>JARHVA010000177.1:4900000-4915000 GCA_037957365.1 Torreya grandis
CACCACAGACCTTTGGGATGAACTTTCAGGGTTGTTTTAGTGCCATCCTTCCCATTGTTTTCAAAAATAGTTGTGATAAAATGGTCGAGGTCCATTTCAAGAGAAATAATTCACCCAAAGGGAAAAATATAAATGCACAATAAATGCATGTTAGCCTTGATAGTCCAATAAGAGTGGTATGGTAACAAGGCACAACATTAACCAAAGCAAGGCAAGACAAACATGCAAATGCTAGCAGATCAAGCTTCTCAAGTTTGTCCTTACTATCTCCTTTCAATTTACATAAATATCTCCATTAGATTTTTAACAAGTCTATTAATAAAAATTTTTATTGATGATAACTTTTGACTAAAGCATAAGCAGATCTGGGACATAATCAAGGGCCTAGATCCCCATGTAATTTATTAACCACTTAAATATTAGATACTATCATATGTATACCAACTATTACCAACAATGACCACCATCAGCCTTGAGGATAACCAATGACCATTAATAGTCCTGAGAATACAAACAACGACCACAATTGACCTCACATGCTTTTATAGAGATTTAAACCTAGATAGGGCTTGAAATAATCAAACCACTTAACCAACTCACCTACATCTCATTGATTAAAAAATGTTGGGTAACAAGTTTTATTTAACCAGATCCAAAACCAGCTTTGAAGAGTAGCCCTATCCATGGACTGTGGGCTTGCCTCATCACATTGAACATAGGTTTCAAGCCACATACTGACCTCAATCGCATTGAACACCGAGCCAAATAGTCTATCACATCAGGTACCCTCATGGCTTACCCATTGGAGTCTAGTGTGGGAATGATGCTATAGGGGTGGTCAGCCTAGGGAATGGACCCCAAGAGCTCCCACCTCTAACACTTAACTCAAACACTACTAGGTTATTCATGTCAGGTCAAAATGTTGGGTAACATGCTTTATTTAATCGAAGCTAGAATCAGTTGTAAAGAGTAGCCCTAACCATGGATTGTGGACTTGCCTCATCATATTGAGCATAGGTTTCAAGCCAAATACTAACCCCCATTGCATTTAACACCAAGCCAGTTAGTCCACTACATCTGGTACCCTCACAATTGACTCATTAGAGCCTAGTGTAGGAATGACGCTATAGAAATGCCCAGTCTAGGGAATGGATCCTAAGACCTCCCACTTCTAGAATTCAACTCACACACCGCTAGGCTATCCCCACCATATCTTAAAAAAACTTGGGTAATATGTTTTTAATTGGATTCAGAACTGACTATGAAAAGTAATCCTAGCCATGGACTATGGTCTTGCCTCATTGCATTGAACACATATTTCAAACCACATACCAATCCCTATCGTATTGAACATTGAATCAATGTATCCACCACGTCGGGTACCCTCATAATTGACCCATTGGAGCCTAGTAGGGAACAACGCTATAGAGGCTGTCAACCTAGGGAATGGACCCCAAGACCTCTCATTTATAGCACTCAACTCACACACCGCTAGGCTATCCCCACCAAGTCAAGTCTATTAATAACTTAAATCTAAAATAGAATTCTTAATAAACTAAATAATAATTTGGCCATTACTTGGCACTGACATGGTTTTATCAATCCAATCAAAAAGTGTTTAACTCAACCGGTTTACCCCTTTTAGTGTATTCCTAGCTTATTCAAAAATTAGAACTAGAATAGTGAAAGCATTTCATTAAAGTGTAGTGAAAAACTATATTATCTTATGTTAAGTATTTTGAACTGTATTTTACTTGTATGGAGAATGATAATGAATATTAATCAGCCATTTTTTTATTGTAACTATTTTTATAGTTTTTATTATTTGTTAATAATCAATATGATACATAGATGAGTTTCAATTAAAAAAAGAATTATTTTCAAACGCCCAAGAAAATAAATATGCAAAAGTGGAACCATGTACATACCTAATGGGTTGTTTTGAAGAACTTGAAAAAATGGCAAGAAAAATTGTTGTCTTATATAATACATAGATTTCAATGTATGCACAAAATGGATTTATGGGAAGGTGATTTAATAGTTTTAAATTTATTATGAGAAATTTAGAATAAAGTATGGATAATAACTAAAATAAATAAATGAGATTGGGATTGAAAAATTATTTCATTGGTGAAGTTGTTTGACTCACAAATAACCCAATCATTTTTTACTAAATATAAAAATCTAACATCATGAAGGATGAAATTAGATTCGATTCCCATATAAATTTGACAGAGCCTTAATACTAAATTAGACAGATCTTGAAAAATAGATACTGAATGCTTACAACACTGATATATCATCTAAGTTTGGGATTTAAAAGTTCACTTGAGACAAAGAAAGATAATATCAAGAACCTTGTTATAAGAATAAAGCATAAATATAAAATCAAACACATCATTTTAACATAAAAAATCACATATACAGACATCATATAAATATACAAGAAATATCACTATGAGATACAACTCATTCAAAGAATCCATTTTTCATTATCACATACAATATCCTTATATTTAGAAAGTATACATCCTTACACAATCATCAAGATACTTCAAACCCTAACTCCAAACTTTCTCCAAGTGCACTAAATCAACATTTGCAGACATGTACCCTATTAAGACTAGTCGATTGAGAGGTTGAGGTCTCTATTTATAGTTTTTTTTGACCCCTTTGACCATTGCCAACTATTGTTGATTCAACTCTACTTTGCCAACTAACTTGCCACCACTCTTTGCACATACAAATATTTTATTATTTGATTTGTACCATGTCTTGTGCAATGTAATATTCCATTCCTCTCAAAGTGTATCATTTTCCAACCTAAATTGATCTCGCACAATCTGAATTCTCCTTATATGAATGTTTTCCATTTGTAAACTTCTCTCACTATGTTTTTTTATGTATTTCTCCTCCATATGTGTTTCTTCATCACACGTGTTTTTTTTCCTAAATTGTGCAATGCAAATAATGGTCTTTATGCAATATGCTTCTTCTTACATGTTTGATCTTGAAGATGCACTTTACAAGTATCTAATAGACTTTTGTGTGTCTCACTCATGTGTCATGTCTTATATAGTTGTTCAATGTTTGTCTTAAGTGCATTTCTGGGGTCATCATTCTCTCACTCTATGTTTGTGTAGACATCTAAATTTGGCATAAGATCTTTATTTCCAGCGTCTTATTATCAATTTATCATATTTTAAAAACTTGTACATATTAACATGTTTTTTGGTCCACTGTGCCCCATTAGGTCCCCATTTAGCCCTTAATCTAAAAAGCACGATTTAAAACTTATTATAAAGTGTCCTTTAGCATGCCTTGACCATGTATCCCATGTTATCATGTTTTTCTTAAGAAACTAAAACTTGTATCATCTCTAAGTTAGATTGTGGGTCCATCGAGGTCATGCGCGCAACATGCACATTTTGTCTATTTTAACCTTATGGGCCCATTTGCCAGTTTTCATTGATTGTATGCCTTTAGCCTCACCCATTTTTATTTCTAAAGTCAGCTAATGCACATAACTTATCTTGGATCAAATTATATATAAAAGGTCATGTCAATCCAATTAAATGAGGCTGAAGGTGGACATAGAGAAAACACATTAATTTGAATATCAAAGATTAAGTCTAGAGCTAAAAATAAAACATCATTCCTCCTACTTTAGGTTGAGTTTTATTGAGCCACATCTTACACATTTTTTATTGAGTTATTATTCTTGGTCTCTTATCTTTTCAATTTTGCACAAGGAGGGTATTAGCTTTCATATAGTTGCATTTATTACTTCTAGAGGAGAGGAGGTTCAAAACCTTCACTCGAACTATTCCAACCATACACACAAAACTACGTGGAAGTCTAATTCCAAACATACGAGATATATATAAAATCATAAGAAGAACATAGAAACACAAACACTCGTTAATATGAATCTAGCAAGTGCAAGTGTCAGGTAGACATGTATGGAATAGGTGGAAGCATACATAAACCATTCAAACTATTTGGACAAAATGGATCGATGAAATGTGAAGTTTTCAATAAGAAATGTTCAATCCATATTGCATCTTATGAAATTCCATGGTTGCAAGATAGGCACAAACCATGTTTTTAAAAAATGCCACAGAGGCATTGAAGCAAATATAATTGGTAAGTTTGAAGTCAAAATCCAAAACATTTTCAAGCATCCTCCCAACCCTTGCGAACTTAAAAACCTTTGGAACATGGTATGTATATCCATCAAAGATAATTAAAAGCATATTGTTTTTTGCTAAATGTTATTTGTCTTCCATGTAGACGTAAGCATTAAACCCCAACCATGTAAGCTTGGTTTGTGTTATATTTACATTTAGCCATTCATGCATTGCATGAGAGAACCTAATTCCATTGTCCCTACACCAGATCAATTTATATGTAAGCTTCATTTGTGTTTTGTCGGCATCCAACCATACAAGTATAGCATATGATGGCTTGATGGCTTTAAATACGTTAATCATGTGAGTGAATCTAATTTCAATATGCCAATAATAATGTTAGAGTTGATGGTGTTAGACATGTTATTTTGATGCATCTATGGAGGAATAGATGCAAAATAATTTTTTATCATAATGATCACTAGGATTTTGTAGTTCTAAGGTTGTACTCTAATGTGTTTTTTTGTCTTGCTTCTTTTTTCTCTCAATGCCAAGTGGAATCAAAGAATATAGTAGTGGATCTCCAAATTCAATAAATTAAATACCAAGTGAACTAGCTGCTAAGTAATACGAAGATTTGTATCGCCCAGGAATTAAAGACTCTTTTGCGTGATAGCTGACAGACCTTTGTTGTGGTTGTTCCTGCTTGGATCAATAGACCTTATGATGTTGTAATGTATATCTTGTATCATGATTTTGATTGTTTTAGATGATATTTGATTGTTGCCAGCAATGTATTGTTATTGCTTTCTAGTTTTTAAATGTTGCCAGCGGATTCTCTCTTTCTAATGTTCTTATGAAAATTAAACTCTTTATGTAATTTGTATTTATTTCAATACAAAAAAAATAAATCATATTAAAATCTTGTGTTGATTTCTTTAATTCGTTCTTGTATCATGTATGATTATAACACTAAGAGAATTTGTGGTAATATTTTTCTCCTATAAATACCAAAACTGAGGATTTTTTGGGGGAGGGGGGTATTTGTGTTGGAATGGGTAGGTTAGGTGACTTTCAAAAGCTATGGAAATTGATTATAAATTTTGAAATCGAGGAAGCAGTGAAAAATGTTTTCAAATGTGGAGTGTTATGGGACTCTTCCCCATTCATCTTTGAAAAAAAAAGTATTTAAATTTTAAGGGAAAATAAATGAGTATCAAATAGACCATTAAAATTAATGAGATCTATAAATATTTTTAAATCATCATTCACAAAATATGGATTATGAAAATTTTGCGTGAATCTGCTTCAGTGAGGGTTTTGAAACCTTTCCTAGTGATATTGTCGTGATAAGAGATCCGCTAATTAGATCTAGCGGATTCATATATTAATCATGTTCTCAATTATCTAATATATCTCCAATCAAAACTGTAAGTAAAATCTATCTTCTCCGAATTAAAATTAATTTATAGATATGAAGCATTTATGATTGCATACAACATGTAGTTTGTTTATCTAGGTAAATCCACCAAGGGTTCAAATCTTTGATTTTCTAATCGAAAAGGAAACCATTTATTTATTTATTCATTGTTACATTAAAAACGCAACGACATCAAGCAAAAGCGTGGAGAGAAAGGAGAGGAATTTTGACACGGCACAAATTATGATTTATTTAAGCATGGCGTCACGACACCTCTTAAATTATGAATTGTGCAGCGGAGATGCCAATGGTGGCAGAGGGCAGAGGGAATAATGGGAGGTCGAATCTCTAGGCAGAAGGAGGCGGCAGAGGAAGAAAGGCAACTGAAAGAGCTGCAACAGCAACAGGGCTTTGATTTCCCAGGATCAGATTTCCACGCCACCGACCGCAATCGCCATCAATGGATGCTCAATTCCAACCTGAAAAACACGGCGCTGAATCAAATAATGTGGCCCGGCACTCACAATTCTGCCACAAACCGCATGGGCCTTCCACTGCTCATTCGGCCGCTGGTGGAGTGCCAGAGCTGCTCCGTATATGACCAACTCCTCAAAGGCACCCGCGCGTTCGACATCAGGGTCGACCACACCATGCGCATCTGCCACGGTGCCGTCCAAAGCTACCCTCTCCATATCGTCATCAAACACATCATCCGCTTTCTGTCGGAAACGGACATGGAATTCATCATTCTCGACATTCGAACAGAATACGGCCACAAAGATCCCCCCAACTTCCACAAATGGCTCATAGATCAGCTGGGCGATCATTTAATTCCTCCAGACACACACGTTTTTCAGAAAACTCTCGGCGAATTGATGCCCAAAAGAATTATCTGTGTGTGGAAGCCGTCGACATCCGGTCAGCCTTCAGGTTATTCTCCCTTATGGAGCTCTGCATTTCTGAGGGACAACTGGATTGATACAGATCTTCCGGCGACCAAGTTCGAGAGTAATATGGAGTATATGGCGGCACAGGCGCCTGTAGTAAGTCGGCAGTTTTTTTACAGGGTGGAGAACACCGTCACTCCGCAGGCAGACAGTCTCATATTCTGTGTGAAACCTGTCACGAATCGGATCAGAGGGTATGCAAGATTGTTCATTTCGCAGGCTTTCCAAAGAGGCTACGGAGATAGGCTGCAGATTTTTTCTTGTGATTTTATTGATGAAGACTTTGTGGACGCGTGTATTGGAGTTACGCTAGCCAGAATGGAAGGCATCCGCATACCCAATTGAAAATATTCCCTTATCGTCTCCAGGTGGACATCGTTATAATTGATTTTGGTGCCGCTCTCACAATGGTATCTTGTATCAGCGAATGATTCCTTTTGGACAGTTGTGAGCGTGGCAACTTTCGCTTCCTTTTTTTATTGGGTAGGATGGTTGGGATGCTCCTCCTCCTTCTCCTCTGCGTCTAAATGTTTGGGGGTGTCATTTAGAGGTCGGTTGAATACGCTGGACACAAGTTCTTCGCTCGGTATTTCTCCTACTCGGACACAAAAAGATGATAAGGACACTGCTTAGGCCTCTAGTTGGGAGCAAATCTCAGATGGCAATGACTTGCCAAGCTCAGATTGAGGAACTGATGATCTGAATCCTCCACCTTTCGTCCTTGCTCTAGCAACGTAATTTGATGTTCTAATCCCCTGTTCTTAGGCGGAGCCTAGTTATTTTTGCTTTTGCCATTCGTTGTCCCTAGGTTTTACCTTAACGTTGGCGTGCTTCCATACCCCCCCTTTTTTTTTAATAAAATTATTTGTATATTTATTATATATATATACCATAACACTAATTAAGGTTTCTCACTTGCACTTCATATTAGTTACTATTATTATTATTTTTTAATTTCTGAGTTGTTATCTCATTATGCAAGTTACGATTTCGAGTCTTGCTTGCCCATCTTTTAAATGATTAGTATATGACACATGCTATAGACTTTCTTATTTATATTTTTATATGAAAGGAAAATTTTGGGATCGACTATAAAAAATTCTCAAAGATTATATATATTCCATCATTAATGATGAGTTGTCCTAGCTTTTATGGGACAATGTTAGATGGGTAACCATTATTCAAATTTTACGAATTGCTAATTCAGAAATTTAATTTATGGATGTGATTTATTAATTCAAATTTAATATATTATTTGTAATATTAAAAATAATGATTTTGATTGGAGCAAAATTTTGCACTGGGATACAACAAGACCAAAAAAAAGTTAAATGTTTGAAAAGCAATTTCACATCATCTTTGTCATATTTAGAAATAAATGGATAAAAAATTTGACAAAAGAAGGAACAATAGATGAATAAGAGAAAGCACTAAAGGAACTCTATCCACACTATACAAACATTTCATCATTGGAACTCAACAGATCTTGAAAACTAAGCGTAAAGAAAAAGTTATTTACAATTTGAACCTATTTATAATTCTAGGCCCTAGAGGCATAAAACCATGAGGTGGGAACATCGGGGGGGGACACAACTCATAGTGCAAGGAGCACTACCTTAGTGGTTGAAAAAATACTATAAGTATTGAAATTTGAATGCCACCTTCTTGATTTGAGTTTGAATCTAAATAAGAGTCAAAGAGATAATAATTACTTTGTCATTAACAGAAAACTAAGAAGACATTTATTAATTGTTAAACATAGTTGCATTTCTAAACTTTCATAGTTGAAATAAAATAATAACTCTGAAGAAGTTCTAAATAGAAGCAATATAATACTACCATTGAGGAGTAACCCAAAACAAGACCATATGCCAAGAGAATGGCTTTAGTTGGAAAAGGTTATGAATCCAATGCAAAAAGTATTGAGCTTTTGGGCAATTCTAGAAGAGGTTCACAAGGGCATCAACCCTTGAGCAATATAGACACTTAGGTTGAGTAATCCCAATATGTAAAACAAGCTCCCCAAGAACGAGGCATTGATAAAGTAGATGCCGAAGAAAGTGAACAAGCTTGGGCTTGAACTTAGACTTATAAATTATGTTAAGTCTAGGTAGCTAGGTACTAGGTGAGGAATTTAAATTGTTTTACGTTGACAATAATGGATTCATAATTTAATAAATGAGACTTAGAGAATAGTTCTAAAAAGAATGTCATGGTTCCACCTACAGTCCTTACACCAAGCATGTATAGGTTGTAGACCCATCTTATGAAGCATGACATCATGCATCAATTCTTGGATATGCAAAATGGAAGGTAAGTTTGAATTAAGCAGCGTATATTTTTATTTTAGTAGATGCCATGGAATCTAATCATGTGAGGAAGTCAAATCGTTAAACAACATGAATTCCTTTTTTAAATAGACATAAAGCTTTTATACCAGGGATTCTGCTAAGGGAAGATTTGTATTGGTCATGATGGGGGACCACCAAATATTGTAATCATTGAAAGAAATACCACTGTGATAGTCGTCACCAACCCATTTTAGAAAGGGTTTGATAAATTCAAAAGCTTTCCAGATTCTTCTAGAAATAAAATAACCTTCAAATTTGGCTGGGGTAGTCTTAATAAATAGAGAGTGAAACCCAATCTTTTGAAAATATCCTTACCATAAGAAATACTTAAAGAAAAGCAATGCCTTAGGAGGACTTTCTAGGCTTCATTACCTTCAATTGCTCGAACCACCCATTTATCACAAAGAAAAATAATTTGTATGTGGATATTAATAATGCCTATACCTCTTTTATCTTGAGGAAGGAAATGAATATCCAAAGAAACTCTATGACATCGAGTTTTCTTAGCATTGGACAAAACAAAATCCATGAGACTTCACCTTTGTTAATTTATCATAACAAATTTTGGAAGGAGCCCAGTAGGGAGAATAGTAAACATGTGTGGCTACCAAAATGTTGGTACAAACTTGAAATTTACTTGCTAAAGAGAGGAATAAACATATTGTTATAGATCTAAAGGAGAACTGTCAAAGACAAAGGGAATACAAATAAATTTGAATCACTCTCCCTTCTGTATCCACTTCTAGTGAAATTGTTGAAGCCACTCAAGCATAGGCATCACACTACATTTGTAGCATTGGGTTTTGGCCCATAAAAAATAAAAACCAAGGCCTTACAAAAGATGTCAAGGCAATGCAGAGTTTCTTTGAATGAAGTTTCTTATTCAGTGAGAGTGGGAAATGTATTATTGATAATTCTCCCATGGATGGGCTCAGAGGTTCGATCAGTAAGGATAATGACCCTAATGAGATCTTATTCTACTCTATGAGAAATAATATATCCAAACATCTCAGCTTCCAAAACAGATAAGGTCAGATCCAACAAACAACCCTTCCTAACGGAGTGGAAAATTCCAAAGATGTTAGATATTTATCCATTGATAGTGAGGCAAGTTGAAGATTAAGGAAAAAGGTTTGCACTACTAAAATAAAGAATGGACCAAATCCCACATGCCTAAGTATATACTGAATAAAGGGTTATTCAATCCAATCATAGGATTTCTAAAAATCAATTTTAACGATGTGGTTTGTTGATCAGAAGATCGAGCTCATTCCATTCCTTCCAAAAAAAAAAAAAGATTATATATATATATATATATATATATATATATATATATATATATATATATATATATATATAATTAGCATAGTTTCCTCTGGTCTAATGATGATACATAATATAAGTTGAAGATGGTTCGTAAGGGCCTTGATGATGTTTTTATAACAAACATTGAGAATGGGGATGCAGACCCAACTGGGAATAAGCTCTAGGTCACCAACTTTAGGGATAAACTTGATATTGCCTTTATTGATGAGAGAGCCTAATGGTTTGTTTTACAGGGCTTCTTTGTAAACTTGTGGGAATTCAGGTCCTACAAAATGCCAAGTAGCTTTATAAAATTCATAATGGAATCCATCAATACTTGTATATTTTTCATTGGCTATGCATTGAACTACATTAAGAGTTCCTCAAGAGAAAGAGGGGCATCACAAGGTCTGTATTTTGTGAGACTTAATCTAGAGGCACCACATCCAAACATTAATATAAAGCTTGTGATCTTTCCATCAAATCCAGTTGAGCTTGAAGCACCAGTTTATAGTTTTTGAAGAAGGCTAAGGATATTTCATGTAAATGAGTAAGGAATTGATTTTTAAGTTTGATGGATTTGATTTACATGTTGGCTTATTTGGATATGATAGAATTGAATAAATATTTTGAGGAATGATACCTAACATTAAGCTAATGAAGGTGGGCTCAAATTTGGGACCCTCTGGTTGCATGAATATCAAAAAAAATGATCTCGTGTTTGAAAATCTACCATGGTTTACGACTGTAAGTCAAAAGGTTGTTCTCAAGGATATAATAAATTATTTATAACTTTATGAGTAAAACACCACCAGCGCGCTTCCACACTCACACAATTTACTTTCCATAGTGGTAGAGAAAGGTGACAATGCAATTGATTTCTTCATTCCACCATTCAATTTAGTTGGTAGCATAGGGTAGACTTGGAGCAATATTCCAAACTCTTGTGATGAGATAGATGGCTCCCTCATGGTAGAGGGGGATGTGTTCAAAAATAATTGATTGCATAGAACCTTGAAGTGGCCACTATCCCAATACAATCGATAGGTGATGGCACTATTATTAGAAAGGATACTTTCTAGATGCATAGTGGCAATGTTTACATCAAATAAGGTAAAGTAGAATTCATGCTGCTTTGGCAAAATTACATAATCTAACTATTTGAGTACCTATCGATGTCGATATGACAATTAGACCATGCAAATCACAACACTTTTTTTAAAAGATGCTAGTAGAGGATTGTGTCCACTAAGCCCAAATGATGCTTGAAATAGAACCATGCTTCACATTCTCCCACACACCACTGCATCTAGAGGGCACTAACTTTGTCCTTAGGACTTTTGATCATATTAAAGTCACCACATATAAACCAAGTGGAGAGGTGTATATTTTTAAAAAGTCAACACCATAATGTCGTTCTATCAAGGACATCACTCGGGATGTAAATTCATGAATTATATGTTCCAGTGATTGACATATGGCACCTACTTAGCAGAAGGATTTGAGCATACCATAAAATAAAATTCATGAATTATATGTTCCAATGATTGACATTTGAAGCAAGTGTTTGGGAAATCGAAATAGGTGACTTTTTACAAAAAGAGGTATGCCCCTATTGGAATGTCAGGGCAATATTTCAAATCTTTAGTCAATTCAATCTCAACATAAACACATTGATTTGGGTGTGTAGGGCAAAGCATATCTACCTCATTGCAAAGTACCCACCCTATGGGTTTAACAATCTCCTTGAGAAATGCCTTCTAGATTTAAATTGCAAGTGTCAGGTAGACATGTATGGAATAGGTGGAAGCATACATAAACCATTCAAATTGTTTGGACAAAATGGCTTAATGAAATGTGAGGCTTTCAATAAGAAATGCTCAATCCATATTGCATCTTATGGAATTCCATGGTTTCAAGATAGGCACAATTTGGGTTTTTTTAAAATGCCATAGAGGGATTGAAGCGAATATAATTGGTAAGTTTAAAGTCAAAATCCACAACATTTTCAAGCATCCTCCCAGGGCTTGCAAACTTAAAAGCGTTTGGAACATGGTATGTATATCAATCAAAGATAATTAAAAGCATATTGTTTTTGTTAAATGTTGTTCGTCTTCCATGTAGACGTAAGCATTAGACCCCAACCATGTAAGCTTTGTTTGTGTTATATTTACATTTAGCCATTCATGCATTGCATGAGAGACCCTAATTCTATTTTCCCTACACTGGATCAATTTATATGTAAGCTTCATTTGTGTTTTATTGGCATCCAACTATACAAGTATAGTATATGATGGCTTTAAATACGTTAATCACGTGAGAGAATCTTATCTCATTATGCCAATAATAATGTTATAGTTGATGGTGTTAGACATGTTATTTTGACGCACTTGTGGAGGAATAGATGCAAAGCAGTTTTTGATCATAATGATCAATAAGATTTTATAGTTCTAAGGCTTTACTCTAATGTGCTTTTTTGGATCCACATAACCAGGAAAAGGGCCCTAAACCCACCAAAAAAAAGTAAAAATTTTGGATCCACATAGCCAATGGCTTATTGGGATTTCAAGTTAAGGCATATTAACTTGTGAGTACAATAAGGGCAACTTCATCACTGGAATTTGATAAGCATTCGCTGGTTGTAAAGGAAGGTAATGAGGTATTCACTTCCTTCGTCAATATATGCCATACTCATTTCCATATACATACTACTGAATTAGAGAGTCAACCCAATCTTGATCCATCTCTCTCCCAAGATACCTTCTCCTATATCATTCCTTCATGATGCATATCTCCACTTGATAGTGCAATTATATCTCATATATTTTGAAGATTAGAAGAGGAAAAAAACCAATAAGGTCAGTTTTCGTTGAAACCCATCTCTGTTTTTTGCAATTCCTCAACCATTTGTATGATGTATTTGTTTTGACATTCATGGATATGGTTACTCATTTTTTGTGATATTACTAATTGGTTTGCAAAAGTCATCAGATGCCCTGTCACGTGAAATGCAACAAGCTTAACCCAACCTTGAAACCACACAGCGGTAAACCATGTGTCAACATTTGAATGGGGGTAAACAACATATTATTTATTTTGTTTCTTGTGAGACGAATCTCAAGGCTTTGCACCACTGTGTATCTGTTGTGACATTCATGGATATGGTTACTCATTTTCCATGATATTACTAATTGGTTTGCAAAAGTCGTCGGACACCCTATTACATAAAATGCAACAAGTTTAACCTAATCCTAAAACCACACGGCAACAAACCACGTATCAACATTTGAATGGAGGTAGACAACATATTATTTATTTTGTCTCTTATAAGATGAATCTCAAAACTTCATGCCACCGTATAATCCTCCGGCTAATTATGGATTTAACAAGAGGGTATTAGTTGTTTAGTAAACCTGTAATTTGTTCATCAGAGTCAATCCTAGAAGAGTTCAAATCTTTGATTTTCTAATCTCTAGGCAGAAGGAGGTTGCAGAGGAAGAAAGGCAACTGAAAGAGCTGCAACAGCAACAGGGCTTTGATTTCCCAGGATCAGATTTCCACGCCACAGACCGCAATCGCCATCAATGGATGCTCAATTTCAACCTGAAAAACACGGCGTTGAATCAAATAATGTGGCCGGCACTCACAATTCTGCCGCAAACCGCATGGGCCTTCCACTGCTCATTCGGCCGCTGGTGGAGTGCCGAGCTGCTCCGTATATGACCAACTCCTCAAAGGCACCCGCGTGTTCGACATCAGCGTCGACCACACCTGCCACGTCTGCCACGGTGCCGTCAAAAGCTACCCTCTCCATCTCGTCATCAAACACATCATCCGCTTTCTGTCGGAAACGGACATAGAATTCATCATTCTCGACATTCGAACAGAATACGGCCACAAAGATCCTCCCGACTTCCACAAATGGCTCATCAATCAGCTGGGCGATCATTTAATTCCCCCAAACACACGTTTTTCAGAAAACTCTCGGCGAATTGATGCCCAAAAGAGTTATCTGTGTGTGGAAGCCGTCGACACCTGGTCAGCCTTCAGGTTATTCTCCCTTATGGAGTTCTGCATTTCTGAGGGACAACTGGATTGATACAGATCTTCCGGCGACCAAGTTCGAGAGTAATATGGAGTATATGGCAGCACAGGCGCCTGTAGTAAGTCGGCAGTTTTTTTACAGGGTGGAGAACACCGTCACTCCGCAGGCAGACAGTCTCATATTCTGTGTGAAACCTGTCACGAATCGGATCAGAGGGTATGCAAGATTGTTCATTTCGCAGGCTTTCCAAAGAGGCTACGGAGATAGGCTGCAGATTTTTTCTTGTGATTTTATTGATGAAGACTTTGTGGACGCGTGTATTGGAGTTACGCTAGCCAGAATGGAAGGCATCCGCATACGCAATTGAAAATATTCCCTTATCGTCTCCACGTGGACATCGTTGTAATTGATTTTGGTGTCGCTCTCACAATGGTATCTCGTATCAGCGTATGATTCCCTCTGGACAGCAGTGAGGGTGGCAACCTCCACCTCCTTCTCTTATTAGGTACGATGGTTGGGATGTTTCTCCTCCTCCTTTGCGTCCAAATGTTTTGGGGCGCCATCTAGAGGTTGGTTAAATACGCTGGACACAAGTTCCTTGCTGTTATTTCTCCTACTCGGACACAAGAAGATGATAAGAACACTGCATAGGCCTCTGGTTGGGAGCCAATTACAGATGGCAATGACTTGCCAAGCTCGGGTTGAGGAACTTATGATCTAGATCCTCCACCTTTCGGCCTTGTTCTAACAACATAATATTTTCTCCTTTGATATTCTAATCCCCTGTTCCTAGGCGAAGCCT
>JARHVA010000177.1:4920000-5362500 GCA_037957365.1 Torreya grandis
ACATAAACACATTGATTTGGGTGTGTAGAGAAAAATGCATCTACCTCATTGCAAAGTACCCACCCTATGGGTTTAACAATCTCTTTGAGAAATTCCCATAGAGGAAGCAGAAGGCTTGGAAACTCAAACCATACATGCACCATAAGGGAGGTATGTTTAGAGAATTTGAAATTATGAGTCCAAGGGTACACAATCATAAGGGTATTCCTCAAGAAATAACAATTAGACCTAGAAAGGAGGGCTTGGATTTGAGAGGGATCTTTGAAGGAAAAAAAAATGCCATGTTTGAAATGTATGCAAGTTTAGAAATAAATAGAAGGCATAAATTTTTTTTGACAAAATGTAGATAAATTCTAAAATAATTTTGATTGGAAATAATCTTAATTGGATGCTCACAAAGTGTTTAACCAAATGACTAAACTTTATGTATTCTCATGGAATATATTGTAAAAAAAATGTGGGAAATAATTTCAAGGTAGAGTCACGATTTCACAAAATATAGCCAACAAATTCTTAATTAATCCATTCAATTTTTTCAGGAATATTTCTGGGGAGTGGGTAAATAAGATTATGGGATAGGGTATGAACATCCATCAAAGCATAATGAAAAAGGGATGGATTTTTTTTAAACTGACGAAGCATTCACAACCGCTTGGGGGATTTGAAAATATGCAATGAATGCAAGCTGTACACAAAATGGGTTTGTTGATAAGGCTTCTTTTGTACTTTTTATGGATCTGTATTAAGGCCCTTCACAAGACAAATCTTGAAAAATAGATACTGAATACTCACAACATTGATATATCATCTAAGTTTAGGATTTAAAAGTTCACTTGAGGCAAAGAAAGATAATATCAAGAATCTTGTTATGAGAATAAAGTATAAATATACAATCAAACACATCATCTTAACATAAAGAAACATATACACAAATATCATATAAGTGTATAATAAATATCATTACGAGATACAACTCATTCAAAAAATCCATTTTTCATTATCACATACAATATCCTTGTATTTAAAAATTATACATCCTTACATAATCATCAAGATACTTCAACCCTAACTCTAAGGTTTCTCCAATTGATCTCAATCAACATCTGCACACATATACCCTATCAAGATTAGTCAAATGAGAGATTGAGGTCTCTATTTATAGTTTTTTTTTACCCCTTTGACCATTGCCAACTATTGTTGATTCAACTTTACTTTGCCAACTGTCTTGCCACCACTCTTTGCACATACAAATATTTTGTTCTTTGATCCATAACCCTATCTTGTGCAATGTAATATTCCATTCCTCTCAAAGTAAATCATTTTCCAACCTAAATTGATCTGGCACAATCTGAATTCTCCTTATATGAATGTTTTCCATTTGTAAAATTATCTTTCAATATATTTCTTTATGTGTTTCTCCTCTATATGTGTTTCTTCATCAAATGTGTATTTTTTCTAAATTGTGCAATGCAAATCATGGTCCTTATGCAACATGCTTCTTCCTACATGTTTGTTCTTGAAGATGCACTTAACAAGTATCTAATAGACTTTTGTGTGTCTCATTCATGTGTCATGTCTTTGATAGTTGTTCAATGTTTGTCGTAAGTGCATTTCTAGGGTCAACATTCTCTCACTCTATGATTGTGTAGACATCTAAATTTGGCATAAGATCTTTAATTCCAGCGTCTTATTCTCAATTTATCATATTTTAAAAAATTGTACATATTAACATGTTTCTTGGTCTATTGTGCCCTTTTAGGTCCCCATTTAGCCCTTGAGTCTTAAAAGCACTGTCTAAAACTTATCTTAAAGTGTCCTTTAGCATGTCTTGACTATGTATCCCATGTTATCATGTTTTTCTTAAGAAACTAAAACTTGTATCATCTCCAAGTGAGATTTTGGGTCCATTGAGGTCACGCATGTGACATGCACATGTTTGTCTATTTTAACCTTATGGGCCCATTTGCCAGTTTTCATTGATTGTATGCCTTTAACCTCACCCATTTCTATTTTTAAAGTCAACTAATGCACATAAATTATCTTGGATCAAATTATATATAAAAGGTCATGTCTATCTATTTAAATGAGTCTGAAGGAGGACATAGAGAAAACACATTAACTTGAATATCAAAGATTAAGTCTAGAACCAAAAACAAAACATCATTCCTCCTACTTTAGGTTGAGTTTTATTGAGCCACATCTTACACATTTCTGATTGAGTTATTATTCTTGGTTTCTTATCTTTTCAATTTTGCACAAGGAGGGTATTAGCTTCCATATAGTTGCATTTATTACTTCTAGAAGAGAGGAGGTTCAAAACCTTCACTTGAGTTATTCCAACATACACACAAAACTACACGGAAGTCTAATTCCAAACATATGAGATATGTATAAAATCATAAGGAGAACATAGAAACACAAACACTCGTTAATATGAATCTAGCATGTGTAAGTGTCAGGTAGACATGTATGGAATAGGTGGAAGCATACATAAACCATTCAAACTATTTGGACAAAATGGCTCAATGAAATGTGAGGCTTTCAATAAGAAATACTCAATCCATATTGCATCTTATGGAATTCCATGGTTTCAAGATAGGCACAATCTAGGTTTTTTAGAAATGCCATAGAGGGATTGAAGCGAATATAATTGGTAAGTTTAAAGTCAAAATCCAAAACATTTTCAAGCATCCTCTTGGGCCTTGCAACCTTAAAAACATTTAGAACATGGTATGTATATCCATCAAAGATAATTAAAAGCATATTATTTTTGTTAAATGTTGTCTATCTTCCATGTAGACGTAAGCATTAGACCCCAGCCATGTAAGCTTTGTTTGTGTCATATTTACATTTATCCATTCAAGCATTGCATGAAAGACCCTAATTCTATTTTCCCTACACTGGATCAATTTATATGTAACCTTCATTTGTGTTTTATTAGCATCCAACCATACAAGTATAGCATATGATGGCTTTAAATATGTTAATCACGTGAGTGAATCTTATTTCATTATGCCAATAATAATGTTATAGTTGATCGTGTTATACATGTTATTTTGATTTACCTTTGGAGGAATAGATGCAAATCAATTTTTTATCATAATGATCAATAAGAATTTATAGTTCTAAGGCTTTACTCTAATGTGCTTTTTTGGATCCACATAACCAGGAAAAGGGCCCTTAACCCTCCAAAAAAATGTAAAAATTTTGGATCCACATAGCCAATCACTTATTGGGATCTCAAGTTAAAGAATATTAACTTATGAGTACAATAGGAGCAACTTCATAGCTGGAATTCGACAAGCATTCATTGGTTGCAAAGGAAGGTAATGAGGTATTCACTTCCTTCGTTAATATATGCCAGACTCATTTCTATATACATACTACTTCCATCTCTCTCCCAAGATACCTTCTCCTATATCCTTCCTTCATGATGCATATCTCCGCTTGATAGTGCAATTATATCTCATATATTTTGAAGATTGGAAGAGGAAAAAAACCAATAAGGTCAGTTTTTATTGAAACCCATCTCTATTTTTTGCAATTCCTCAACCATTTATATGATGTATTTATTTTGACATTCATGGATATGGTTACTCATTTTTTGTGATATTGCTAATTAGTTTTCAGAAGTTGTCAGATGCCCTGTCACGTTAAATGCAGCAAGCTTAACCCAACCCTGAAACCACATAGCAACAAACCATGTGTCAACATTTGAATGGGGGTAAACAACATATTATTTATTTTGTCTCTTATGAGATGAATCTTGAGGCTTCGCCCCACCATGTATCCGTTGTGACATTCATGGATATGGTTACTCATTTTCCATGATATTGTTAATTGGTTTGCAAAAGTCGTCAGACACCCTGTTACATAAAATACAACAAACTTAACCCAATCGTAAAACCACACGACAACAAACCACCTATCAACATTTGAATGGAGGTAGACAACATATTATTTATTTTTTCTTTTATGATATAACTCTAAAAACTTCACACCACCGTATAATCCTCTGATTAATTATGGATTTAACAAGAGGGTATTGGTTGTTTAGTAAACCTGTAATTTTTTCATCAAAGTCAATCCTAGAAGAGTTCAAATATTTGATTTCTAATAAAAAAGGAAACCATTTTTTTATTTATTCATTGTTAAGTTAAAAACGTAAAGAAATTAAGCAAATGCGTGGAGAGAGAGGAGAGTAGAGGAATTAGTGTTGTTGACACGGCACAAATTATAATTTATTTAAGCATGGCATGACGACACCTCTTAAATTATGAATTATGCAACAGAGATGCCTATGGTGGCAGAGGGCAGAGGAAATTATGGGAGGTCAAATCTCTAGACAGAAGGAGGTTGCAGAGGAAGAAAGGCAACTGAAAGTGCTGCAACAACAACAGGGCTTTGATTGATTGCATAGAACCTTAAAGTGGATACTATCCCAATAAAATCTACAGGGGACGGCACTATTATTAGAAAGGATACTTTCTATATGGATATTGACAATGTTTACGTCAAATAAGGTAAAGGAGAATTCATGTTTCTTTGGAAAAAGTACATGATCCAACTATTTGAGTACCCTATCGCTGTTGACATGACAATTAGACCATGTAATCACAAAGCTTTTTTTAAGGGATGCTACTCGAGGATTGCATCCACTAATCCCCAATAGTGCTTGAAATAGAACCATGCTTCACATTCTCCCACACACCACTGCATTTAGAGGGCACTAACTTTGTCCTCAGGACTTTTGATCATATTAAAGTCACCACATATAAACCAAGTAGTGAGGGGTAGATTGTTAACAAGTCAACACCATAATGCCATTCTATCAGGGACATCACTCAGGACTTAAATATTGAGAAACCCTAAGGAGTGACCATTAATGTCAAGTAATACCCAAATAACTCGATGTGATGGATCTTCCCACAAGGACACCACTAAGGGGTGAATTTATGGGAAACCAAAATATTAATCCCTCTACATCCATCTTCATATGAAGTGGAAAAGTCAGATGTGTCAGACCAAATACTTATCTAATTCTTGAGGGTTGGAGGAAGTGGGAGGGGATAACAAGGGGGAAACAAGATTCATCTAGTCCTCCTAAGAGAATTTGGCAATAGGAAGAATGTGGGATGCCTTGGAACACTTATTTTTGGTAGCCTTTTTTATCAATCGTCATTGTCCAACCATCATTTTTCTCCACCACCTTTTAATTTTTAGATGGCACCTATTTATCAAAAGGATTTGAGCATACCATAAAATAAAAATCATGAATTATATGTTCTAGTGACTGACATTTGAAGCAGGTGTTTGGGAGATCGAAATAGGTGACTTTTTACACAAAAAGGTATGCCCCTATTGAAATGTCAAGGGAATATTTCAAATCCTTAGTCAATTAAATATCAACATAAACACATTGATTGGGGTGTGTAGAGCAAAAATTATCTACCTCATTGCAAAGTACTCACCCTATGGATTTAACAATCTCATTGAAAAATGCCCATAGAAGAAGCAGAAGGCTTAGAAACTCAATCCATACATGCACCTTAAGGGAGGTATGTTTAGATAATTTTAAATTACAATTCTAAGGGGACACAATCATAAGGGTATTACTCAATAAACAACAACTAGACCTAGAAAGGAGGGATTGGACTTGAGAGGGATCTTTGAAGAAGAAAAAAACCCTTGGTGAGGTTACAGAAACTAGTGACTTAAAAAACCAAGGGTTTCCAATGATGAAAAATCCAAGCATTAAGGGATTCCTTAAAGGGGAAACAAGACACATAATAAGCACCAAATAAATTATTTTCATACCATTTACAAACACTATCAATATCATCTACTTGCAAACAAACATCAAGTTCAGGAGGATTATCAGAATCTATATCTCGCCACAGACCTTTGGGATGAATTTTCAGGGTTGTTTTAGTGCCATCCTTTCCACTGTTTTCAAAAATAGTTGTGACAAAAATTTTGAGGGCCATTTAAAGAGAAATAACTCACATGAAGGTAAAAAAAAATGCATGTTAGCCTTGATAGTCCAATAAGAGTGGTATGGTAACAAGACACAACATTAACCAAAGCAAGGCAAGATAAAAATGCAAATGCTAGCAGAGCAAGATTCTTAAGTCTCTCTTTACTATCTCCTTTCAATTTACATAAATATCTCCACTAGATTTTTAACAAGTCTATTAATAATTTTTTTTATTGATGATAACTTTTGATTGGAGCATACGCTGATTCGGGACACAATCAAGGGCCTAGATCCCCATGTAATTTATTAACCACCTAAATACTAGATACTATCATATGTATACTAACTAATACCAATAATGACCACCACCGACCTTGAGGATAACCAATGACCATTAACGGTCCCGAGAATACAAACAATGGCCACAACCGACCTCACATGCCTTGCTAAAGATTTGAACCTGGGTGGGGCTTGAAACAACCAAGCCACTTAACCAACTCACCCATATCTCATTTACAACAAATGTTGGGTAACCGGGTTTATTTAACCAGATCCAAAACTGGCTTTGAAGAGTAGCCCTAGCCATGGATTGTGGACTTGCCTCATCGCATTGAACATATGTTTTAAACCACATATTGACCCCCATTGCATTGAACATCGAGCTAAATAGTCTACTGCATCGGGTACCCTCATGGATGACTTACTAGAGCCTAGTGTGGAGATGATGCTATAGGGGTGGTTAGCCTAAGGAATGGACCCCAAGACCTCCCACCTGTAACACTCATCTCACACACTACTAGGTTATCCCCATCAGTTCAAAATGTTGGGTAACATGCTTTATTTAATCGGAGCTAGAATCAGTTGTGAAGAGTAGCCCTAACCATGGACTATGGACTTGCCTCATCATATTGAGAATAAGTTTCAAGCCAAATACCGACCCCCGTCATATTTAACACTGAGCCGATTAGTCCACTACATCAGTTACCTTCACGATTGACCTATCAGAGCCTAGTGTAGTAATGACTCTATAGAGATGGTCAACCTAGGGAATGGACCCTAAGATGTCCCAAATTTTAGCATTCAACTCACACATTGCTAGGTTATCCCCACCATGTCTTAAGAAAAAAGTTAGGTAATATGTTTTATTTAACTGGAGTCAAAACCAAATATGAAAAGTAATCCTAGCCATGGACTATAGACTTGCCTCATTGTATTGAACACATATTTCAAACCACATACCAATCCCCATCGTATTGAACATCGATTCAGTTAGTCCACCACGTCAAGTACCCTCACGATTGACTCATCAGAGCCTAGTGAGGAAATGACGTTATAGAGGTTGTCAACCTAGGGAATGGACCCCAAGACCTCCCATTTATACCACTCAACTCACACACCACTAGGCTCTAAGTCAAGTCTATTAATAACTTAAATCTAAAACAAAATTCTTAATAAACTAAATAATAATTTGGCCATTACTTGGCACTAGCACAATTTTACCAATCCAATCAAAAATTGTTTAACTCGACCGGTTTACCCCTTTTAGTGTATTTCTAGCTTATTCAAAAATTAGAACTAGAATAGGAAAAACATATTCATTAAAGTGTAGTGAAAAACTATATTATGTTATGTTATAGTATTTTGAACTGTGTTTTACTTGTATGGAGAATGACAATGAATATTAATCGGCCATCTTTTTATTATAACTATTTTTGTAGTTTTTATTATTTATTAATAATATATATGATACATAAATGAGTTTCAAATTTCAAAATAATTATTTTCAAACACCCAAAAATGGAACCATATACACACACCTAGTGGGTTGTTTTGAAAAATTGGAAAAAATGACAAGAAAAAATGTTGTCTCATATAATACATTGATTGCAAGATATGCACAAAATGGATTTATGGGAAGGTGATTTACTAGTTTAAAAGTTCTTATGAGAGATTTTATGGAAAAGTGATTTAATAGTTTTAACGTTGTTATGAGAGATTTAGAATAAAGTATGGATAATAATTAAAATAAATAAATGAGATTGGGATTGAAAAGTTATTTTATTAGTGAAGTTGTTTGACTCACAAATAACTCAATCATTTTTTACTAAATATAAGCATCTAACATTATGAAGGATGAAATCGAATTTGATTATCATATAAATTTGACAGATCCTTAATACCAAGTCAAAACCTTAATTAAAAAAAAGAGAATGAGTGTCTCATACACAGTAATGTCGAATGTCATGTTTGAAATGTATGCAAGTTTAGAAATAAACAGAAGGCATAAAAATTGTTTGACAAAATGTAGATAAATTCAAAAATAATCTTGATTGGATGCTCACAAAGTGTTTAACCAAATGACTAAAATTTATGTATTCTCATGGAATATCTAATTAAAAAAATGTGAAAAATAATTTCAAGGTAGAGTTTCACAAAATGTAGACAACAAATTCTTAATTAATCTATTCTCTAGAATATTTCTGGGGAGAGGGTAAATAATATTTTGGGACAAGGTATGAACATCCATCAAAGCGTAATGAAAAATGGATGGATTTTTTTTAAACTAATGAAGTATTAACAACCACTTGGGGGATTTGAAAATATGCAATGAATGCAAGTTGTGCACAAAATGGGTTTGTTGATAAGGCTTCTTTTGTGCTTTTTAAGGATATTTATTAAGTCCTTTCATAAGACAAATCTCAAAAAATAGATATTGAATTCTCACAACACTGATATATCATCTAAGTTTGGGATTTAAAAGTTCGTTTGAGACAAAAAAAGATAATATCAATAACCTTGTTATGAGAATAAATCATAAATACACAATCAAATGCATCATCTTAATATAAAGAAACATATAACACAAATATTATATAAGTATATAAGAAATATCACTAAAAGATATAACTCATTTAAAGAATCCATTTTTCATTATCACATACAATATTCTCGTATTTAAAAAATATATATCCTTACACAATCATCAAGATACTTCAAACCCTAACTCCAAGCTTTCTCCAATTGCTCTATATCAACATTTGCACACGTGTACCCTATCAAGACTAGTCAAATGAGAGGTTGAGGTCTTTATTTATAGTTTTTATTGACCCCTTTGACCATTGCCAACTATTGTTGATTCAACTCTACTTTACTAACTACCTTGCCACCACTTTTTACACATACAAATATTTCATTCTTTGATCCGTACCCCTGTCTTGTGTAATGTAATATTCCATTCCACTCAAAGTGTATCATTTTCCAACCTAAATTGATCCCGTAATATGAATTCTCCTTATATTAATGTTTTCCATTTGTAAAATTCTCTTTCATTATGTTTCTTTATGTGTTTCTCCTCCATATGTGTTTCTTCATCAAATGTGTATTTTTTTAAATTTGTGCAATGTAAATCATGGCCCTTATGAAACATATTTCTTCTTGTGTGTTTGATTTCGAAGATGCGTTTTACAAGTATCTAATAGACTTTTGTGTGTCTCACTCATGTGTTATGTCTCAGATAGTTGTTCAATGTTTCTCTTAAGTACATTTCTAGGGTCAACATTCTCTCACTCTATGTTTGAGTAAACATCTAAATTTGGCACAAGATCATTATTTCCAGCGTCTTATTGCCAATTTATCATATTTTAAAAACTTGTACATATTGACATGTTTCTTGGTCCATTGTGCCCTATTAGGTCTCCATTTAGCTCTTGAGTCTTAAAAACACAGTCTAAAACTTATTATAAAGTGTTCCGTAGCATGCCCTTACCATGTATCCCATGTTATCATGCTTTCCCTAAAAACTAAAGCTTGTGTCATCTCCAAGTTAGAGTGTGGGTCCATCAAGGTCACATGTACGACATGCACATGTTTGTCTATTTTAGCCTTATGGGACCATCTGTTAGTTTCCGTTGATTGTGTTCCTTTAACCTCTCCCATTTTTATTTCTAAAGTCAGCTAATGCATATAACTTGTCTTGGATCAACTTATATATAAAAGGTCATGTCAATATATTTAAATGAATATGAAAGAGGATATAGGGAAAACACAATAATTTGAATATCGAAGAATAAGTCTAAGGTCAAAACTAAAACATCATTCCTCCTCCTTTAGGTTGGGTTTCATTGAGCCATATCTTACACATTTTTTTCTGAATTATTATTCTTGGTAGATCTTTTCTTTCCAATATTGTATAAGGAAGGTATTAGCTTCTATATAGTTGCATTTATTACTTTTAAAGGAGAGGAAGTTCAAAACCTTAACTCGAGCTATTCCAAACACACACAAAATTACGTGAAGATTTAATTCTGAACATACGAGATATATATAAAATCATAAGAAGAATATATAAAACACTCGTTAATATGAATCTTACAAGTGCAAGTGATAGGTAGACATGCATGGAATAGGTCGAAGCATACATAAACCATTCAAACTGTTTAGACAAAATGGCTCGATGAAATGTGAGGGTTTCAATAAGAAATGTTCGCTCCATATTGCATCTTATGGAATTTCATGGTTGGAAGATAAGCACAAACTGGGTTTTTAAAAGATGCCAGAGAGGCATTGAAGCGAATATAATTGGTATGTTTAAAGTCAAAATCCACAACATTTTCAAGCATCCTCCCAGGGCTTGCAAAATTAAAACCTTTGGAACATGGTATGTATATCCATCAAAGATAATTAAAAGCATATTGTTTTTGTTAAATGTTGTTCGTCTTCCACGTAGATATAAGCATTAGACCCCAGCCATGTATGTAAGCTTCGTTTCTGTTATATTTACATTTAGCCATTGTCCCTAATTAAGCTTAACTTATGTTTTATTGGCATCCAACCATACAAGTATAGCATATGATGGCTTTAAATACGTTAATCAGGTGAGTGAATCGTATTTCAGTATGCCAATAATAAATCATATTAAATGCTTGTGTTGATTTCTTTAATTCCTTCTTGAATCATGTATAATTATAACACCAAGAGAATTTGTGGTAATATTTTTCTCTAGTGCCAAAACTTATGTTTTTTTTGGGGGGAAATATTTGTGTTGGAATGGGTAGTTTAGGTGACTTTCAAAAGCTATGGAAATTGATTATAAATTTTGAAATCAAGGAAGTCATGAAAAATATTTTTAAATGTGAAGTGTTATGGGATTATTCTCCATTCATCTTTGAAAAAGGAAGGAAAAAAATGATTTTATATTTAAATTTTTATGAAAAATGAATGAGTGTCAAATAAATCATTCAAGTTAATGAGATTTATAAATATTTATAAATCACTACTTATGAAATCTGGATTATGAAAATTGGTCCAATATTAATATGCAACTAATTTTTGAAAAATGATATTTCAAAATGATGTACTGCATAACTTGAATCATAAAAATATAAATAAATATTCACAAGGTATATTAAATGGTGAAGATTTGCTAAAACTAGAAGTTAAAACCCTATGGTTAAGCATGCTTGAGTCGTAATAGTATTGATGTAGGAGACTCCCTAACAACCCCAGTTCTTAACTCCCATGATCATCACCTAGAAATGAAGAGTGCTTAACAGATCATTCAAACTTACGACACATTAGTTATTCAAATAAGTTGTATAATCACATGCGATTTAACAAGTATGTTAGTTTTTCTTTTAATGTGGCCAATAAAAGCAATCAAGAATTTGAATAAAATAAATAACCATTTGATGTAGGTACATCTACATAGAAGTCTACTTTAATCAAATTTTGGTTGTGTGTAGTTTTAAAATGTCTTGTTTAAGAATTTTAGGGGTGTGTCGATCTTTAATCCTTGTGAAATTGGTCAGTTGAGCCAATAACCAATTTTACCACTAAAATACAAATTTGAAATTTTAAAACTTGTAAATGCATTATAAGAGTCTTTATGATCTTCCAAGATATTATAATGTCATAATCTTGTTGGTAGAAGGTTCATTAAGGTCTTGGGTCATGTAATAAGAGTCTCTTATGCATTAACTCCTAATTACCCATGTAAACCTTCAAGTAAGGTCAAGTTAAGCTTGAGTTGGTAGTTAGTTGTACGTGGGAGATAACTTAGGAGATAGTTTTGGCATGAAGAATAAAAAGGAGATATGAAAAGAATGAGTATGCATAGAGACAAGGAGGAAAGGATAGAGATACTTCAAAAATCTTAGAAAATAAGTAGAATATGCTCAGAAAGGTCCAAGAAATACAAAGCATGGACAAGATATGGAGGGTTTTGACAGTACTTTGTAATAGTTTTTTAGTATATTTAATGAACAAAGTCTTTAGCGAATTCTATGATGTAATGTTTAAATCTCATTCACATGTGATTTGATGTTTTGAATTCTTTTATGTATGCATTTTGTGCTATCATGTTCAAGTAGTAAGGGACATAACAATAAAAACGTTGTGACAAAAAAGATAGTTATCTTTTATCAATATTTTGGGGTTTGTTTGAGTGATAAAGGCAATTGAAAAGGTAATATGAATGTATGGAAGTGTTATTCATTCTAAAATACTTCTTCACAGGTCATTTCATCTGAATAGAAGTATTCATGGAGTTTACAAATCTGAAATGGGAGGACTGTGTTATGACAATTAAGAGAAAATGATGTTTTCTAGTCTTTTAAGTTTGTTTATATCCTAAAATCTATTTGTAAATGTTAGGATGGTGTGTAAGAGTATCATGTATGATTTAAATATCATAACAAGTGAATAAATTTGATAAAATCTCTCTGTCTATACACAATTAAGAAACTTGTAAAATTCAGTTGAGAAATATCATTTTCTTCAAATTGTATGGTAGTTCAAAACTTGAAATTTATTGAGAAGGAATATATTGACTGGGAAGAATTTGTACAAGTGATTTTTTTTTAAATATTCATTAAAACTAAAGTTGAGCCTTTTATTAGCTCTTGGCTAGTGTGCATGCATGTGGGCTAAAAGACTAGGGTTTCAAAACAAAAACTTTCATAAAAAGAAAACTAACTTTTAAAAAAAAATTGAAAATTTTGTAGATTGAAGAAAAGGTATTTTTGAAGATATTCTAGTGGTTTTAATGTTTTTGGGCACCTACAGAACGAAATACTACCAAAAAAAACTCAGTCAACAAATTTAGTTGGAAGGCTAGAAAACCCTATTTTTTAATTTTCTTATATTTCAAAATTAAATGAAGGTAAAAATGAGTGTATTTAATTGAGATAAATTTGTTTGAAGGTGAAAAAGTATTTGTAATAGTCAAACTTATTATAGTTGAATAAGCTTGTAGGCCTAGTTACCACAAAACCATGTTTTGTCATAGTTTGAAGTTTCATAAATATACAAGGTTAAAGATTAGTTTGAGCAGTTGGTATAACATTACATGAAAGTAATAAAGTCTTATAAATCAAAATAAATTATAATTTATTTCTTTTGTCCACAACTTGGCTTGTAAGCCTATTATTCTCTCAAAAAAGAAGCTTGTTGTTAGACATTTTTTATCTACATCACCATCACCATTATTGATATTTGCCAAATCTAGGATTTGATCTAATTTTTAAATGGATTAGAATTATTAAATAAATGATTAAATAATTTTATTACTGACAATTGCAACTAAATAAGTCATAATTTAAAATCATTTTCATGATCAAATTAATAATATTTTTCTAGTTCATAAAATTCGATTTGATATTGATGTAAAATAAATATTCAAAATTGAAATTTATCAAATATAAGAATTAAAATAACTTTTAAATGGATTATAATTACCCATATAATTGTAAAATAATATTATTATTGGTTTTTGCAATTAAAATTAGATGGATTTTAAAATTAGTTTCACAAACAATTTGGAATACAATTTTTAGTTTGCAAAAGTAATTCAAGAATGCTAGATGTTTTTATAGCTTCCTTCCACAAACAATTTATGTAATGCTAAAATATGATAAAACTTTTAGAATAATTAATTTCTCTCCTTGTGATTCTATTTAAGGATATTTTTGTATTCACTTTATCAACTTAGAAATTGGTGTGAAAAATATTGTTTTGAAACTATTATTTACTTATGTAACTATCCAGTATTTCCTTCATCGATACAATATAAAATGTGAATCAAAATTATAATATCCTTTCATTTGCATTTTATTAGCTTATAATTGATTTATAAAATATTTATTCTAATTCTTGTTAGATTTAAAAATTGATTAGTGAATATTATTATATTGTTTAATGAATATTTTACACTCAAAGTGCAATTACCTACTTAATAACCATGTAGGACATAAATAAAATCATTGTGTGAGCTTAATAACATAATATTTCTACAACTCATAACAATGCATGAAATTAGGGCTTGAAGTGATGACTAGGCTCTACCTTTAGTGACATTGAATGTGGAGATAACTTAAAATATTCACAAGGAAGGTGGTGGCATGTCAGTTGATTTAAGAAATAGTAGGGTATGGGAAGCTAATAAATATGTGAAAAGGAAAGGATGTAGAGTCATGATAGAATGGTAGAGTGGAGGCAAATGCAGGGAATCATAAGCGCACATTCATTGAGAAAGTCACCCAATCTACGAACATTGGATCCATTAATAAGGTTAAGCCATTAAAGCTGTAAAATCAAATTCCCTAGTTTCCTTTATAGAGGATGAAATGAATATGTTACTTGAATAGGAATAATGGCTTGTAAATATTTCCATGATCTATTAATTTAGTGTGATGTAGCCTAGATTATTAGTTCTTCATAAATGGATTTTTTATCATTGGCAAGCTGCAACAACATGAAAGATTTAAATCCACCTATGCCAAAGGCATTTTGTGTTGGTTTTTAAATCTATTGAAGATAATAATGATATCTTCAACTATTATTTTTGGGCTTGCATTCAACACATGTTTTTGTCCAACCTTGGTATCCAATTTTCAACCCTTTCATCGAAGTGTTCAACTCAAGGTTGATTTGGGTTCAGTTGCCAAACTTACCATTTCAATTCTAGGAAGAATGAATTTTCCATGCTATAGGAAATTATGTGGGTGAGTTCATGATTGTGGATTCCAAAACAAAAAATTTGGGACATTCTACCTATGTTCAAATTCTCATTAGTATCGACATTAAAAATGAGCTCCATACACACATTGATCTGCAAGTTAAGGAACGTAAAGGTGTTAAACCTCTCAATTATGAATTCCTCATGTTTAGATGTCATAAATACTTTGGTATATGGAATTGATACATGAACAGTGTTGGTGACACCTTAGCAGTGAATAGTGTTAACATCAAGTGTCTTTTTTTCTCTACATCATTCTCCTCTTGTTGAAAACAACTCAGCTCCTATGATTTACCTTGATTTTTATCCAATCACATTATGCTCACACACACAAACTCATGAACACACAAGCACATGAACACATGACTCTATTTTTGGGTGATGAAAGATTGCACGAACCCTTGGATGCTCCTTCATAAAACACTTGAGTTTTTATAATATGATCTCCCAATCACATGTATGGGTTAAGTGGTATAACCACTCTTTTGGTCATGGATTTTGATAACCACGACATCCCTTTCCAACACACCAGGTACTCTAGGAGTCTATTTTTCTTCCTCCTCTACTTACAGATTCTACTTTTTTATTTTCCTTTTCTCCTCATGGCATTAAACTCCCCATATTTTGTCCTCCTCCACCAATATTAACTATCATGCATCTCACTTTCCTATTTGGGCTCAACCCCATCATAAATTATCCACCTCCACCAAAATCCCACTTGGATTTATTCACACATTATCCAACCAACTGTTAGATCCTCCACAACATCACAAACCACCATTTATAGCTTCTCCTTCATGGCTACAACATCATCCTCTACACTCTCCTCCATCATCAAACCATCTTATTTCTCATCAAATCCTCTTCCAATAAATTTTAATTGTTCTTCTTCCTCTACACTCTCATCATGTGCACTAGCTTGCACAACAACCTCATCCAATGTTTCTTCAAAAGAAACATGCAACTCTCCTTAGTTGCCTTATTCCTTCACTTACAATTATTCATGGCTGCAATCTCCCTATTTTTTCAACTCCATATGGATTCAATATTCACTCTCATGCAAATCTACATGGCTAAAATTTTCAATCTCATGTAACTCTTCATGGTTGCATTCTTTATTATCCTTAAACACTATAAAGTTATAATCCTACTCCACATGCAACTCTTCATGATTGAAATTTTACTCATTCTTTGTCAACTCTATATGGTTGTAACTTTATTCCACCCTTAACTCCATCACATCCAACTAAAAATTGGCAAGCTCATTGCCATCATAATCCAAGAAAAAATCTGAATTTTCCCACTCATGGGAGTCTAAAAATTATTGCCCATCATCACATAATGGGTCTCCTTCATCAACTTCAACAAATATCACATTTTCATTCTCCTTCATGAGGTTTCCTTCCCCCATGGGATGCTCACAATCTTTTTCTTCTTTCCTGATTTTAAAGTTAGTTTTGGGCTCTTCACATGAGAACCTCACTATCTTATTTTCCTTCATGATAACCTTCTTCTCCTCACTCATATTGATTATCATGTTAATATTCTTATTTTCTTATCTCTCAAGACTCACTAAATGAAGCTTATTCATCCACTCCATCTACAACTTCTAGGGTGCACAAATTCACCCATCAATTTAAAAACCACATTTTCCCAACTCTTCACCTTATCCTTTCCTCTCTTATTTTTTTCCATTTGGTAATATTCCCAAAACTTGGATGCAACTCCACTCATTTTATTGCTTACAACCTTCACCCTCATGGGATATTCAATATGCATTTTCTCATAATGCATCTTTATCTAAACTATCCAAGTTATGAGCTCTTCTAGATTCTCTTGTCCACATAGCATATAAACTCATCATTGTCTTTGTATTCTCTCCATATCTTACTCCTGTAAAACAAAACACAAACTCACTCTAACATATTCTACCCAACAATATCCTCTCACCAGGATTTGAATTTACTCTGATACCACTTGATGGATTCTAAATTTAGCTCCTTATCACACAATGGAGCTCTGATACCACTATATGGATTCATAAATCCATATAGCTCACAAACATATAAACATCTCATTAACTCAAATCACTCCTAATGTATTAATTCAATCTTCAAAAAATATTCATCTAAGATTTATTCACATTACACAAAACTTAGCTACACATTATGCCAAGGATCTATAAGCTTTATCAAAGCTTATTTTCAAACACATACAAAACTTGGCCTCAACATGCCAAGGAGGTTTTCAAAGCTTTCTCAAAAAGCTTACACTCTCTACCATCTAGCCTCACAAAACTCATACATAAAACTTCATCAAAGATTTCTTCTACAACTCCCACATACAAAACTTGGCCTCAATATGCCAAGGAGGTTTTCAAAGCTTTCTCAAAAAGCTTACACTCTCTACCATCTAGCCTCACAAAAATCATACATAAAACTTTATCAAAGATTACACCAAGGAGGTTATCCTCACTTCTACCAAACTAGCCTACAAAGGCAAATGAGCTTAATCATTTTAGAGAATGACAACCCAAATAAATCCAAGCATGAAAAATCATCTATCCACCCAAAGAATCACACCCTCCTCCACTAGTAATGGATAAATACAAGAGATATAATTTTATATTAGGTGGAATGAAGACAAAATCTCAAAAGCATCCACTACTAAAAAAATGACAAAAGATAAAGGTCAAAAGATAGTCTCCAAAGACAATGCACCACCTTTGTCTTGGAGAGAATAGTAGATCATGTGAAGACTTCCCCCAAGTAATCCACTTTAGATATGACCCCTTTAGCATAAACTTCACATGGGTTTGCAATCTACATAGTAAAGTTGTCTCTCATTTGCATATGCTTCCAAAAAGCTAGTGGATCTTCTTTTTTACTAGGATCAAATCCATTATTAATGTCCCACATGGAATTTCAACCCACTCTCATAGTGGAAATCAAAATCAAGTCCTCACATGTGACTTGGAATATTATTATGCCCCATGCCACCTAGGATGCATGAACAGTGTTGATGACACCTCAGTAATGAATAATGTCAGCATTAATAATGCCTTTTTTTCTACACATCAAATTCCCACATCTAGATTTTAGGGTTAAAAATATATCCTAAATAATGCATCTTTGACATGGAAAATGAAAATTTTCCCATGTTTTCATGTAACTTATGTTTTTTCAAAATGTGAAACACTTGCTCTAAATGGGAGTAAGTGTACAAAGTTGGGGGATAAAAAGGGGCTACCCATGGACATGATTTTCCTAAAATTTCAAAAAACTAAACTTGTGTAGATAATTTGAAATAGCTACACTCAAAATTTTAAGATGCTATAAGAACATGAATTATAGCACTTCAAGTCTAGTTTCTAGAACACTAAAATTTTTTTTTAAATTATTAAGTATAACTAGGTCAAACATCTAAAATTTCAATAGGAAATCTTTTTTTTTAAGAAAACAAAGTGGATAGACGACCATGTGGCCCACCATTTTTTAGCATAATTTAATACTGTTTAAAAGCCTTTGGTGAATATTTAGATATAATATTGTAGTTTGTGATCTATATTATTTTATATTTTATCAGTGAATATTTTTTTATTATTAATTTTGTAAGTAAATAGATCCTAAAATTTGACAAAATAATGGATAGACAGTTGTGTGACCCCCCTAACTACCTCAAAAAATGGAAATGGATTTATTTTTTGAATGTGTGTAGAATTAGGCCTAGTTTATGACCCTATAATTTGTTTTGCACTTGTATAAATGAAAAATAAATTACATCAACATGTATAGGCATGAATATTTGTGGCATGTGGTAACCTAAATAAACTATTGTTAGAAATCAACATGTTTGTAACTTAAAATAATCCAAAAATTACAAAAAATGGATATTTGAAAACAGGAGACCATGCTCATCATCATGGTAATAATTTTTTTTAATTTTTGGTTTAAATTCCTAGTGTATTTTGTGATGGAAGTGTTGCCTTACCTATTCAGCCTATTTCATTATATCATCCCTTTGTCCAATGGGGTTTGGACATTATTGGCCTCATCAATCCACCTTAAATCTCGAGCCATAAGTGGATCCTTACTACCACAGATTACTTCACTAGATGGATGAAGGTAGTGGCTTTGAAGGAAGTAAATGAATCCAATGTGTTAGGTTTCTATGAAGGCTTACTCACTAGGTTTGGCATTCCCTCCACCATCATTTCAGACAATGTCATGGCATTTGTGGGAGATAGGATCAGTCAATGGGTTATTCAACATGGTGTATACCTCAACACTTCATCAAATTATTACCCTCAAAATAATGGCCTTTCTAAGTCTACCAATAAGAACCTATTAAAGATAATAAGAAGAACCATTGAAGATAATCAGAGGACATGATATTTGAAGCTTAAGTCAACTCTATGGAATGATAGAATTACCTTTAAATGGTCTATAGCTAATTCACCATAGAAGTTTGTCTATGTAAGAGAAGTAAGGTTGTTAATTTTACTTGAGCTCCCTGATTTGAAACTAATACATCAACTAGAGTTGTTGGAGAATGAACCTATAGAGGTGAGGTATGTTGAGCTTATGGAGCTAGAATAAATTAGAAATCATTCCATGTTGGCTATGAAAATTCATCAAGCACAAGTGAAGAGAACCTTTGATAGGGGAACATCTTCAAAGAGTTTCAAGGAAGGAGACTTGGTCCCCAAGAAGAATGAAGATAGATCTAAACCAAGAAGGCACACCAAGTTTGACTCACTATGAAGTGGACCTTACACAATCTCCAACTGCAAATCCCACAATGTTTTCTAACTTACTAAGATAGATGGTGAAGAGCCATTTTTGAGACAAAAGGCTTGAATTCAAACATATAACACGTATGTGTTTGTTATAATGCGTACACGTTATGATAACACATGCATGTTATGATAGCATGTACATGTTTATTAATGTGTATGTGTTATACCATAATGTGTACATGTTATTCCATGACATGTACACATTATGATGGAATTCATACACATTATACTTAGTATAGACAAAAAATTACTTTGAAATGGATATTTTTTACCCAATTCTAGAAATATGTCCCCATAAACATTCTTTATGTGCTTTTGTAGTAATTTCAAGTTGAGAACAAGAGCTATCAAGTACGTTTTTAGACCCCACCTTTGAAAATATATCAATTATCCAATGTTTGATGGATCACATTTGAGAAATATAAATAAGTTTAAGAATAAAATACTTGAGTAAATACAAGAGGTGAGAGAAAAAAACAAGGTATGAATGTAAGCACTTCATTTAAAATAAGGTACAAAAACTATCTCTGATGAGGCAAATGCCATAGACAATGATGAAATTGATAATAAACAATTGAGTAATGATGAAAATAAAAATAATCAAATCAATAATGATGGAATTTATAACACTAAATTGAATAATGATAAAATTGACAATAATGAATTAGATAATGTTGGAATCTCACATTCAAAGTATAGTTTTTTTTTTAAATTTTGTTCATGATGACTGTATACATGATGCCTTACCCCCTAGTAATGAAGAAATTTTCATGGAAATAAATAATGATGAAATTAGAAATGAATAAAATTTCATGGAAGCTTGTAATGAGGAAAGAAACAATGAAGAAAAATGTCATCCCACCATTAATCAATGAAAGTAATGATGATTTTGAAACACCCTCCAAACAAGTTCTACCAGTAACAACACCTCCAAGAATTATGCATATAAAATCTAAGTACTTAATTGAATTCGATGAAAATATTTTGAAAATAATCCTTAACAAAATATCTTACCATCATTCAAGAAGCCTGGCTTGGGAAATTTGGGATAGTTTATTTCATAAATTAATTCATGATACTGAAAGATGTCAATTATTTATTTCATTGATGAAACTGATTAAGATGAGACCTACCATGTATATATTATGGCTAAGAACATCTAATATGGATGATGAAAATGTAAAAATTATTGACAACTTACATGAAGCAGATCATATTTTAGGCCTTATGCCTTTCATTAATGTTGCCCAGCATATAATCACAACTTGTGCAATAAGTAGTCAATTAATTTCAAAAACAATCCAAACACTTATATAAATATAAAAACATTAATGAAAATAATTTAAATACATAAAATACTTAATGAGACCAATACTAATGAGCTTTGAGCATTTTCTGGTCAATTTCCATGAAAGGACAAGGCTATAGTTGATGCTCTGAAAGAGTTACTTGCATAATTTTGGAAGGTTAATACTAGAGTTTTTCCCAATGCAAGAGATATAGTCAAAAGAAGAGTTGGTTCTTGTAACTGTGAAGTGCATCTAAAACACTTCTTGGATATGACTCAAACCCAATTATACTCCAAGTTTTTGAAAAAACATCCATAAATTTCTATTAGTCAAATATATTTTAGATGGCCAAACCTTTTTATGTACAAATAAATCACACACGCACCACTTGTTGTAGGCAACATGTTAAGTTTGTAATGCACTATGATATTTTATGCCATATTTTTTGTACTTTTCATACCAACAATATTTTATAAGAGTTTGGCTTAGAATTTATGCCAAAATCATCCAGGTAATTTATTCCAACTATTTTTTGTGAAAGATCGTATGGACAATTCTTTTATAACAAAACATGTTTGGATGGAAATTACAACATTTGTGGTGGATTGCCAAAACTAAAAAATTGTATCCATGAAGATGAAACAAGTGCAATTGGACAAGAATTAGTTGGTTTAAAAAAATATAAATATGTGACTTATCAAGGAAAAGATGGAAAAGAATATAAAATGTGTGAATTTGGTACAAAACACACACCCATTTCAATTTTTATGGTCAAATTTAGGGAGAAAATTATTTATGAGTATGCAAGTTACACACACATGGCTATATGGTTGGATGAATATTTCAAGATAAGCGAGGACACATTCCCACTTGATTTTATTGTTTCAATAGTCAAATTTGTTGAATGTTACACATTCAAACCACAAAATGAAGTTCAGTCATAGTATTACAACTCATCATAAGTTAAAATATTCATGCATGTAGCTTATAATAATGAGAAAGATCAAAAAATATTAAGGGAGTACCATTTATATATCATATATGACCAATCACATTGTATAGAGTATCCTCACAATTATTTGAGAAGTTCTATAGATAGTTGAATGAGAGGAACACTCACTTCAATCATCATTACATTTGGTTAGACAATTGCACATCATAATTCAAGAATACATAGATGTTTTATCGGTTGAGAAGGATGCACATTAACACTAGTGTAGAACATATTTAGAGTTTTATTGAGGCTGGCCATGGAAAAGTAGATCATGATGGTATAAAGCATGTGTAAAAAGATCCATCCATTCCAAGGGAGGATTTAAAATTTGATGAGGGTATTTATTTGACTAATGCACAAAGCATGGGTGAATGGTGTAATGAGAACATGTGTGATGGTGCTCAACCATTCTACTATTCATAGAATTTTTTGGTTAATTTAGGAAGAAAAATTGGCAAAGTATGAGGATTGTATGATTCTAACGAGTTCAAGTGAGCTCCAATCATTTCATGTCTTAAATGGAGGCTCTTGGACTATTCATATGAGATACTTTGCATGTTTATATTCTGTCTGCATGGACTCTATTTGGAATGAGCGTGAGTCATAAGAGTGGGTGGATGACTGGAGTTCTAGACCTCTAATTTCAATCAACATTTATTAGGTTCCATGAGCATTGTAATTTATAGATATGGCATCATTACATAACTTTGACCATGTATCTGATATAGTGCATCTAGGTAGAATATTATTCATTTTATACCATTTAATCCCATTATCTATCTTGTTATAGTGTCATTAAATTTTTTTTTTGATATAGGGCATATTTTTGCAATTATTACAGATGAGGAAAATGAAGAGGGCATAGATTAATACTTATGTTGGTGTGTAGAGGAAAATAAAAAAATGACTTCCATAGTCAAAGATGGAGAAAACATTAAGTATCCTATTGGGTCTATGATAGTCACTAGAACTTGGCTTCAATTATATCCAATCAAGAATTCAGATATATGGTTATTTCAAGACTTTAAAATACATGGGATGATACTTCACTATTCAAATTTGGATCTTATAATAAATATTCAATTGAAAAAGTATCATGGGAGGCCATTAAACAAGAATCTATGGAAAGTTCATGAGTCAAACCATGAAGCTATTATTACTACTATCAAGATTAGAGCAGATCCTAGTGGTCGATGGATTGATATGTGTAGGTATGTTGACTTATAAAATGTAGATATAATCAATTTTACCAAATGTTTTTGATTTTGTAGGTAGTATATATAAATTTCATTTTTAATTACTTACTAATATATTTTTTTAGCTTATGGTGCCATATAAGCTCTCACCTTCATGCAGTTGGCATTGTTAGTAAATAATTTCATATTCTTGAAGCTAAGAGAACATGGATTAAAATTAATTTTCCTTTGTCCTTGAAATGAGGTTGTCTTGAATAAAGGAAAGCATAAAAGGAGCATCATGGTTGTTTGAAGTGTTTGATGTGGTCAAATACCTTCATGAATTGAACTATATTTTTGGATGGTGGTCTCCTTTTATTCCATTTTGATCTTAACTCACCATGTCCTTTCCTTCAATGCTTCACTTCTTCAACCAACTTATTTTAAACTCCCATGAAGTCGTTCTATTATTATAGGGTAGTTTGAAAGACCTTCAATACTTATTTAACTCTATCAAATGACTATTTGCTTGCTTAAGATGTAGGTGTAACATGTTTGATATTATTGAAATATTATTTATTAGGATATCATGGTCAAACTATCTACCCATTTTCATTTATTCCTTCTTATCTGAATGTAATTGATTTTCAACTCCCAAGTTGCCACTCTCTCATTGCATTCACTAGTATATTCATGGTATTTCATGATTTTCAACATAGGATCCCCACTTATGGCCATTAATACACCTTGATCATGTAAAGAAAGTGTATTAATATTTTTAATTATTATTACATCTCAAAATATAATAGAAAAACTCAAATTAGAGACCTTTTTCCTTGGAGAGGCAAACTAGCTCCTCTTGATTCTTTAATACACCAATCCACCTCATTAGTGTCGCCAAGGTGGATAATGTATATTTATAAATTATTATAATCAACATGAGGTATTACATATATAAAAAATATATAATTCATATCTTTAATCATGCCAACCTATCACCTTGGGTCATTATCACTTTGCTTGCAAGAAGGTTCACTAGGCCACTAGCTTGTTAGGCCTGTTTGGAGGTGGTTGAAGAGAAAGATTTGATATATGAGATGAGAATAATCTTGAAAAATATAAATATAATTTTTATAATATTTTAAATACTCCATGTCCATTATAATATTCAATATCTTCACAAAGTGATTGCTTGCTACTCAACCTAGCTCATTTAGGCCTATAAATAAGGCCATATTTCTAAACAATCATGTATAATTTAATTTTTATTATATTTTAAGAATATATAACACCTTAAAAATATTAAATACATCATAAAACACCTTAAAATCAAATTTTAGATCATTTATATCAATATAACTTGACTTATAGCGTTGTTGGTCCTCTCTAGGTCTAATTTTCCTTCATTTTTGCATGTATAGGCCTATGTTTTTATGTTTTATATATCCTAAAGTATATTAAGGACATTATACCATTTTAAAAAGTTTTTAAATGGAAATTAATACATTAAATTCAAATTTTAAGTCATTTAGAGCTATAAAACCCATGTTATGGCTTTTTGTGCAAAGTAGGATCTACATGGCAACACTCAGGCCAATTTAGATTTTTGTTTTGTATCTTGAGTTATGTAGGGTCTCAAGAGCTCATTATGTTTTTTTATGTTTTTTATAACCCACTCTAAAACCTCAAATCATTTTATTGGAATTTTAAAGTCAATAAAAATCACCATAATCATACAATATCAAGCCCATAGACCCTCTTTATGGTTGTGTGCTTGCATTTGGGCTATGGAATTGACTTTGGAGGCCCAAATTACATGGAATTGATATTTTTTATATATTAATATATTTTTATGCATTTATTATGACATTAAAAAATTTATGAATCACCTTAGAGTGTTCTTAAAGACTCAATATCTCCAACCATGCACAAACATGTTGACAACTTTCACTTTTTCACCTTATGTACAAGTCTGTGACTAATCATTTCACCTTTTTTCATGGTGATCACTTTTTTATAGGATTATTTTGTCCTATAAAATATTTATCTTATATTACAATAACTTTAGCATTATTATATCAATCATAAACACCCAAACCTATCTCTTTTCAATTGACTATAGGCCTCTTCATGTGAGCTTGTATGCATGACAAACCATCTTATATGCCATCCCTATAGGTGTTGATAATTTTAAAGGTATTATGGCTTGGTATTAATCTCAATATAGTATTTTCATTGTGTTGTGATCATCTTTAAGCTCTTCCAAGCTTGGTATGCTTTGGTATGAGTACTTTGTAATCCATGCCAGAATGGGTGATGGGTTTGTCGATCGGGCATCATGGGAGGTAAAGAACATGGTCCCAGATGTTATCCACCTATAAAAATGTGTTGGTAGTGCTAGTTTACAAAAAATAATCACCAAAAATTTTAAATAACTTGAACATTGATAACATTTACTGTTAGTGTTTCTACCCTCCTAAATAATAGTGAAAGTGTATTTCCAAGTGGACTTGGACATCAGGGTCATGAAAACACATGTAATTTACCTATATATATGTGATCCAAGTGATATATTTTCACCTAGGGGTGGTGGAGGTAAAAATTTATATTGAAGCTTGAGAAGATATCTCTTCACTGCCAAAAGGTTACATTTTAGGACCCATTACTATAACTTATGCCACAAATTGCTCTTAAATCTTTAGCCAAACTGGTCTAAGTGAAAGAAAAGTTTTTAGACACATGGAAGAAGGATCTTAAAAAAAATTTAATGACTTATATTTTATATTTTATGCATGTTTGAAGTTAGGCTAAAATTCTACATTTTTATTGTATTGCGAAGGGCATTCTTGAGGCCAGAATGGGTGGTGGGTTTGTTGATCAGGCATGATGGGAGGCAAAGAACATGGTCCTAGATGTTATCCACCTAGAAAAATGTGTTGTTAGTGCCATTTTATAGTGAAGAAGAACCAAAAATAGAGTACCTTAAATAATAACTTGAACTTTGATAACATTTGTTGTTAGTGTTTTTGCCTTCTTGAACAGTAGTGAAAATGTATTTTTGGGTGGACTTGGATGTCAAGGTCATGTAAATACATGTAATTTACCTACACAGACATTTTATATGTGATATATTTTCATTTGTGGGTCCTAAAGGTAAAAATGCATGTTGGAGCTCAAGAAGTTGTCTTCACTACCAAAAAGTTGCATTTAAGGACCCATTACTGCAACTTATGCCATGAATTACTCTCCAAGGTTTGAATAAAGTGCTCTAGGTTTAAATAATATTCTTAAGACATGTAGAGGTAGGATCTTATGCTTTTTCAAAATGACTTATAGTTTTTTTCTATGCATATCTGAAATTAGGCTAAAATTGTAAATTTATCTTGTATTGAGAAGGGCATCTTTTAGGACAAAATGGGTGGTGGGTTTTTCAACGAGGCATGATGAGGAGGATAATAACATGGTCATAGATGTTATCCACCCCATACATGTTAGCAATGATAGTTTACAATAAAGAGACATTGGAAATGGAGTTCTCAAACAATAGGTCAAATTTTGACAACATTTATTGTAGGTGTTTCCACCCTGTTGAATAATATTAAAAATATATTTTTAGATGGGCTTGGATGTTAGGGTCATGGAAACATGTGTCATTCACCTATCTAAATGATATATTTTCACTTGGTTATGATATGATAGAGTCATACATAGTCATTATAACTACATTTGATGGTTTGCATGAGCTCGATTATAGTATTGGTGAAGTAAAAGAATGTTATTTACCATCTTATAAATGTTTTAGGAAGTTTGGATAGCCCTTAGACTCTATGAATAACTTCTGAGAAGATCTCGGGTCCCATGAAACTATATAAACCTTAAGACATACATAATGAATATAAATTGACCTTACAAGGAAAATGATTGAAAGAGATGGTCTAGAATTTGATATGTACTTATATTAAGACCCTATTCTTATGATCAAGTGGATTCCATGTTTCAAATAACCTTTGTCTATCTGATATTATAGTCTAAATATTACAAAACCTGTAGTGTTTAAGGCAATCAGGGTTTAATATAAATAAAAAGGGTCATATCTATACATCTGAACCTTATGAGTGCATTTAAACTCTATATAAGAGTATAAATGAGTGTGATAGATAATTTAAGAAAGATTAATAGTCTTGGTAAGCTAAAAAGATATTTATATGATGATAAGTATCATTGGTCTTTAAGAGACCAATATAAGTGGATCTATAAGAGAGGCTAATAAGTTATATTAGACGCCATAGATAGAATATTATTAGTGGTGAATGGTTAAGCAATCAAAGAACTTGAAGTTAGTTCTTATAAACAAATTTTTAGGGGTATGGGCCTAGTTTCATGAATTGGTGATAGATATTTTGGGAGATTGCCATATGATGAAAATCTCATATATTTCAAGTACCATCCCAGGATACTTTGATTTATATCCTTTTTTATTTACTTGGATTCACCATTCAAGAATAATTTACACTCCAATAGACCCATCTCGATGATAGATACTCCATTACCCACTCTAATTTTTCCTTTGTATCCTCTTATACTTAATTATGGTTATTTATAAACCATTCTAATTTAACTTAGACTTATATCTATTTTAGGTCTGCATTTCCATTATATTAGTCCTCCAGGATCAATCTATTTAACTCTTAGTGAAGGTTTCTTATTTATATCAATAACTTGGGTTTACCTAGATTTTATCTCATTCATCAATTTTATCCTTAACTATGGATTCCTTGGTTAACACATTTTGATCTCAAGAAGGATCTTGTAATTCAATCAATCTTCCAGTGGATTTGCTTAGAAGTCTACCACTTTCAATAATCTCTAACATTAACCTTTATATTCTTAACCTAATCACCTCACAAGGCCTATGAAATTCTCAATATAATGATATTGATCTTATTGAGGATTTTACAAAATGTCAAAACAATAATTAGGTCTCCAAATGACCAAGAAAACTTGATTTAATCTTTAAAAACCATTATAATATTGTGTGTAGGCCTTTTAGGTCTTGATAAAGATGTTTTTTATTCTAGTTCTAAATATCCCATTGAATGACATTTTTAATGGATATATATTTCCTATAAATGTGAGAAACCAATCTTTGTTCTATTGGTTTCTCAAAATATTAACTTAATAACTACTCTACTCTTTTAGATTTGTATAGGCTTAGTTCTACCTTATTGAAGTAACTCGGGCATGATTCAATTGCCTATTGATTTGTATTATATATTAAAATCTTTTTTAGTGATCCCACAACCTTAAAAAACCTTCACACGAAGTTTGGAGCCAAATAACAAGTAAAACAATTGAATTCTACCCTTTCAGAACCTTCTTAGTGACTACCTACATGCAATCCTACACACATTCAACTGTAACTCTCATTATATATGTTCATTCAACTTTAAAATGCATGTATTAATTCCCAAACACCTTATATCAACTTCCTATGAAGTTTGGAAATGTTTCGTAAGTTAAATATTTAGTTATGAGTCTTTTCCTCCAAAAACTTTTTGTCTAGGGTTTTCATTGTTCATACAGAGCCAAGAGCTTATTAATGATGGTTCATAAATATATTTTATTTTTAGATAAAAATAGTACCTCTATAAAAGACCTAAAAACCTCATCTTACCTTCCCAAACTGATAACCAATCTCATGCACTTGTTTGAATGTGTTTATAGCTAATTGTATATGATTATGTACACCAAAGGTTTTTGAAGGGTTTTTAACACAAGAACATCGAATTGGTTATAAAATCATTATATAAATAATTAAAACTTATTTTAATATTATAAATCAACTAAATAAAATATCCAACCCACAATCCTTTTAATCCATGTAAGAAAATGATGATATTTACATATAGACCTCAAAACTCTTAATGACAGACTGTGAATAATTCAAATCTTACAAACCCTTGAAACATATAATAAAAATCAAGAAGACATGAAATATTTCACTTACTCATTTTACAAGATGAAGGGATTATTTAAACACAGTATCCTCCTTTTATTAATCAGACTTCATACATACCCATACAGTCCTATAGACTGCTAAGACAATACATGCCTAAAGGCCTTAGTCCCTGTTAGTCTCCTCTTCTATCTTCTAATACTTCATGCTTCAAATTTTATACATGTTTTCATTTATTTATTAGGATCCTTGATTAAATATTTATCCTCTTATAACAACCATGTTAAACATCGTTGCCTCTCCAAAATATTTTCCTCTTAGCCTTACATGCTAAAATAGGTCTTCAACATAGGATATAGCTTCTAGATGAGGTTCATAGAATGATTTATATTTACCTAGAGTTAATATATGTTTTCAATGAGATAATAGTCCCTTAGGATCATGATGTGTAATTAATTGTCTTATAAAATGAATTATACCCCTTACAAGCATACACAATATTTTAAATATTCAAATATTCCCTATTTTGGAGGGAAAACCCAAACTATTATTAAATTGACCTATGAAAAGACAATTGAAGCATCTAAGGCTTCTTATTATTTTTGAAAATACCCCTAGTATTATATAAGACTATAAATAAGTAAAAATTTAACATGTTTACATTGTTGAAATAGTTTATATTGTAATGCTCCTGCATCACCATCAGAATGTAATTGAGATAATTTAAAAAACATTTTTATGATAAAAATATGAGTATAAGTTAAACTAAGTTATTTAAATGAGGAGTTTCTCAAGTCGGGTATGGATAGAGAATCATACGTCAAAAATAATGGATTGATGTCTAAGCTTGAATAAATCCATTCCAAAGAAGACATATTTTGGAAATAGAATTGAAGGGAGAATTATTTAAATAAAAGAGATAAGAATGATTATTTTTTCCACAATCCGGTCAAATAAAAATAAAACTCAAAAATCATACAAAAATCATAATGAAAAATCTCATTAGTAAGATTTTGCATATAATATGACCAATTATATTTTTCCCACTATCACATGACTTTCAATCATTTAAAATTATCAAATCACCTAAAATTATCAAAGGTGGATCAATAGTCAAACATTACACTTCATTATTGATAATAGAAGTAAAAAAAAAGTCATTTATCATAAATTAGTTTTATAATATAATAATAAAATACATAAAGTATTTATAATATAAAAACATAATAGAATGTCAGGTGAATACCATATAGGCACATGTGCAATGTCAATAATACATAAATTGGCATATAGACATACGAAAAATGCATGCATTGTCATATAGGCATACAAAAAAGTAAATCATGTAAGATGTGAGTTAATCATCAAATATCCTCCCTCTCTTTTCATTATTCAAATAAGACCCTCCTTGGGATTCCCTACTAGTAGATGGAGATTTCTTGAATGCCTTGGATTGTTCTCAGGTCCGACTGTGGGTGATATGCTCACAGCTTGCTTGTAGCAGAACCTATTCAAATACAAGTATTATCAAAAAATTAACATAAAATACATGCAACCAAGTTAAGAAATTAATGTTAAAATAGAATTAAAAAATATTTAAACATGCACTTATTTCAATCTCATGTTCCCACTCAATCTGATTTTGATGCTCGATTGGGTCAGTGGTAGGTTGAGCTGAATGAACAGGCATCTAAAATGAGGAAGAAACATGAAAAGTTTCTCTACTAATCATCTAAATGGAATTATTATATGCCATGGGACCATACTATATACACAATATATTCACATTATTTATATTTATCAAGCAACTATGTAGTAAAATTATTAAAAATAACTATTTTATAATTCAAAATTACAAGTTAATGTGTACCTATGTGAGGGCATGTGCCGATGACATTGCTACAGCAATGCTTATGTCTATCTCCACTCATAATGATGGAGGCGTGTCTACTCAAGACATAAACTAAACAAACAAGGTCTCACTTAGTTTTATATAAAGTATCAAAGATATATGACAATTTTTTCTCTTTTATTAAACAAAGAGTTTAAGATGTAATCACCTAAAAGTGGTAATTGCATGCTATGAGTGTCACTTGAGTTAACCTATTCCTATATCATCCCTATACTTATCCTAGAGCCTTAAACACACTTTTTTAGTCATTGAGTAGACCATAGTCACCTACAGTAAGCTAAATCATAGTCCTAAAACTGTCTTCTCAAATCCTAACCCAATTTGCTTAATAGTGTCCCAAGTGGACATTAACGCCACATTTGGGACACTATAACCACATCGTGTTAGTGTCCCCAACTAGGTGCTACTAACTTAGACCTAAATATTCCTAATGGATATTTTTTTAAATGTGTTCCCCTCCTAAGGTCAGCCTAAGCACATTTTCTTATCCGCACAAGGTATAGATCTCTATAAATACAAGTCTAATTGACCTCTATTCACTAGATGGAAAATAGATGCAAAAGCACATTCAAACTAAAGGTAAGTTGAGAAAAATTAATGTATTTGATCCCTATTATACCCTACTTCTATATACTATCATCTACAACAGCCTGAAGCCCAATTTTTGAATATTTTAAATCTCAATCACATTCAAGTCATCCAAGTCCACTCTCATTCTAATATTCACTTAAACTTTCATCAAGCACTAGGTGGGAGAACTGCATTGGGATTGATCCCTCTTCAAAGTATTAGTATGTAGGCAACTCTCTTCATAGTGGGGTGTTGAGGATGTCCAGCCTATCCTAATAAATAACATGCAATTATTTATTATGACATATTTATAAAGAGGATTAGAGTTCACACACTAAATTGGGTTTTTCAGACATACCACAAAGCTCTAGACTTTGTGCGTACAAGAACAGTGTTAGGAATATAGAACAAAGATCAATTTTAATGAATTAAAGATGAAAAAAATATGTAGAAAACATAACATAATAAAGACATATTTAACATGGTTCACCCAATATGGGCTACGTCCACATAGAAATAGCCAGTCCTTTTTATTAGTCAATCTAACAAATGAAGAGAAAAACCTGTAATACAACCAATGTGATATCTTCTTCACTCGCATACAACATTCTACTATAATTACAATGCCCTCATATCAAAAGAGGGTTATATATAGGGAAAAAATGCACAAACATAATTTCTACCGTTAGATCTACAACTTAATAGTGAATGGGCCATATTTACTTTGAAATTATAATAAAATAAGATCAGGCTCCATCATCCAACAATTTCCCACTTGGAGACTAATTGCTATAACTCTAGTGATACAACTCTTCCTTGGAATTTTCTTTGAAATTTGACCCTAGCTTGTTTCTCATCTTCTTTATTATCCCTAAAGACCTATTGAATTTGAACAACTCTCTAGCTTCTCCTTTGTGACTACTTTTGTTAGCATATTTGTAGGATTCTGACTTGTATGGATCATTTCCAACTTTAGTTGACCATCCTCCAAAATTGAATAAATGAAGTGATATATGAGTTGTATATGTTTGGTTCTTGAGTGGAATGTTGAGTTCTTTGTTAAATGAATCACACTCTAGCTATCACTATACAACCTGTAATCTTCCTTTTTATGCCTTAACTCTTCCATGAACTATTGCATCCATATCATCTCCTTCCTAGCTTTTGTAGTTGCAACACACTCTACCTTTGTAGTTGACAAAGCAATTATCTTTTGCAATTTTGAAATCTGATTAACTGTTGTGTCACCAATAGTGAATACATAATCTATGGTGCTCCTCCTACCATCTAAATCTCTAACCATGTCTGCATCATCATATCCTTGTAAGGTAACTTTTGAACCTTCATAGCACAACTGTCTATCAGTGGCCCCTCTCAAGTACCTAAAAAATCACTTGACTACATCCAAGTGTTCCTTTCCTAGATTATTCAAAAACCTGCTAATAACTCCCACTACATGAGCAATATCTGGTCTTGGACACACCATAACATACATTAAACTTCCAACTGTTGAAGCATATATAACTTTAGATATGTAATTGATTTCTTCCTACATTTTAGGACACTGTTATGTGCTTAATTTGAAGTACCCTCCCAAATGTATACTTACAAGTTTTGCATCTTGTATATTGAACCTGACTAACACCTTATTGATGTAATCTTCTTGAGACAATTTCATTTTTTTATTTTTCATGTCTCTTATTATTCTCATACCAAGGATTTGCTTTGAAGCACCCAAATCCTTCATTATAAAAGAATTTTCTAATTTTATTTTGAGATCATTTACATCCTACATGTTAGACCCAGAAACAAGCATGTCATCTACACACAATAACAAGATAATATAGCTGCCATTATCTAATCTCTTAAAATAGACATAGTGGTCACAATAACATCTACTATAACCTTATTCTATCATAAACATGTCAAATTTTAAATACCACTACCTTAGATCTTGATTTAGACCATACAAACTCTTCTTCAAACTACACACCATTTTTTGCTTACCTTTTACTTCATATCCCTCTGGCTGCTCCATATATATTTCTTTCTTTAAATCACCATGAAGGAAAGTAGTCTTCACATATAACTATTCAAGGTGCAAATCTTCAACTGCTACCAAACTTAAAACAGTTCTTATGGAAGTCATTTTTACAATTGGAGAAAATATTTCATCAAAATCAATACCTTTATTTTGTGCAAACCCCTTTACAATAAGTCTCACCTTGTACCTCTTTTTGCCTGCATATTCTTCCTTTAGCCTATAAACCCATTTATTTTGCAATGCTCTTTTACCTGTAGTCAACTGAACCAAATCCCAAGTTTGGTTATGTACCAAGTAGTCCATCTCCTCTTTCATGCCTTGCACCCACTTATTTCTAGTTTCTACCTGCATTGCTTCTTCATAGATTTCTAGCTCACCACCATCAGTCAATAATAAATTATAAAGTGAAAGAGAGTATCGTTCAGGGAGTCTACTTACTCTGGTAGATCTTCTAACTACACTTCTATGAGTTTGAGGTGCTTGTTATTGTATTTATTGTACATTCTGATTTTCTGACACTTTTGGAATTTCATTTCCTATGATTTCATCAAGTACTGCATATTCTATATTTGGATTTTCTTATTTCTTTTCTTGCAACTAATATTTGTACATGACCTTTTCATTAAAGATTATATCTCTACTTCTAATGATTTTACGATTTCCAAAATACCATATACAATAACCAAAATCATTAACTCCATATCCAATAAAAGTACATTTTAGATTTTGCTTCAATCTTGGTTCTATTTTCTTCATCAATATGAACAAATACTTCACAACCAAAAGTCTATAAGAAGGAATAATATACCTTTTTACATGTCCATGTTTCTTCTATAATGCCACCATCTAACAGACTTGAAAGCCCTCTATTTATTAATTAAATAGCAGTATCCATAGCATCTACCCAAACTTATAAGGGTAACCCTACATGTAATCTCATGCTCCTTGTACACTCCATGATTATCATGTTCATCCTTTTTGACACATCATTTTTTTGTGGTGTTTTTGTGACCATCTTATCTCTACGAATCCCATGTGATGAACAATAATTATCAAATTCCTTGTTGCAATATTCACCTCCATTGTTTGATTTAACACACTTCAACTTATTTCCTATCTCATTCTCAACCAAAGCTTTTCATTTATTAAAAGTTTCAAAAACATTATATTTTTTCATTTGTAATAAACCCAAGTTTTCTAGTTACATCATCAATAAAAGTAACATAATAATAAGAGCCACCAAGGGATGATACATGAGTTGATCCCCATACATCTTTATGCACAAGCTCTAACTGTTCATCCTTCTTTGTCTTCCCAACTCTGATAAATTTGACTCTCTTTTGTTTTTCATATACAAAATGCTCATAGAATTTCAAATCCATCTTCAAATTTGGCAACAAATTCTTTGAGTGGATAACTTGCATCCCCTTCTCACTCATGTGCCCAAGTCTATGGTGCCATAATTTTGTATCCACTTATGTAGAAGCTAAATCAATAGAAGATTAAACATTCCCATTAGATAAATATAATGTACTTACCTTCTCTCTTTTTTCTATTACCAGTGACTTTCCATGAATTTTTTGCAAATATAACTATGCAACCCTCACTTCCCAACTATTTTGCAAAAATTGGATTTCTTCTCAACTCAAGAACATGCCTTACCTCTTTTATCAACCATTTCTTTCCATTCTATAATTTTATCTGTATGTTACCCTTTCCTACAATTTTATAGGGTTCACCATCAACCAAATAAACATGTCCAAAATGACCTTGAACATAGTCTTGAAAATATTTCTTATAGGGTGTAGCATGAAATGAAGCCCCTGAATCTAATACCCAAGAATTATTAATATTATATAAAGAAAGGATTAAAGCATCTTGTAACACATTACCTGCTACATTTGCTTCCTGATTATTATCTTGTTGTCTATCTCCTTGTTTTCCTTTTCAAAACCAATAATCTTTCTTCAAGTGTCTTTTCTTCCCACAAATCTAGCACACCAACATTCTTCTAGATTTAGATCTACCCTTCTTAGACTTACCATGATTCCTTGGGCCCTTTCCTCTATCATTTTATCTTCCCCTATTCTCCATAGTCAAAGCATTACATGATGTCTCACTTATGCTTTTTTGTTGCATTTCCTTGCTAAGAATATCACCCATAACATCATTAAACTTTAAAGTGTTTGAACTAGAGATAAAATTACTCACATCCATGACCAAGCCATTCTAGCTTTCTGGCAATGAGCATAGAATCAAAAGAGCCTTAACCTCATCATCAAAATTTACTCCTATAGAACTTAGTTGATTTATGACTATGTTAAATTCTCTTAAATGATTAGCAATAGGCCCACCTTTTGACATTTTTAGATTAAATAAATGCTTTATAAGAAATACCTTGTTGAAAGTTTAGGGTTTTTTGTACACTCTATCTAATGCCTTTGTCACATCTACTATTGTCTTTTCTTTTGAAATATTGAAGGCCACCAATGTTGTCAAGCATAGTCTTATTATTCCTAGTGTTTTTCTATCAAGAACCTCCCAATATTCATCCTTCATAGTTGTTGTCTTATTCGCTATTCCACCCAATGTTAGGAAAAGATCCTTCTGATATAGATAGTCCTTCATTTGTATCTTCTATAGCTAGTTGTTTTGGTTGTTGAACTTTTTGACCTTAAACTTGCCTTCTTCCATCATTACTCCTACTCAAACCCAGCACCCTTTTTTTGTGAATTTATCTACCAAATAAACTTTCATATATGAACCAGTTATTAGGAATACAAAACATAGAGCAATTTTAATGAATTAAAGATGGAAATAAAATGCAAAAAACATAACATAATAGAGATAAAGATTTAATGTGGTTCACCCAATATGGGCTATGTCCACACAAAAATAGCTAGTTCTTTTTATTATTTAATCCAAAAAATGAAGGGAAAAACCTATAATATAACCACTACAACATCCTCTTTACTTGCATACAATGTGCCATCATAATTACAATGCCTTTATATCAAAGGAGGGTTACATATAGGGTAAAAATGCACAAATATAATTTCTACTATTAGATCTGAAACCTAATAGTGAATGGTCTAGATTTACTACAAAATTATAATATTTTATAGTGCATTGTTGACCCCCATAGTGACCCTAGTGGGGGGGAATTACCCCTCCACACACCCCTATCAGGAATTAGGCATTAAAATAAGATCAAGCTCCACCATCCAATAAAAATGACCTAAAAACATAGGCATAGGTGCTCCTAAAAAATAAGAACAGTCTTGTAAAGGGAACACTACCACCACTTTGAGGACACTATCGCAATATGGTGCTGCTATCCATATAGGGTGTTACTATGTAGTGATAAAATAGATTCTAGAATCCTATTGACAACACTTAGAAATATCCATAACCTAGTTTTCAAAACCCAAATCATTCACAATAGTCACTTTCCAGATAAGTATTTATTTAATCATATTTATTATTATTTTTAGAAAGTTAAATAAGGTCAAATGCCATAAAAAATTATTGTTTAATTATTTTAATTTATTTAACTAATTTATACATGTCAACCCTTTAATTTAAACATGGGATTTACATAGTTAAACCCTAAAAGGTTAAATGATTTTGTGAACCTGATTATTTTAAATATTGCTCTAAACCCTGGCTCGTATTAATGTAAATTTGTGTGCAATAAATTAGGGATGCATACTTCTAATTTTTTAGTTTTTTAGATAACCTAGATAATTAAATCAATTACATATTAGGGTTTCAATTTATTTAAATATATTTTAAATTTGTTTCAAAGAAACCCTAGATTCTAAAAACCCTAACCCTAAACACACTTAAGGTTTGTATCATTTTCTATTTATACTCAGATTTTAGATCCATGCATCTTTTCATTTATATTTCATACAATCATGATCATAATGACAGAAGAAATTAATCACTTTTTATTGCAAAGTTTAATACTTTCATTTGCATGTTTGTTCCCTTTAATTCAGAATGAACTCATAAAAGACATAAACACATGTATAGATGATGCTTTATATCAATTGTAATATATATCATATATCATAGCATGTTATCTTTCTCATATGTGGAATTACATTAAGAAGCAAACTTATACACACATAGAGGATTTAGTACATACGCTAACAATTATGCTTCAAGTTTCAATGTCATATATTATACACAGGAAAGAATCTCCTTCTCTTCCTTGTCTCCATGGGGATGATAGCTAAGAATCTCCTTCTCTTCCTCGTCTCCATGGGGATGATAGCTAATATCCCTCCAACTAGTTCTATGCTATCATTCCTCCATGAGATGAAGCAATGGATAACACTGTCACTAATCTCCCTACTCATCCTATTCATACCTCTTCCCTGTAGGGTGTGTGCCTACATGTTCAGATAGAAACAACTAGGGTTTGCACTTGTGAAACTCTATATGATCAACTTATTAGTATGAGAAAGATAATTTTAAGTTTACAAAATCAAAATCAACTAGTACATGAAAATATTACAACATTGAAAAACTAATTTACAATACAAATGCCTCTAGGGCACAATAGTGTATATCATTTTTATACATCTTTAACTAGTCAATTTATGGCAAACAATGTTACATATCAAAACATGAAATCATAACAAATTAATTCTACAAATAGTGATTAAAAAATCATTCAAAATTCAAATAAGAGTTCAACTGAGACACTAAAGAAAATGATTAAAGCTAAGTTTATCAACCTACCTCTTCTACACCCAATGAGGAGACCCAGATATTTTTGTGCATATCATAAAATACATGGGCAACACATCGATTCATGTTTGGCATTAAAAAGGAAAATACAAAAAATCATGGACATGGATGACTCACACAATGACACTTCATCCAAACAAAATACACTGGCACATCTAAAAATTCAAATAGATTCAAATTTAGAAACAATGCAAAAATGGTTACTAAAGCATAATGCAAAACAACAAAAGGTTCCAAAATCATAATCAGATTAAGAAATAGTACAATAAGCATAGATAAATCAAGAAAATATACCTCTCCAAAAGGAGGCTCAACATTTAATATGGTATAATTTTGGTCATAAATATCTATAATAATTTGATTATCATGGTCAAAGTTTGGGCAAACAGGCCCAAAACATCACCTCTCCTATTCTAGTAGTTGATAATATGGGTCAACAAGGTTTGGAGTTCATTGAACATCCTAAGGCACACCAGTCATATATATCATTTATCAAGGCAAAACATCTAGATATACAGGACTTGTTACATAAAGAGCAAGATATTAAGTTGCAAAATCAAAATCATGCTTAGCCAACAAGCATTGTCAAAATAAGTTTTCTAATAAAATAGGCTCTAAAACACCATATGTTTACAATAAGCACATTTTCAAAGGGAAAAATCATAATAAATATGCTAAAACATAATTTATAAAGGTCAACTCTAAAGCATGAGGTAATTCCCACTAATATTCTAGGCTATTATGATTCTGATGATGAACAATACTCAGATTCCTACTACAACATAGAAATCAGACTACATGAGAGATTATCATTCTTATTTTTGACACAGGTCATGGTGATAGTGAGACTCTTATAAGACTAATTAGTTAGTATGTTTGCCCCAAATTTTGGCTAAGTATTGTCCATTTTGGTGCGGGACTGATACAACACAGAAGGACCATAGCATGGGGGAAACTATGACACATGACTTGATACATGCAGAATCACCATGGCATAGAACTTACAGGGTGTGAGAAGATAAAGGCATGAAAGCCCTAGTGCTAGAGGACTCAATAAAATAAGAATTATTCACAAAGAAATCAAGAATATAAGACTCAGAATGGAAGTAATTAGTCACAAGGAACCTGAGAACATAGGACTCAAAACTTAAGTGAAAGACTTGGGGAGCACATGGTAAGCGAGGGAAGTTAAGGAACAGTTCATATGGGACACTTATCCATTATTGATTGTAATTTTTGCATCAACCACAAGAAAATGAACACATGGAAATAAGAATCTAACATAATGCAGGTATATAGGGGGTGCAAAGGCCTGAGTCCTTAGGCAAAGCTAGTTGAATGAGCACCATGACTCTTAGTCTATTAGGATTTTGTTGGTTATTTATTTTTGACATTAATAATGTAAAAACTTGGTTAGGGATAAAAAAGTATAAATACCCCTATTATAATCTATGGGTTGGTTGGTTAATTTCTAGATACTCTCACCTAATATATGAGTTTTGAACATTACATAATTTTTTGAGTGTTCATGATAGTTGAATGTGATGTGCTAAGTGGAGAGATAACTAGAACTTAGTAAGGAATTTAATTTGCCTTTTATTTTTCTAAAGTAAAAATGTTCACTAGTGATATAATTATTCTATAATATGATGATCATGGTTGGAAACATTAGAATCAAAGTAGTTTGTTTGTGATTTTACATATTATATATTTAAATACATAAAGGGAAGAATATGACTAAGGCAATAACATTGAGCAATAAAACCTATAAGAATCGATCTCTAGTTTTGTGCTTAGGGTGAGCATGCAAGACCATGGCGTTTCATGAAAGGGACATCAAGCTAGCTTATTAGGCTATACTTCAGCATTGAAGTTATAATAAGTATAAAAACCCTAACATTTTGGTTCCATTATTGGGACCTGAAGTGCTTATTACTCAGTCATGGAAAATGTTTGAGTGCATTACTCTTGAGAATATAGAACAATGGATTACTGGAGTTTAATAAAAATTTGTAGTTCCCTATCATGCACTAGAAATTTTCACACATCAGTAGGTAGAGTAGAATCTCTATAGTGTATTTTATGAAATTTTATTTGCTAAAATCCCAGTTCACCTGCACTCTTGGCTCTCTATCTACACTCAAGGATGGTCCCAAAACATTGGGAGAAGATAGTCTTGGACCCTAGAGTGACAAAGAGCTTTAGCATGACTTGGAACCCCATGGACTAGAGTTATTAACATTTGGTGGAAAGGATTTTTGAATAGATACATTTTAGAGTACATTGTAACCACCTATTCATGTCCTAAAGAAGCTAAGTTCTAGTTCCTTCACAAACCACGTGGTCATTACATTAGAAATTTTATCTTAGAAATTAAGAAGTTATTTGTTGATTTGGGACTTGAGACTATGCCAATTGAGAGATAAATACTTCTATGCATGAGTTGCACATTTAGGAGGGGAGTAGAAGAGAGTTGGTAAAAAATTATGGGTTTAGAATGGTATCTAGTCAGTAGGCATTGTGGAAGCAGAAGTATGATAAAGCTTAGAAACATATTATAGGATTCAATGGTGCAAGAAGAGATTATAGAAACTCAAGAAGTGTTGTTAGGATCTACAAGGAAGTAGAGACACACAAATATGACCCCATCACTTTTGAGTCACATCCTATGCCTTTAATATCACATGAAGGAGAAACTAGTTGGATAGAGGTAACTGAAGAACTAAGTCTGAACCAACTAGGCTCCCTAACCATATTGTGTGTTCATGCTTTTGAATCAGACAAAGTACACATACATAATTGGTACATAGACAACATGGAATCCAAGACTGAGCTAGTAAGGGATACTAAAACTTAGCCATTTGACTTATATATATAATCAACACTTTCCTTTACCCTTTAAAGGATTTTCATGGTGTAATTAGGGATGCTTGGAAGGCCTAGCCCTTAAAGTGGATAGGGTACAGGCCCAAGTTTGGTTAATCACACAATTACCATGCCCCATATCATGAACACTACTATTAGAGGGGATGGAGATGGATTAGGTGGAGGCATAAGAGGAGGTAGTGGACTTCCCCCTCAAGGGATAGGAGATGGAGGTTCTCAACAACCACCAATTTAGGCACCTTAGCCAAAAATGGTATATTACAAAATGATGTTTCATTTACTAGAATATCAAGGCATGAAAAATCTAGCTGAGCATGTCCACAAATGTGAACTTATTTAGAGGGCAAGAGGCATCACCTCTTCTAAGCATAAAGACACACAGTTCACAACTACACTTTTAGACTGCGTACATAAATGGTATAGAATATTAGATCCTCAATAATTTGTCATCAACTATGATCAACTTAAAATAATATTTCTTTAGGAGTTTGACATTCCATAATTTGAACAACAAAGCAAAGTTGTGTTGAAGGACATCAAATAGGAACATATTGAAAGTGTGTGAGAGTATGACAAAAGGATTTAGATTCTCTTGTCAAATCTATCCTTCAAAATCAATGATACAATATATGCACAATGGTTTATGGGAGGATTGTTACTCCCTTTCTAATGAACATTATCTTAGAAGACTTTCACTAGCATGTTCGAAGCCTTAGAAGCTACCCTCCATGCTAAAGTAGTTGGAAATGTAGATATTGGGATCAGCCCATTTATGTAAGCTTAGATATATTTAATGGCTTCACATCTTGAGAAGTTAATATCCAAAAGTACACATGATACATACATCAGTGTTTGGTCCACTAATTGGGAATCTAAAGGGCATATATAGAGCAACTATCTACACAAGAATATCCACACAGTACTTAAACAGACATTTGAAATCTATCATGAGGAACATGATGTATTATTTTTTCCTATTTTGAAATGAGATATGCACACTATGGTGTCAAATTATTTTAATATATGTGATGCTTACACTCATGACACTAATGATTATTGACTAATATGTGATGCGCTAAACCTATGTAGCAAATAATCAAGACAATGGTGGCTATCATGGTTGAGGTAGAGAATGAGGATGAGGAGATGGTCATTTCCCACCAAGTACATGTTAAAAATGTGGATTCCCAAGCCACTACCAAAGATATTTCCCACACTACCCTATATGTTTTTCTATTAAAAGGACGACCGACTAGTAGTGTCGTAACTTTTATGCAGCCATTACTAAGGAGTAAAATGAAAAGGGTGGTGGTATGATACAAGTTTAAAAACCACCTTGTAATGCAAATTTAGGCACCCCTATCTATTTAAAAAGTGAATATTACCAATACAGTAGATAGTCTCAATCTCTCTCAAATTCTACTAAAAAAGTTTAGCATGAAGAACCACGAGTAAAAAAGTATCATGATGCCCAATAGCAAAAGGATGTCCTCCAAGATATGATGTTATTTTTATGATAAATTTAGGTAAATATTCAATTATATAAATACAAATAATTAATTCAATATGATATTTTGCAAGGGGAAGTTGAACCACAAAATATGGCACATGATGACTTTTAGGAACTGTGCAAGCGTATGCTAGATAAGGACATTATCCCACAGCTGAGCACTTGGATTAAGAATAAAGCACAAACATAAAATGATTCTCAACCCCAAGTTTATTAGTACACTAAGTATCATCATCTAAATCATGCTCTGAAGTAGGACACTCCTATCCCCTTTTCTCTCATAGAATATTGATAGATACTAGTCAATGCTACCATCAATGGATGGGTAATGTGGGACATACTAGTTAACACTAGTGTAGAAGTGAATGTCCTCACCAAATATTCCTGGTGAAAAATGGCTAGTACAATATTGCATCCATCACCTCATGTGTTGTTCATGGCTAACAAGACTCATGATTTACTAGTATGTGTCCTCAAGAATGCCATAGTTGAAATACTTGGAGTACCCTTCAAGGCATATTTTGAGGTTCTTGAATTAGATAAGGTAGATGACTTCCTAGCTCTTTTAGGATGTCCCTAGTGATATGAAAATGATGCAAATATAAGTTTTAAGAAGTGGTATATTAGTTTTGAGAACACTGACTATTGTGTTATTATTCCTTTGGATCAAACATAGGGGGGCCTTATATAGAACTCATCAATATGGAAGAAGACATTAACCACATCTACAATGCCACTACCAGAGATGATGAGAAAATATATCCAAACCCTAATGGCATTATTAGATGGTTAGACACTCAATTCCTCTCTGACATTACAAGCAATGCTTGTAATTATTGGGCACATAGTAACTATGACCACACTAGAAGAGTGTGTAGTGAAATTAGAAGTCAGGAGACCATTCCATGCTAGTTTCATAAATTTCATAGGTTTATGCACCTTATCACTGATCAAGACATGAGGAGACCAATCATAGAGGCATTACTTGAAATACTTAATGAGGCTTCATGGTTCCATAGACAAATGGAGGTATGTGACCTTCATACAGCACCTTGAATAATTTTATAACACTGAAAGTGATCGTATGAGGTCATTAGTTCATCTCTTAGATGATATAGTAGTAATATGGTGGTGAACCCATCATGATCAAATCCTTTAGTGGTACCAAGAATTCTCTACCTTGCATCATTGGTTCCATCATGACAAAAAGGTCATGGGAATAATCAGCTATAGTGGAGTACTAGCACCTAAACCACACAAGTTTCCACACTGGAACTAGTCTTTGATCATGACCAGTGTGAGTAAATACATCTAGGCAAACAAAAGCTAGTGTTTTACATGGAAGAAGGTAAAGGATCTAATCCACATAACCCTTTGACAACCCATTTGGATGTCCCTACAAACTATGGCACAAGAATTATTCATTATACTAGTGCCAATCTAGACAACCCTTACAATGGGCCCATTCAGACTGTTCAACATAATATCGACATGGAGAAAGAACCAAAGATGGCTAGGGTAGGAAATTACTGGACTAAGATAAAGATTTAAAATATATTTGAGTTGTTAAAGGAATATCAGGATGTTAATCCAATAAATTATATCAAAATGAAGGGACTCCATCCATCCTTAAGAAATATGCATATCAAGTTGATTGATGGTTCTCAACCAGTCAGAAATCATCCATATAGAATGAATCCCAATATACAAGTGTACATCAAAGAATAAATTAGTAGTATGATGTGTGCTAGATTAATCACCCCTATTGATGAATCTAAATGGATTAGTCTGATGGTAATTAGTATTAAAAAATATGGACACATCCATATCTATATAGACTATCGATACTTAATACATCCTATGTTATTGACCCTTTCCCAATACCTTTCATAGAGGAAATCCTTAAAGGTGTTGTTATATGTGAGATATATACTTTCACATATAGCTTCTCAAGATACCATCAGGTATAGATTGCTGAAGAGGACCAACCAAAGACAATGTTTACCACTGAATGGGGATCCTTCACATATAATATCACGCCCTTCAGATTGAAGAATGCCCCAATTATGTTGTCATGCATAGATGTTAAAGCCTTTAAGGATTTTATCCAAAAGTTTCTTCAAGTTTACTTGGATGATTGGATAGTTTATGGCTTGGTCAAGGACCATTGTTCTAACCTAAGGCTTGTGTTTGAGCATTGTCGAGTCTTACAAATATTTTTGAACTTAAAGAAGTGATTATTTTCTACACTATTTGGTGTGATATTAGGACATATTATATGTAAGTAAGGACTTATGGTAGACCCAGTGAAGGTGTCTATTAGTCTTCACCTCCCATCACCCAAGACTCAGCATGAGGTATGTGCCTTTCTAGGCCATACCAATTACTATAAAAAGTTCATCTATGGATATGCAAAGATTATCGCACCCCTAGAGGAAATTTTAAAGCATAATAAACATTTCATATGGATGATTTCTTATAAATAAGATTTTGAAACACTAAAAAATAAACTGGTCACTGCTCATATCCTCTAGTTTCTTGATTGGAAAAAACCATTCCACATCCATGGTGATATGTTTGGAATGGATGTTGATGAAATCCTTACACAACCAGGTGAAGTTTACCTAGATCATCTAATCTACTTTTCCATCAAAAATCTCACTCTAGATGAAAGGAACTATACCACTATAGAGTGTGAAGCATTATCGATGGTTTATGTTCTAAAAAAAGTTCTAATGATACTTATTAGCCACTCCCTTTATTTTCTATACAGATCATGAGGATTTGAAGTACCTTGTCAATAAAATTGTACTACATGTATGGATATATCATTAGATAGTGTTTTTCCAAGAGTTCTAATTTTCCATCATGGTGAAGCCTGGGAAAGCCAATTATGGACTTGACCACTTGTCCCAAATTAAGTCTGGAGAACCCCTATGCATGATTGAAGATGAGTTACCTAATGCTCAACTACTTTGTGTCACCCATGTACCTGAGGAGATCAAGGATATTGCTAATTTTTTGACCTCTAGTTGAGCACCTAATTGTCTCACTCCCCAAGCTAAGAAGTAAGTCATGGTCCATGATGCACCATTTCAACTCATATGAGGAGATCTTTATAAACTTGGTCATGATGAGATTATTTGACATTGTGTTATACAACATGAACATCCCGAAGTACTTTGATAATTTCATGAAGGAATTATTGGAGGACATTATGTTGGAGAAGCTATCGTGCATAAGGTTTTACTATCTAGATTATGGTGACCTATTCTCTTTAAAGATGTTGAAGCATATGTTAGGCAGTGTGATATATGTCAACACGTAGCAAAACCTAACCAAAGATATACCATGCCTTTACAACCAATACCTTATAAAGAACCATTTGAGAAATGGGCCATTGATATTATTGGCCCCATCACTCTAGTTGGATGAAGAACAGGATCCTGGTACATCATTATGGTAATTGACTACCTTACGTATGCTAACAAAATACTATACTTCTATAATTTTTGCATGATTCATATGGGAGAATATCATCACTCAATTTGGATGCCCACTAAGTTTCACTAGTGATCACAGTACCCATTTCGTAAATGAAATAATCTGTGTCTTACTAAATGAGTTCATGATTTCACACCACAAAATAATGTTGTACCATCCTCAAGCCAATGACACTAGAGGCCTTTAATAATATCCTAGGCATCACTTTGATGAAAATTTGCAATATTTCCCAAACTAATTGGGATAATAGGGTGTTTACGATACTATGGTCTTATCAAAAAACCTAAAAGTGCCTTAAAAAAAGTACACCCTTCAATTTGGTGTATGACATCTCTGCGTATAGTATGTGTAGGATAATTGGATAAAGATTTTTCCTTGATAGCACACCTAGAAACTTTGTTACAAATAGATGAAGCTTGTTTCCTCTCTCATTGGAGTTAGGATGTTGAAAATAAAAAACAAAAATCATGGCATGATCATCACATAAAGAACAAAATATTTTCCCCATGTATAAAAGTCCCATTATACAACTCCAAGTTTGTGTGCCATCTTGGAAAACTTTGGATTCACTAGGCTTGTCCTTTCATCATTCATAGCATTCAACCTACCTAAGTATTTTGATTATAAAGGTCGGATGGCTAATTCCTTCTTGGGCATTACAATAGAAGTCAACTCATGCCATATTTCACTTCTGAATAGTTAAAGTATTTTAATTAAAAAGGCTTTTTTCATTAGTTTAGGATTTATTGTTTTCAATAAAAGTGCTACCTATGTTTCCTTTAACCATTTCTTAACTTAATTATTTTTAATGTTTTGTTTTTATTTTAATGAAGGACCATGACTCATTTTAGTGTGAGGTAAAAAGAGATCAGAAATCTTAAATATTTATAGGCACACAGATTGCATAGGTGCGCAAAGTATATGGGTGCATAAGGTTCTTAAGGCATAAAGAACCTAGGCACAAAAAGTGTTAAGGGAACACAAGTCATTTAAGGCATACAAACTACAAAGCCTAAGGATATGGTGTTCTCACCATTAGTTTGAATTTTGAAAGATAGTTGTCTTCCACAACAAAGAAAGTGTAAGACACAGTTGTCATCTACTATGAAGTAAGGCATGAGATGGGATGTACCATTAATGCAAAAATAATAGTTATGGAAGGAAACATGCCAATAGCATGACGTGACAATACTATTAAAATTATTAAATTATAAAATCAATGATCGAAGCATGATGATCGTTAAAGATCCACATTAATGACATGAAGTGATGGGTAACGGGAAGGTATTAATGATATTGAAAACCCCTCTTGAGCTTATAAATTGGCTAGTTAACTTATTTTTAATCTTTACGTTTGTGATTAATTGTGATTAACAAAGACAAAGATCTGAAAACAAGTAAATACAAAATCTAAATAAGTGAATGCCAGAGCCAAAATATGGAGAAGTCATGATTTAATACAAGTATTGAGGAAAGCATCACTTCTTTCCAAGCAAAATAAGGGGAAATTTGAGACATAGTCATGTTGGAGAGATCTTATAGGTTACAGGTTATAAGTTACATAAGTTTGCCATAGAAGATACTCAAGCTTGAAAATTTGAAGCTACAGCCACATATTTATTTGGAAATTTTGGATGGCCACATGTCAACCTTTAGCTCCATAGAGGATGATGCAGCCTAAGAAAAAGGCCCTAAGAACTAAACCATAACCTACAATACCATATGGAAAAGAGGTAAATGGGGGAGACATGGTTTCCATTAGAGAAAAAACTCTAAAACAAGTTTAGCACATGGAGAGAGAAGAAGCAAGCATGATGTACCCAATAAAGAAGACTCAATTGTCCCTGCCCCTGCCTCTACTAATTAAGGAATGTAGTATTTGAAATCGGTGTTATGCATAGATAATTAGGTTTCTAAGGTCTCTACTTGCAAAATATTTGATTATAACCATCAATAACTTAGAAATGAGGTTAAACTTCAAAATAATTACTGAGTCAAGTACCAAAACACCAAGAACCAAGTGTTGTTTGATCTCAATATCTTCAATGCATTGGATGTTGTAGGGTTGTTCCAACTCTTCAATTTACCATACTTTAGAAAACCATAGAGGTAGTTAAGTTCCTACTCTTGTGAAGCTATGAGGACTATATCTACTTTGTTGGGCATAGTATGAAGATCATGCCTGAGAGGATAAGCAAGGTTATGAGACTATAGTGTTTAGAGTTGGATGTGGCTGATGACCTGGTGGACACTGAAGAGGTCTAAAATATTACTACAATACTTATCTACTAGAAGTAGGGCCATGCCATGCAGATCAAGAACCTACAAGATCCTAACCTCTGGGTTGTAATGTGGATCATTATGACCAAGCTCGATGGGATGGATCAATGGAAAGAAGTTGACATGGCACATCTATAGATCGCCCACTAAATCACCTAAGGCTTACAATATAATTAGGCCATGTATTTTAGCTAAAATATTATTGAAGATGTGAGGAAAACCCATCAGACCCTCAAACATTAGTTTCCATGGGGGGTATTTCTCCTCTTAATGGTTTTAGATGAGATTGACATAATAGACTATAGCTCAGAAGCATTGAAGTGGATATACCCACCCACACATAGCTCCCTTGCTAAACATTATAAGTCATTCACATGACCTCAACACATCAAACCTCCTATAAAATCAAGATGAGGTACTAGTTTGATGGCATGAGGGAGGCATTTAGAAATGAGTGGCACATCCTAAAGGATTTACCCCTTTGGCTGCTGAGCAAACCTAGTTTGTAGTGAAGCATCACTTCTCCCTTGCATGCTTAATAATAATCCCTTTTAGAGAGATTTTTTCATGGTCGAAGTTATCATATGACTTCTTAGTACATTATTTCATGGATTTCATAAACTAGATCTATGATGCGCAACCCATTACCTTGGAGGCTAAGAAGATAGACTTGGAGAGTCACACTCTTTGAAAAATGTTTGTATATCTAGGCAAGAAGGCCTACCAAGAGAGGAATGATACAAACCTAATGGATATAAATTTCAAATATATAATGGTGGGGGAGCAAGTACACAACCAATTTTATATGTTGCACGCTCAAAAGGGTCCAAAGGGTAGAGACCCTAAGGAAAAGCTTTTGCCAATGCCACCATTGAAGAAGAAAAAGAGGTCTAAATAGGAAGCCAACATGAGTAGTCAGTAGGCACCACCAAAGTGGTAGAAGGCTACCTAGGTTCCCTAACAAATACCCTCATCTCAGTGCCCTTCTCCACCATGCCCATCTCCACCTCACCCTTCTCCACCTCACCCTTTTCTAATGTGCCTATCTCCACTGTGCCCATCTCCACCTCACCCTTCTCCACCATGCCCATCTCTACCTCTCTCATCTCCACCTTGCCCTTCTCTACCATTACCTTCACTTCCTCAACCATCTCAACCCAAATCACCACCACCACAAGTCCCTCTACCTCTACCCTCACCTCCACATGTTCCTCCAACTCTATCCTCACCCCCTAAACCATCACAACCATTTCCCCTAAAACTAACTACTTTAGGAGTTGTATAGTAGCAGACTATAGAATAAGCACCTTAGTAAGAAATCCATGGTATAGGTACAAGCCTTGGATTCTAACTCTAAAAATATTCCCTCCCCAGTGTGGGAGGAGGATGCTACCTCTGATGACTTGTTGTTTGATGTAGGGAAATTTTATATTGAAGAAGGGCATATGAGGAAGAAAGGAATGAAATTGCCATTGGTGGCACTTTTATGGCTACTAGTGTAAGGGTCAAATTAGAGCATGACCCCACTAAAGGGAAGGAACTGACTGAGTCCACAAAACATCCTAGTGTTGTTGTAGTTGTCAATCTACATGAATTTTATCAATTTAGCATTCCTGATAGGATGTTATATCTATGGTTGTACTTCATTCCAAAATATGTAACCTTAGAGACCAAGAAATAGGTGTCTTTTATTTTAGACATGTATAATGAGGAGTAGGAATTTGAGCTCCCTAAAGATAGCCACTCCTTGGGAACTGATGCTCTTATGTTTCTTAAGACACTATGGGTGGATCCTCAAAAGATATCCCCTCTTCTACCAAGTGCTACATTTTCTAAGCTGGCCATAGAGATCACGCACTAAAACATTTTGTTAGATTTTGATGCACATACTATTGAGAGGAAATACGCCCAAAATATGGGTATGTATAATAAATAAGTCACTACCAAATAATCACTCATCGAGGAAGTGGCTACTTTGAAGAAGCAAGTCAAAGAGGCCATAGAGGCCAAAATGAGAACATTAAACCTCTGTAAAAAAATTTTGGAATAGGATCCAGTGTTGATGGACAATGTACTTCTCAATGGGGATGCCAAAAGCAATTTAAAGACCCTGGTGACCCTTCTACTGAAGCAATCTAAGGAGAAATAGACATCAAAATATGAGGGACTAGAGCTAGTAAAGTAATTCACCAAGGCATCATTAATTTGCAAACGCACCCTAGAAAGGGTTGGGGAACTCATCCCCATTTTGAATGGAATTGTTGAGCGGTTAGCATGCCCAAATAAAATCTTGGAGGTTTAGCTCCAATTTAAATAAATCTATAGGTATCAAATGGCTGATGTTGCACTCTTAATAAAGGACCACATCGAACGTGCAAAGGCATTAAAAATGTGGAGACGATGGAGGAAACCATTAATACCCATTGTCAACAACTAAATGTAAGTTTTATATCCCTTTGAGTATAGGTTGTTAAGGAAGTGTAAACACTTAAAGATGTCTAGAAGGATGACACCACATCCTTGGATGAACTAGTCAAGAAGGCCAATGAGACCTATTACCAACCCAAAGAGATGAAGAGATCAAAAGAGGCCACAGAAGAAATAATTGCCAAGTTGCTTGAGGCATTGTCACATTGGGACAATGTTAGGAAGGAGATCAAACAGATGGGACCCAATTTTTTGATAAATACCACTAGCATGACTTAGTTTGAGATGGATTAAGATCTTAGTGTGGGGTAATGTTGGCCCCAAATTTTGGCTAAGTATTATCCATTTTGGCACAAAACCAACACGGTGTGGAAGGACCATAGCATGGGGAGACTATAGTATAGTACTTGATAGGCATAGAATCGCCATGGTGCAGAACCTATAAGGTATGAGAGGACAAAGGCATGGAATCCCTAGCACGAGATGACCCAGTTAAATAAGAATTAGTCACATGGAACTTGAGAACATAGGACTCAAAATTGAAGTAATTAATCACAAGGAACCTAAGAACATAGGACTCAAAACTTAAGTAGAAGACTTGGGAGTACATATGAAGTAGGGGTAGTTAAGGAATAGATCACATGGGACACTTAGCCCTTATTGATCAAAAAAAATTCATCAATCATAAGAAGATGAACACATGGAAATAAGAATACCACATAGTGTGAGTATATAGGGGGTGCAAAGGCTTGGGTTCTTAGGCAAAGCATGTTTAATGAGCATGGTGTCTCTCAGTCTATTGGGATTCTGTTGGTTATTTATTTTTTCCATTAGTGATGTAAACACTTGGTCAAGAATAAACAAGTATAAATACCCCTATTTTAATTGATGGATTGGTTGGTTGATTTTTAGATGCTCTCACTTAATATATGAGTTTTAGACATTACACAATTTTTATTATGTTTGTGACAGTTGAATGTGATGTGTTAAGTGGAGAGATAACTAGAACTTAGTATGGAATATAATTTGCCTTTTATTTTTCTAAAGTAATAATATTAACTAGTGATAGTAGTAGTCTATAATATGGTGTCCATACTTGGAAACATTAGAATCAAAGTAGTTTATTTGTGCTTTTACATAGTATCTGTTTAAATACATAAAGGGAAGAATATGACTAAGGCAATAACATTGAGAAATAAAACCTATGGGTATCGGTCTCTAATTGCATGCTTTGGATGAGTGTGAAATACCACTATCTTGTGTGAAAGGGCCAGCACATAGCTCATTAGGCTAAACTCTATCGCCGAAGATATAATAATTATAAAAACCCCAATATAGTATGGTTCCTATTATTGTACATATTTACTTCTATCTCACTCACTCCTTGTACATAGTTTATATTTCTTTACTTTTACATAGCTTATATATATAACATGTCAAGATACAAAAACATTCAAATATTTCAAAAACACAAAATTTATAGATTGTATGCATTGTTATGTTTACATTTGTACTACTTGCCAAATATTGCATAATGCTAGCTATCCTATTATAGTAATTTGTTTCATACACATATGTTTCACTTATTCTTGTCAAGTGCTTGTAGATTACATACAAGACCACAATCCACTACATTGATCCAAACTTTCTATCATCTACTCACTTGGGCACATCTCCTACATAGATGTTATAACTAGGTTTTATCTTTACATACTATACACTCTAGATTATGCATTGATTTATCTTGATATTGATCATTGTTCCTCAGTGCTCATATTTTTTTTGACTATCACTAGTTAGAATCATTACATATGCATCTTATTACCTACATAGATTTATACTACACAGTTATACATGCTTTCATTTCTAATTTTTCCTATATTAGACTTGATTAGGTTTCCTATGCTTCTTCCATTTCTAGGCCATTTGAATATGTCATTGTTTTTTGGCTCTATGCCACTTCTTTATTTGTATGCCTTGGACATGTGCCCATGTCCCTTGTGTGTGCTTTCCTACTTCTATATGTGGACATTTGAATATGTCCTTCTAGGTGGATCTAAGCCAAATTGTTAGTTGTTTATGTATGTGGACATTTGAACATGCCCTTGTATGCATTCATTTTAATATTTAGTGACATGTGCCTATATCTATTATATTGTGGTATATTAGCCTACCTTTTGTGTGTCTCATGTGCTTGTATGTTTACTTCCTTATATGATTCTACACCATGACACTTGTATTTGCTTGTTACACACACACTAGTTTTCAATGCCATGAGGGACCTCATACATCTACCCTTATTACTTTGAAGCTATGATGGACATCATGCCCCATCCCCACATATAGTTACTCAGATTTGATATTATACATTGATTGCATCTATCTTGACACCCTTGTGCAATGCTATATTACAACATACATCTCACATTATCTACTTATGCTCAGATTCATTTACATTATGATGTTATGTTTTTCTACCTTGTATTAGAATATAATGCACATGCTCTAGATAACATATTTTATAGATATAATTCTTTAGAGGGTAGTTATTACACATATTTTAAAACTACCCTCAAAGAGAGGGCATTCTTATGGGTTTATCATAGAGATCAAGGTCCTACTTTGTTATTCACAGATAAATTTCAGCACATAGGCTCAGTTTCAAAAATTAGACATAGGTCAAACAAAAAATAGAATAGAGACTCAAAAAATAGTTTAGATCACCCATATTTTAGGCTAGGTAGATATTAATGCCCAAATTAGGATACTAGCACCACAAGGTGCAACAATTAACTATAAGGTGTTATTGTATAATATCCCTAGGTTTAAGATAGTCTAGATTATTTAGACCAGTACCCTAGGTACAATACATATTTACATAAATATAGTCACAAATTTGATAGTTATGCTCAAAGACACTCATTCCAGATCAGTTTCATAATAGTTGCTTAGATTTGGGGGCATCATGTGTGACATGATCACTCCCATATTTAGTTTAGTTACATAGATTTAGTTATTACATACTCAATTCAAATTCAATATACCTAGATACTAGATTGGGGCATATGCACAACACATAGTTTCTATATATTCAGCTACACATAGGTTGATTAGATGGAATGGAAAAATTCTTGTCATTCTCTACGCTATATACACTTTCTATCACATTCCAAGTTATTACCAAATTCATGTCTTACTCCATATTTAGTGGTTGGCATTCTCGAGTGGCCTAGAGTTGTCTAATATACCCAAGTGGACATAGAGATGACATACATAGTTAGATTTACTTAGTTAGATACTTTCATCACTTTGCATAGCTCATTTATAGATGCATCTACTTCAAAAAGGTGGGAAATGATTGAGTCATGGCATACTTGAGTTCTTGAGCCACCCACATGATAGGGTTACACACACTTACAATCTTATTTAAGCTATTCATAGATCAAGATCCACCAAGCAGGTATGGGTAATGATGGAGTCAAAAATAGATTGAGTTCTTGAACCACCCATATAAGGATTTAGCAAGCCATTAACTTGGTCCAAGCTATTTAGTGATATGATTACTATGTACACTCACACACACAAGTTGTCACTAGGTTCATCAATTCGTTCATGTACCCAATAGGGTGTATTCTTTCATTTCCTCTCTCTTTAATCCACTTTACTCAGTTATTTTATTTCATCATAGCCTTTTGCTTTTGATCAACTCATAAGTAAGGACTAGTTTTTGCATGTTTCCTTATAAGTCATTACTTTGGATCATGTTCCACATATACAGGCCCACATTCACATACTCAATATCAGCTACGTAGGATTCACTTCCTTTATACGATTCATTTCACTTTATTGTATTATTAGCATAAAGGGGTGGGGGGGGAATGTAATCACCTAAAAGTGATAATTGGATGATATGAGTGTCACTTGAGTTATCATATTCCTAGATTAGCCTTAGACCTATCCTAGAGCCTTAGACACACTTTTTTAGTCATTGAGCAGAACACAATCACTTAAAATCATCCAAAACATAATCCTAAGACTATATTTTAAGATCCCAACCCAATTTGCTCAGCAGTCTGCCAACTAAACATTAGCATCACATTTGGGACACTACAACCACATGGTGCTAGTGTCCCCAGTCGGGAGTTACTGTCCTTAGCCCTAACTCTTTACAACGAATACTTTTTAAAATGTGTACCCTTCCTAAGGTTGACGAAAGCACATTATCTTATTCACACAAGCTACAGATCTCTATAAATGCAACTTTAATTGACTTATATTCACTAGATGGAAAATAGATGTAAAATCACATTCAAACCAAAGATATGTTGAGAAAAATTAAGGTATTTGATCCTTATTCTACCCTAATTCTACATACCACCATCTATAGCAGCCCTAAGCCTATTTTTCAAATATTTTAAATCTCAAGCACATTTAAGCCATCCAAGTCCACTCTCATTATAGCATTCACTTGCACTTACATCAATCACTAGGTGGGAAAACTACATCAGGCTTGATCCCTCTTTGAAATATTGGTATGTAGGCAACTCTCTTCATAGTGGGGTGTTGAGAATGTCCAGCCTATCTACTAATGAATACACAATTATTTATATTTTCATAATTACAAGGAGGATTAGGGATTTCACACTAAATCAGGTTTTCCATGTACACCATAGAGATCCAAACTTTGTACACACAAGAATAAACCTAAAAATAAAGCCACAGGTGCTCCCAGAATACAAGAATAGTCCCATAAAAGGGACACTACCACCACTTTGAGGATACTATAGTAACATGGTGATATTGTCTAGTGAGCAAACAGATTCCAAAATCCTATTGACAATACTAAAAACTATCCAAACCCCAATTTTCAAAACCTAGATCATTTGTGATAGACACTTTCTAGATAAATCTTTATTTAATCATATTTATTACTATTTTTATAAATTGAAATAAGGTCAAATTCCCTAACAAATCAGTGTTTAATTATTTCAATTTATTTAACTTAAAATTGTACCTATGTATAAGTAAAAGATGTCATGTTAACACTGGTAGATTTAATAATGGATGGGCCAGCATTTTTCTCCACTCATAGTGATGGAGTATCTAATCAAGAGATCAACTGAACAAACAAGGTCTCACTTAGTTTTCTATAAAGTATCAAATATATACGACAATGTTTTTTCCTTTATTAAACCAAGAGTGTAAGATTAACTCAAAATTTTAATTTTGTATAAGTAAAATGTGTCATGCTAACACAGGCATATGAATTAGTGTATGGGCCAATAGCTAGATTTGTATATGTAAATAATGGATGTGTGAGATCAAATCCTCTAAACATGGACTATGATGATGAAGGCACCGTCTCCTCCTAGAACATAAAAAATTACATATATATTATTCATTTTCTATGTAAATTAATTGTTAGATTTTAAATTTACAAATATATCTTAAATTTGACATGAAATTTATATAAAAGATACCTGCATCCATGTAGTGGTCGATGACTACACACCAAATGTGTATGTCAAAAAAATTTCACTTAAGACTATATCATCCAACCTATTTAAACACCAAAATCATCATCATCAGAAGGTCTAGTACATATAACTCTATAATATATGCAAGGATGGGGTCAGGTACACACACTAGGTGGTGTATCTCAAGCACTAGTCATTGAAATCCTACTTGTATGATGAATGAGTGTATCCTCAAGTGCACTAAGTACATGTAGAGTGTCGATATCTATAACCTCCACCATAGAGGAGATCTCATAACGAAGTGAATTTTTGTTAAGGATCCTTGTAGGTCACTTAGGTATATAATGTGTACCAATTCAATCCTATGTAAATCCTTTCCCTCAGCCTTGAAACTCACCATAATCAAAATAATTTGGAATCTTATTAAGGATAAACTCATAGTATATTTTCCTCAAAAAATACAATGGGACATCATGGTTGTTACACGATGGATAATCAAACACCATCCACCATCGGTCCTATAAATTAGCTTTGATCAAATTATGTTGACACTTACAAATTGGGAAATGTTTAGCAGTTATTAGAAATGGTACATTAGTGGCTAGGTTAATGAATAACACACAAATGGTTGCTTTTTATACTTATTTTTTTTAACCTCATGTGCTAACAATTTGTTAGCATAATAAGCCCTACAACTATTCTGATATAATGACCATCTATCAATTTGACTTGTTATCAATTCAACTTAACCTAATAATGACTTTAAGTTGTTGGCTAGATACATGCGGTGCATGTTGATGGATGTGGGATCCCTCATTCTCCTTATTACTTGATTAATTTCAAAAAAAAAATTCACAATGTGTACTGCTAGATACTCATGGCTACCTAGAGGATCTTGTGGAATTGTAGGTGCAAGAATATGAGGGTTAGTAGGGTTAGATGGAGGGTTAACCAGAAGATTAAGAGGGTTAGGTGTAGGGTTAGAAATAAGATTAGGAGGGTCAGGTGGAGGGTTAGCCACATGAATAATAGAGTTAGGTGGAGGGTTAGGAGGATGGTTATGGTCTCTTGTAGTGTATTATTATGTTTCAAACATATACTTTACAAATTAAATAATGTAAAAAATAAAAAATTGGTAAACTGCAAGGTTAATAGGTGTAGTTTTTTATCACTTAGCTCATCTACATGGAGGAATTGTGAAGTTCAGGATGTGTAACACTTAGGAGTTGGAAAAATGGTGAGAGGCAATGTTAAGCTATGGGTTTTTTTTAATTAAATAGGTAACATGTACTCATTACCATAACATATATGTGTTGTTGAAATGCATACGCATTATGGATTGAAAATTGTTGATCCATGTTATTAATAATGCATAGGTGTTATGTGAATAACATGTATGCATTAAAGGGTATATCCAATTAATTATCCCCTAACTCTATGCACATACCTATGATGAAGATGTTCATCCCATGTTTTTTTAAATATCAACATGTCCTCAAAGTAGAATTCAACAAATGAATTAGTGAATGGCCTTACAATATAATTCATCATCCACACGATTGTGGTCGATGCATTGGTCAAGTTAAAGGGCATGACTAACCATTCAAACAAACTATTTTAACTATTTAGGGTTATGGATTTTAAGCCTTAGGTTTTTAAAGAGTCTGAGTATAGTAAATTAGGGTAGAATTATGTAATAAATTCTGCCACTAATTTGTAACAAAACTTAGTTTGATCTTTCTAAGAAATAACAATAAATGATGTAAACAAGTATTAGCTAAAAATTAATTGAGATAAAATATCTATAGATTGTAAATTGGGATAGAAGTTGATTTGAGTGGCACAAATAGGATCCAAGTGTCAGAACCCTTACTAGATAGTAGCATCCTAATTGGATAGTAGTGTCAATGGCACTAATTTCCTTCTTTTAGTGTCAGTGTCCTCTATGTAGATTTATTCTAAGCTTTTGGGTGCACCTATGTTTGAGTCTGATAAGCCTCTTCATGTGCACATGAGTTATGGATCCTTGTCAGTGGCCTATTTTGACTAATTTTATATAAAAACCTTAAACCTCTATGTCGATAGGGAATACAGTTAGCACAAGTAAAAAAGTGTGATGTGAGTGGGGTAAGTTGTACATCCCCACTATGATGAGAGTTGCCTACATACCAATACTCTAAGGAGGGATCAATCCTAATGTAATTATCCCTATATACACATATATTTTTAAATTTTATTGATTACTAACACTCTGTATCTTACAAAACCCTATTGAGTATCAATCTTTCTGAGTGCATGCCTTAAGGGGTGCACCAAGAAAGGGTGGGTAGATCATTGGTGCTTCATAAGATTATTGTCCCTTTTTCCACTTGCCATATACACACTCATCTCCTAAAAACCATTTACCCTAAGATTATTCTTCTCAATCTTACCCATTCCAATCATTTTTTGTGATGTATCCTCCTTGCTCTTTCCTTGACCCCCTTTTTCTAGTTAATTGTAATAGTTCGACTGGGTTGACCTTGTACAGTTTTTAGCTTCTGATTACTATACAAGGTTAATTGGGTCAACCCTATATTTTTTAGGGATATTTTTCGTTAGGAACTTTGTTAGCCTTTCATCCAACCTAGCTCAAGACCTAGTGAATCATCTCCCAAAAACATACAGGGTCAATTGGGTCAACCTTAGAAGGTTGACATATTTAGAAGAATTTAAGTCAAGATCCACCTATATATACAAGTTCATTTCCAACCATTTAAAACAAGAGAAGCAAATAAGAATAAGTATGAATTAATATCTACTTATTGACCATTCTACTCGAATAATAAGGCTTGGGGTTCCATACTTTCTTTGGAGATATGAATCTTGTCTTATGGAGAAGTATTTTAGATGCATAGATACGTTGTGTAGCCTAGATTTGATTTGTCTTTGTTATCCTTAAATACCACAACAATCTCTTGTGAAGCACCTTGGCCAAGGGAGATATTGAGGATTGATAGGTTCATCTTCCAGGTAAGTATTCATAGCTTTATTTCTCCTTTATAAGAGTAGATAGATAATGCAGTTGTGTTTTTTTTCCTATGCATTAAGATTTCATATACATTGATTTAAGTATATGTCTTCTATGCATGTTTAGTTTAGTTTGTTTTGTTTCTAACCCCCACTTTTTGCCACAAGATTTGGTGTGCACTAGATTAGATTTACTTTCTTGTTTATTAGAATAGAGTAAACATTAAACCTAGAACTCTTTTAGGGTTGTTGTGTGATTGTATTAGATTGTAAGCTTTGGAACCCTTTATAGCATGGTGTATTGTGACAAGTGATCTCCTAATCAAGTCTAGCGAATCCCCATATTGGTCATACCCGCACTTAACAAATGTATTCCCAATCAAAAGTGTAGTTATGCTCTATCTTCTCCAATCCAAGATTGATTTATAGCCATGATTTATTTTTTATTACATTTATTTTTTATTTATAGCTTTACTTTGGTTTCACCTTCATAATACATTTTAGTGAACCCGATATTAACTAACCCTTACAAGATTTATTTACCTTATCTCATTTCTTTCATTATTTCATCATTATTTTTATCATATATTTGCCATAATGGATCGACTTTATCGACCCAGTATCTAACTTCTATGTGCAAGATTTTAGGTTCAAGCTACTAGATCAACCCAATACAAGTTTTCAAATTTCCAAACATCTAGTCTAGACTACTAGGTTGAGCTAGTTAACCCTGTAATTTTTTAGACATCAGGTTAAGCATACTAGGTCAACCTAGTCAACCCTTTACTTTTCTAAACATTAGGTTCAGCATACTAGCTGGACCTAGTTGACCCTGTACATTTTAGGCACTCCACAATAAGTTTTTGTAAAGATTGATCGACCCAGTTGACCCAATTAGAAGAATTTGCAAGCATATATCAGGGCTCTTGAATAATAATATTCATTCTTTGTATCTCTAATCCACCAAAGTTCCTTTATATCTCTCTTTCTTTATAGTGTTGTTTGTAGTCTTCAAAACTACCTTTGCACAATCAATTGGATCGACTCAGTTCTGTGTTCTGTGTGCTATCTAGATAACTAGGTCAACTCTACTAACCATGTTCATTTTTAGACCTTGATTTCACAATATAGGATTGACCTTATCACCCTATTCTATATTTTGTGTATACACTATTGACTATATCAACATTGTACCTTGTTTCAAAGTTAGAATTAACCTTATATGCTAGTAATTAATTCACACTTTCTTTTCTTGTTGCTTGCATGATTAGAATAGATCACATAACTTCATTAGGTGGTTTTTCAATTAACCATTTAGTTTCACTATTTTTTATTTTATTTACACATGGCCAAATCATAAAAGCTAAACAAATATTTTAACATTTGGCTATCCAAGGCTAACCTACTTGGATTTCATCACTGAGGGGGAAGTTAACTTGATACTCTGGTCAAGTATAAACCATGGTTAATGGTATATTTTATTTAAGCACCTGATACCCTTATCACTACAATGCATAAAGTGAGGGGGTAGGCCCCAATACCAAGCTTGTATTATTGCCACTACAATCCCTTTCAACCTAAACTACCTGAAACTATCTTTAGATTGCCATTCTAGTTCCTTGCTTACAACCAACTTTCCATCACATTTAAAATCATATCTTAATAATATAATAAACATTTAGGTTGAACAATTAGTTATCTATTTGCTTTCCAAGTTGATTGCTTGCTCTTTGCTTAATTTTATTTTGTATTAAAAAAACTTGAATTAACTAGTGTTGGTGCAAGGTTTTGTGTTGTGTGCTTCAATTAGATTAGCCAGTGTTAATTCAATTGACTGTTTGTTTCCTTTTATCTATATCTTTTCAAATTACTTGAAAAAGTTATCTTGTTTTAGTTCACAATTTATCATAATCTTTTTAATTTTCTCTATCTATTGTATTGGGTCAACCCTGTACCTTTTTCCAAGCCTTTGTTCACTATACTAGATCTTGACCATGTATAGTTTTTAGACCCTATTTCCTCTTTTTCTAATCTTTGTTCACATTACTAGATCAACCCAGTCGATCCTATATAATTTGTAGACCTTATTTTTGTGCTAGGTCGACCTAGTCGACCCTGTACTATTTCTGCCATTCCTTGTTTTCTTGATTTCTCATCTCTCTTTCTTTCCCTCCATCATGGAATTTATATTTGATGACAATACTAAGTTTAAATTAGTAGACATGATGAATCTTACCAACCCTCATAGGGTCTCCCATATATAGAGAATGGATCCTCTCTTGGATGCTAGTAATGTTCATATTTCCACTCACACAACAAACTATGGGACCCCTCCTAATACCTCTTTATAGCATAATTCTCTCTTCTCATTATAATACCAACCTGAATTAGAGTATACCCCCAAAATGCTCTTCTTTATCTATAAATTTCTTCAACATTGAGGAAAATATCCTTCTACCATTCACAATCTTGTGATTAGTGGTCAAGTTGAAGAGCCTTACTTGCTTACTCCTACATTCTCAATTGAATTTGGGGGTACCACTTTCTTTGCTTCTTAGCCTCTACCTTTTATTATGACCCCTTCTCATACCATGACCTCTTCTTCTCTAACTTCTTCCACCTCCATGCCTAGTATATCCACTAATGTGGCATGTTCTACATCTATTGGGCCTCTCATACGATCCACTATCCTTAATCCTTTCACTAGTGCATCATTTTCTACCCAAGGTAATCATACTACTAGTGCTTATTCTTCTCAACCATTCACTAGTCCATATTTTTCTCTATAAACAAATTTTTCCACTAGTGCCTCACATTCTCATAATTCCTCTAAAGTTCCTTTAAAACCAATAGTGGTACCCAAACCACGAACACCAACTCTAATGCTTCTAACAATGCTAATCAAACACATCAACTATTGTTAAAAACACTCAATCAAATGAATACCTTTCAAGCTCATAACACAAATCAAATGATGAGAATGCAAAACCACCTTCTTTATCTTCAATCTCATCCTCAAAAAATATCTTGGGGCATACATAACCAAAATGTTACCCCTCCTCCTCTTCAAGATTCTAGGGGTAATCTTATTCCTCAACCTCCTTTGGTCAACAAAACCAATAATAATCTTCAAAATGAACCTATTACTACTCAAATTTCAAACATTGATATTGGAGGTATCACACATACAATGTCTTATAATGGATCAATCGATCCCACCCTTCATCTTAAAACATTTAGAAATCTTTATAAGGATTGGGTCAAATTGAACCCTTTTGCCGCTACCAGACTATTGGCCAAAACCCTCATAGGTGATGCCTTGAATTGGTACAACCAACTTAGAACTCATTCCATTACTAGTTCAGAGGAATTAATGAATGCTTTAGTCCAATAATTCCAAACTAGTGATCTTCCTGAAAATACTTTGGCCCACTTCATAAATTGCAAACAACTCAAAAATGAAACTGCTCAAGCCTTTGTTAAAAGGTGAAAAACTTTATCAAACAAATGTGAACATAGCATGGCTAATGACAATATTTTCCATCTATTTACCAATTCCCTTTTTCCTAAACTTTAATATTAGGTCTACACTCTCTCTCTTCATGTACCTTTGAAGAGGCTATTAACTAAACTAAATGACAATATTTCCTTATGCATCATTTCAAACCACCCTAACCTTCTGTAGGTCCTCGTCTCTTACTTCAGAACAAAAATTGTAATGTTACCAATGATGGTGTTATAAATTCTTATGACACCATTCACAATGTTCAAGCTATCATTCCTACCCCTTTGTTAGAACCAGCTCCCCCTTCTCAATAATATATCAATCCTCATTTATCTTCACCAAACAACATTAATGTTCATAAATCTCCATCCTCAACAGAATTACTTAATCATTTACCTAGGCCTATTCCATGAGATCTTGACCCTACCTTCCTATGAAATCCTAGTATGATCCTAACAAGTTTTGTTGGTTTCATGTTATTCGGGGTCATTCTCATTAGACCTATAGACAAATTCATAATTTAGCTATGGACTTTCTTGTTGGTCATAATTTTGATCATGATTCTATCATTTGAAAGCATCAACAATATTATGAAATTGATTTTAAAGATTATAAATCACATGATAAAACTCAAGCCTTGAACCAAGCCAATCTCATTTGGCTATCTACAAAGACCCTCTTCCTAATCATCAACCTATTCAAGAAAATAAAGACAAAGCCACCCATTCCACCAATAATTTATAAAATTATGTTGAACCCACTTCAGAAGAGAATGTGATTAACATGACTAATATGCAAAGGGTGGTTGCTTTAATCGATTCTCAACCTATCTACACTCCATCTAGAACATATTGTGTTATCCAAGGTCCTTCTCTAACTTATTTAAATGAGTTGGGGCAAGATGACCTTATTACTTTTGATGATCCAATTTCTGATTCTCCCTTGGATAACACTTCATTTTGTATTTCAACCACTCTTCCATCATCTTCTAACACTCATGATACTCAAATTTCTACTAACACTTATTCTACCAATTTTTAAAGTCAACTTAAGCCAGCTACTTTATCATCACAACATAATTTAAAACCTTGTTCTAAACCTTATTCTTCTTACCAAAATAAATTCCAATGTACTTTGGTTCCTCCTTTCGAAGACCTCCTTAATCATTATGCACCTATATCTAATAACCTTCTTATGGGCTATGATGAGTGGGATCCCATCGTGAAACTCACTAATCTCTCATTCCAAATTCTTTTCCTTGAGCTTATGAGTACTTATCCACATCATACAAATCATCTTATGCAACTATTATTTGAGATGAATGTCCCTCATCCTCCCCTAGTAGAATAGGAGGCAACCTTATCTAGATCCGAGGATAGTATATTACAACAATGTGAAGAGATGTCTATCAATGTTGATGAAACTATGGATACTTCTCTTTCCTTAAAATATCTTTTAGCTTCTATGATTCCTGATGAGATTCTACTTTATGTATATGATCCTCTCTTATTCATTAGTGTTCAAATAAGAAATATCCAAGTTAAATGTGCATTTATTAAGAAGGGTTTTGTCACCTACATTGCCTCTCTCAACTTCATTAAGACTCTTGGATATTTAGAATGTAATCTCAAGTCTACATTAGCACTTTTCAAGGATATGATAGAAGGCAAATTCCTCCTCTAGGTTTTGTGTGGCTTCCCATTACTATCCCACCTATCACCGTCCATGTGAAGGTGATGATCTTTAACTTTCCCCTTTCTTATAACATCTTGCTTGGTAGGCCATAGACTCACTGTATGAGAGTTTTTGCTTATTTCACCTACCAATGCATTAAATTCCCTCATAATGGATCCATTTATAAGATTCAAGGTGACACTAACCCTTGGAATTTTGAATAATTCTAAGATCATGGTGTCTTCAAGATTCATACTATTGAACCTTTTCCCAATGTCCTATTTTGTGAGTTGCAGTGTCTTAATTTTTTTGTTAACTCAAAATGAGGTTACAATGGGCATCCCAAACTCATTGGTAATATTCCTCAAAACCTCTTATATTTGATGATGATTAACCCAATGAGATTAACCTAAATATTAAAACTTCCAATCTCTCACCTCACCTCATCTTGCAGTTTCCTACTTCCTTGCAGTCTCATTCTCGCAAGCCTCCTTGTAATGATATTCCCATAATCTTAACCAAGACTCAACATTATATTCACCAAACTTCCTTGGATGATAATTTTATCCCTACTTATGTAATTGATCTTCATACCCCAGATTATGATGATGGTTATTCCTTAGATGATTCATTCATAGGCAGTCTTGTACAGGTTCGTGATGCTGAGATTGTCCATTATCATTCTTCTTTACTTGAGTCTATTCATGTATCTTCACATATTCTTTCATTTATTGTGTCTAATTTTAGTATTTTTCATCTTTATCATAGGGTAGATATGACACCAACACCTCCAATTTCTAAGGATCCTCATAGGAGTATGCTCATAGATCATTCTATGACCGGGTCTTACCATTTTGCTAGGTACCCTGATCACTATAGTTGGTTCAATCTTAAGATTAGTGTGACCTTATTTATACCTTTTTAAGATGCCACTCCTCCCTTAGTAGAGCCTTTATCATAGCCCATTCTCACTCTTGCTATACTTGAGCTTGTTCTTGCTCTTGCTATATTTGAGTTTATTCCTGCTCTTGTTGTTGCTAGCCTACCCCTGTTTCTCATCCCATTGTTCATTCCATTGAGCCTAGTTACATTCCTCCTCCATCACCACCTTACCTTGGTGATGGTTTGTTTCCCTTGCCTAAGATGGCTTTATTTCCCATAAAATGGGTCAATGAGTCCTCTCTAGCTTCTTCCACTCCTATTATACCTCCTTATGTGAGTGTTTCTCCTAAGACCACTCACAAGCATATATGTTGTTTTTATGGGATAGATAATCATTATTCTACCCATTATTGTAAGTTGTGACAATATGTTAATACTTTGCATCCTTCTTCTCCTACCTCAAACAAAGCCATGCCTCCTCGAAAGGTTCTACCTGACTATATACCTAAGTATGGTGAGGTATATTGTCTATGGCACCAATGTGTCACCCATCACACTGATTATTATCGTATCTTTCAACAAAACCTTAAGGACCACCTTATAGTTATTCTTGGACCTTCTTCCATTCCTCCCATAGGTCATTCTTACAAGAAGGATACTCCTTCTCCCATGGCTCCACCTCCAGTGGTTTCATCCACTCCTATGGTCCCTTTGTCACCTTTTGTGCCTCCACCCATGATTCCTTCACCTGTATACCTTCCCTCACCCACAGATCCTTCTCCACCAGTGATTCATGCATCTCCCTTAGAGACCACTCCCATGCATTCTCCAAGCATCCCTTGCCTGATTTTCCTTAGCATGATCCATTGAGTATTCCTACTTTTTTAGTTGATGAGATTAGAAGAGAAGTCTTTTCCCAATTTTCATTGAATATTAACGAGACATTAGTAGCAATTTATATCCAGCTTCATTATATTTATTTGATGTCTTGGATAATGTGTGTGGGCAGATTTATCAATATTTATGTGCACATGCATGGTGATTTTACATTTACATTTTGATTGGATTTGTGCTCCAATTTCATTCTTATCTATATGTTATATCATTTGATATTGTGTCAAATTCATATTTTTCTTATAAAGTGATCTTACTTTTGGTACTATATCTTGCTTATATTATCATTTCTACTTGCATATGATTGTCTTTATTTATCATTTCTTTCTTGATTTTTTATCAAAACTCTCTTCTTGTGCCTTCATGATTTTTTTCTTTCTTGTCTCTATTTTTCACAAATAATTATCAATGTGACTTGGTTATATAAACCATGTTCCCTTTGGTCCTTGTCTTATTTTACCATGTGATCAATTAGCAAATAATGTATCTCATTATACTTTCCTTTCATTGGTTCACATTGGAACTCCTTTTTCCCCTTCTTCCTTTTTCACAAACTAAGTATATACATGGTTGAGACTTGAGATCACATGTTAGTTCATTGTTAAGCTTAAGTGTCCTAGTCAATCTTTGTCTTTAGTTACTTAACTTCTTTTCACCTTAGCCTAAAGCTCATTCATGTTTATCACTCGATCTCTCATGATTGATCATTCCAAATCCATATGGAGGAATAATTTTAAAAATCCATAAAAAATTAAAAGCCAAAACATTTTACAAAAGGTAATGATATAAAAGGCAAAACTATTCTTAAAATTCAAATCACACTAAAAGGCATGATTCAAAGCACATCTCCTTAGTCTAATTGAATCTCAAACTCCATAATTGGCCTCATAATAGAGCCAAGGTCCTTTGGGGTGTGGTAGGCTAGTAAATTAGTAAAGGGGAATAAAAAAAAATCTTTTAGTGCTACCTACTTTCTCATGCAAGTACCCAATCTTCATAATAGATTGACGACTTTGTAAGGGGTCCTAAAGAATGGGGAACACATCATGGGAAGGTAAGTCTATTTTACATTTTCCTTGTACAATATACCTTCATGAGTTGATCTTATTAGCACACTTATCTACCTATAAAGCTTTGTGTCTATAACGAACATGTTTCCCTTCTACATTGATGGTCACTAGTCATTTAGTGTCTTCTCATGTCCTTAGTATGCCTCTTGCCTCCTAAGGTTTTCTCATAATATGCCCAAGTCTTGATTTTTATACTCCCTTTTTCATTCCATATATCCCTAATAATTCCTCTTGAGAAATATTGTCTTGTTCATTGATCACTCACCTTGGGATTTCATTTGTGAGTTGCATTATAAGACCACGGATATGACCCAATATTCCTCACAATTTACCACTTATTAACCACATCTTTTGTTATCTGATTATCCCAATTTTTCCACCCCAGTGTTCTCTTTACGAGTTTCAGTGTAAGACCATGGATAGGCCCTGGCATTCCTCACAAAATTTTCCAATAAAAAAAGTCACAAACAAAATTATGTGTCAAATATGAGATAATATGTGATTGATTATGAATTTACACATCATAGACATGCTTCCCAGCTTGATTTATTGTGTTTTATGATTACTTCATTTTTGTTTTCACTTTATCTTCAAATTTTCCAAGTGCATGTCAGAATATAACCATTTTTAAAAAAATTCATACTTTCTAACTTGAATTAGTGTGATAAATTTAAGACAAATCTTTTACCAATTTTTTTTTTCTCTTATACTTCCCAGCATGATTTAGTATAATTTATTGACTTAATTTTATTATTTTTATACCATTCCCTTTTACAAACCTTCCATTTTGTTACATTGTTTTCCTTCTTCCCAACACGAATTAGTATGATTTTATTTGTTTTAATTTGGTGCAAAAATCTTTCACTTTAGTTTAAGAACAAATTCTTTTTTACCATTTTGTTTTACCATCCCTTGGTTCCTTATACCTAGTCATTTTATTGTTATTACATACTTTCCAACTTGAAATAGTTTGTAATACATTTTTGATTGATTATATTTTACCAAGTCTTTTTGCTTGTTTCTTTTTAACCATGCATGTGTTATACATAATGCTAGAAAAGAAACCACATCTCATATATTTCCTATAGCATATACAACAAAAGCTAAATACATGTGCTATAAATAAATATATTTAAAGCATCCATAGCCACAACCATAATGATGATAACATACAGAATCAACATCAGTATGACAAAATGATACATCATATATACATCTCATGAGTTTTGATACAATAAATACAACTATATACAATGCTTCAGCTCTATGGTTGGGTTCCATCTTGTCTATCTTGTGCCCTAGCTACACTACCTATTGAGGCCTCAGTCTGATTCCTCTTAATAGTATGCTATAAGGATTCCATTTGAGATCTCAATCCCTCTACTTGTCCCTATAAGTGGGTTATGCCTATGCCTATGCCAACTAAGTCTGGGTCATTATATATGCTTATGTCATCTGCATCATTATAGCTAGATACATAGCTCTCTCCTATATTACTACCTTGTATTTCACCTACACCCATCTATATTGGTGACTGCATCTTCTCTCTCTACGCATGTATCTACCTCGTTACCTCCCATGCTAATCTAAACCAACTCACTTGAGATGGGGCAAATTGTACACTAGGATCCTCTAATGCAGTAGGGTCATATGGCTTCAGAGTCTCATCCAAGATGTCATGGAGTGTTCCCCTCACAAGGGACCCACATCTCTCCTCCTCATCCTCAACTATTGTTTCAAAATCACACCCAAATAGATATTAGATCACTATTATATCTCACAATATATGTCTATCTCTAGTCTCTATTTCAAAATAAAAACTTAAGTAATAATTTAATCATCTTATTACCTATATATGTCTTGGCCACTATGGTCTTGTTATCCACATGACTACCTAGCACAATCTCTCCATTTGTATAGCCTCCTAGAACCTCCTCAACTCAAATCTATCTATCATGGCTTGCATCTACCTTAGCCTCCACCTGAGTGGCCTCTCTATCATCTAGCTCTCCTATAGCTCACTTGTTAGGTCATTAGGGATGGTGATAGTCTCCACTCTCTCCTACTCCTACCTCCATTGATGTTGTGTCTTCAATGGTCATATATCATCTTGATATAGAGTTGGTGGTGGTATCTTGAGTGCCATTATAGCCACATGCCTTTCTTCTTGCTTTTTTCCCTATCATACTCACCCAATCCATGGTCACTCACAATGTGCTCTTAGGATCAACCTCATCACTAGTGGCCCTAGTCCCCTCCTCCCTTGCGGTTCTCTCACATGTTGATCCCATTGTTTAGGCATCAATATTGATGCTACTAGATGAGGTAATCCCATCTATCTTGGTACCCATACCACTAGATGTGGCTCTCTCTACTAGGTATAGTGTCTAACCACCTTTATCCTTAATGTAGCTAGTGTAACTGTGTCCTCACTCAAACATGTAGTCACTATGTGCTCATATGGATACCACACTATGTCTGTGTGTCTTACCATCTACAGCATTGGCATGTGGGTCATGGATTTTGCTACTTGGTCCTCTCTTCATCTCCACACTTGAGGTGACCTATCATCGATCGCATGGAGTAACCCAACCAGTTGATACATGAGAAACCTCACATAGATCGAATCCATCAATAATATGATAAATCCTATCAAATTATACCCTCTAACCATCACCTCATATAGATCATGTATGAGATAGAGCTAGATGATAGAGCTGAGATCATATAATACACCCTCCTCTAAGATCATCCTACTCAAGGCTACCGTGAATATTGGTACCTTGCCATCTGACTTGTGACATAGCACTTGATGTGTCACAAGTCTTATCATAGCTTTTTTATTATCCAAAATATGTTATGCATATGCAATAAACATACTAACTCACCTACTTGGTAATATCGTACCAAAGCATGTATCACATAGGGCTAAGGCTCTCCTCTCCTCCAGGCTATCTGGTATGCCTATAGTCACTAGTGCTCCTACTACCAATAGCCCTAAAATGGCATGTAAATCCTCCAGAGTGATAGCTACCTCTACCATGTCCCCATCTACCTCTCATATAAAGGTGTTAGTCAATCATTCCCAGCATCCAAGGAACATGAGTAATAGATCCATGCTCAGGGGAATATTATACATGTCAGCTATCCCTCCTAGGCCTACAGCTACTAGCCTATCTCTATCTCCTATGGTCAAACACTTTAGTAGATCCAATAGCCAAGACACATCTAGCAATCTCTAGAACCCAGGTCATCCTTGAAATCAAGAATCAATAAAAGATGTATTAGATACTCCATGTCATGTATAGTCAAAATACATTCTTTTTAAAATTTTAATCAAAAACAAGCCTAAATTACTTTAATTCATTCATTTTTACCTATCTTTAGCCTATTCTATCCTTTTTGCCCTTAGTCATTTCAAGTTATTCTAGCCTTCTTTCATCATTTTGCATGCATTTTCATACACTTTTGATTCTTTGGTCAAACTAGTTTGACCAAAATTTCCCTATTTTTATCCTAATTGACCTAAAAATCTAAGTCAACCCTCTTTTTTACCCCTCCCTAGTACTACATTATCATTCTAGAATTTTTAAATTAGTTGGCAAACTATACTAAGTCAGTAGTCTAAAAAAATATAGGGTCGGGACACACTTACTGGGTTGATAGTGTGGATTTTGCCTATTTTCAACCTACTGGGTTGATTGGGTCAACCCAGTTGTTTTTAGCTACTAACCCCTTGCATTTTTCTAAAAAAAAGTGTCGTTTTGTAGTTTTCTTCCTAATTCCTTGAAACCCATTTGCCTAATTGGTTTTTCCTATCTATAGAATCTAATTTTGCTTCATTTTGACATCTAGAAATGCTAAAAATTATTTTTTTCTAAAAATACACTTAATTCAACAAAATACTCAAAAACTAGCTTAAGATTCATAGTTGCATACCTATAGTGCACCTGTTGTTGCTTCTGGAGCCCCTCCTCATCTAGCCTATCATCTCCTCGCCATCCTAGCTCATTTGGTCTCTAGAGCTCTTTTTTCTCTCTTTCACAAGTCAAAATAACCAAATGACTTCTCTTTCCCCCTATTTAAAAACCCTTTTCAAAATTCATATTCTTCAATTATTTTTCTATAGATTCCTTCTTTTACTTATAAAATTATTTCTATTCATCGGTTTTGAAAAATGTAAAATGCATTGGATTCATGATGACATAGAGAATCCTTTCTACTATTATACACCTATTTTCCAAAAATTTCAATTTTTGGCTATTTTTTGCACTAACTTCTACAGGTATGATGTCTATTTTCTTGATGCTCTTGCATCATAATATCTAAGCAATTGGCCAACTTGTCACTCAACCATTACAAAATAATAATCCATACCTTCAATTTGGTTCTAATTCACCAAATAATACCAACACCAATTTTGTCCCTAAGTCAATGTTACTAAAAATGGACCTATGCAAGTTTGCTGGTAATGATCCACTCACTTGGCTCACTCCAATTTAAAATTCATTTGATCTACATTAGACTCCATGCTCACAAAAGTGGTTATGACCTCTCTATATCTATAACCTAATTGATTCATTTGGTATCATTGGTTGTGTGATTAAAATAAAAGAAGGGTGTCCTAGTTTCATGGTTAGTATTTTTTGAGGAGTTGTAGCTCCACTATCACAATAATGTCTCTGAAAAATAATTTAGTTAGATAGCTAAGTAGCACTACATGAGGATCATTAAGGACTTCATTCATAATATTCAAAATCTCTCCTTATGTGTGGTAGACATCACTAAGAAAAATTTGATTGACCTATTTTTAGGTGGACTCAAATATAACATCTAATTGGAGGTTTGCATGTTTCATCCCAGTACTGTATCTTAGGCCATACCAAGGGCAAACATGGTTGAGAATTTTACCAATGTTCATGATCTCACCTTCCTAACACCATCATTTCATCATCCTATCAAATTGGACACCTTCACATATCTTGTAGTCAACTTATTTATCTACAACACATAGGTATTTTTCAATTATATCCTTTATTTTATCTTATTTATTGCTTATTGCACTTTACTTAGCATCAGCATTGTGTCTTATCATGTTTTAATTCCCAAAGCACCATCCTATGTTGCACCTACGTGACATGTGATGAGCTTCAAGTGGGGCATATGTATACACATAATATTTTTAACTTTTATTGATTAGTGACACTTTATATTTTTTAGGAACCCATTGAGTCTCAATCTCTTTGAGTGCATGCCTTAAGGGGTATATCGAGAAAGGGGTGGGCAGACCATTGGTGCTTTATAAGATTGTTGTCCCTTTTACCACTTTCCATCTACACACTCATATCCTAAAAACCATTTACCCTAAGCTTATTCTTCTCAGTCTTACCCATTCCAATCATTTGCCATGTTTTATCCTCCTTACTCTTGTCTTGACCCCCTTTTTCATTGTACTAAGTCAATTGGGTCGACCCTATATAATTTTTATCTTTTGATTTCTGTATAGGGTCAACTGGATTGACCCTGTACTATTTAGGGGTATTTTTTATTAAGAGCTTTGTTGGCCCTTCAATCAACCTAGCTCAGGACCTATTGAATTACCCTTGAAAACATATAGGGTCAACTAGGTCAACCCTATACAGTCGACATATTCAAAAGTATTTAGGATAAGATCCACTTATATATACAAGTTCATTCCTGACCACTTGAAATAAGAGAAGTGAATAAGAATAAGTGTGAATGAACATCTACTTATTGACCATTCTACTTGAAGAATAAGTCTAAAAGTTCCATACTTTATTTGGAGATATGAATCTTGTCTTGTGGATAAGTCTTTTGGATGCATAGATAGGTTACGTAGCCTAAAGATGATTTATCTTTGTTATCCTTACATACCACAATAATCTCTTGCGAAGCACTTTGGCCAAGTGAAATATTGAGGCTCAATGGGTTCATATTCAAGGTAAGTATTCCTAACTTTATTTCTCTTTTGTAAGAGTAGATAGATAATGCAGTTGTGTTTCTCTTCTCATGCATTAGGATTCTATATACATTGACGTGAGTGTATCTCTTCTATGTATGTTTGGTTTAGTTTGTTTTATTTCTATCTCCAAATTTGTGCCACAAGCTTTGGTTTGCACTAGATTAGATTTACTCTCTTGATTATTAAAATAGAGTAAACATTAATCCTATGACTCTTTTACGGTTGTTCCATGATTGTGTTAGACTGTAGGCTTTGGAACCCTTCTTAGCATGGTGTATTATGATAAGTGATCCCCTAATCAGATCTAGTAAATCCATATATTGGTCATACCCCCACTTAATAAATGTATTTCCAATCAGAAGTGTAGGTATTCTCTATCTTCTTTGAGCTAGGATTGATTTATAGGCATGATGCATTTTTGATTGCATACACTCCCCACCTAAGTGTTGGTGCAAGTGCAAGTGAAGCTAGTATGAATATCAGTTTGAGTTTCTTGAGTGTGTTTGAGACTATAAATATGATTAATATGAGCTTAGGATTGTTTTATATGGATGTATACATGAGTAGGTCAAAATATGGATTAATAACCTTGATTGTGCACAATTTTTTCTTAGCTTATTTATGTGTATTTGCATCTGATTTTCATCTAGTGAATAAAGAGATAAAATTAATTTATATATATTATTTAGGTGTTTATAAAAGTCTTAAACGAGGTCTAGGTTTATGATATATGGTTGTTTATTTGAAAATATATTTGGTGGTGGCCAAAGGCAAGAAAAAGGACAATAGCACCCAAACTGGGACACTAGTGTCATTGGCGCTACTATCCAAATGATGGCACTAGTGTCTAGGTGGTAGAACCTTAGGCACTAGGGGCTAAGATGCTGAAGTGAAGGTTTGGGATTGCTTTATGGATGTTTAGGGACATGTGTGTCCTACATGAAGGCTAGATAAGTGTCTAAAAAGGCTTTAAGATAGGTCTAGGACAAAGCTAGGGATGGGTGGTCTTAAGTAACAATATTAACAGTCAAGTGTCATTTTTAGATGATTAAATTTTCCCCCATTTTATTCTAGAAATGTAGAAAAGTGAAATGACTAGGATAAAGGAAAAATAAGTGTACCTAGACTTACCTAAGAGGTGAAGCTTATGAATTTAGATCTAAGTATGTGGAGTATGCTCCATTATGTGTCCTATAAATGATACATGCATAGATCAGTCCTTACTAATGAGATATCAAAATCAAAGATAAAACTAAGTAAAGATCTAAGAGAGATGAAAATAATGAATACACCTCACTGGGTACATGAAGCAATGCATAAATCTGGTGACAACCTGTGTGTGCACATGTAGATAGTGATTAATTAGTGAATAACTTGGATGGAGTTGATGGCTTGATAAATCCCCATGTGTGGGTGGCTCAAGAACTCAATCTAGTTTTGACCCCATTATTTTACACCCCTACTTAGTGGATCATGACCTATGAATATATTAGATTGGATTGATGGTGTGTCTAACCCTTTCATGTAGATGGTTATGTGTAGTAGATGCATCCAAAACTAAAATTGTGTGATGTAATTGAATATGTGTAACTATAATTAGAACTATATATTTCAAATTTGTAACCACTCAAGAATACTAGAATGTAAAATGGCTTTGGGCCACTTGAAAATATTAGGCAGTTTTGGGTCACTCGGGAATGCCAACCACTATAGATGGAGTAAGGCATAAATCAGGTGTATAACTTAGAACATGGTTTTTGGTGTGTAAAATGTAGAGAATGACATGGAGTGTATCATTCCATCTAATCAACCAGTGCATATATGAGCATATAGAAATAATGTGATGCACACATGCCCCCAAATATGATATCTTAGTATATGGATTCTGGATTGAATTTTAATAATCTGTATCTGAGTATATGGATTTTAGATTGAGTTATAATAATATATATCTAAGTATATAAAACTAAAATGGGAATGGTCATGTTGTGTATGATTCCCCCAATTTGAGAAAACTAGTATATGTACTAAACTGAGACAAAACTGGTAATCTGTAACTGAATTTTTGCAAACTTAGACTCTACCTACTGTACTTTTCTAGCCAATCTATAATTTCTTAAAATTAAGGCTACTATATAATATCACCATAGCTTGGATAGTAGAACTGGTGGTGATAGTGTCATAATTTGGATGCCAATGTCCAACTATACTAATTTTTGTACAACTAAAACTAGTCTCTATGTCCCTATTTCCCATCATATTTTTCTAAAATTAATTTATGTATTATGTGCCTGTGTTCTAAAAATTTAATTTGAGTGCATTTAGATAGCTTGATATTTGTGGATAACCCCTATGAATGCCCCATCTAAGAACCATCCTCAAAATAAAAAGCTCTAAAAAATGTGTGTTAGCTAGAGCATATATGATATCTGCATAATAAACAAATATAATGTGCATACATGATAACAAAATGTATAATCTAAGCATAAGTTTGTAAATTATATCTAACATTCACAAGGCAGTAAAGATAGATATAATAATGTATATGAACAATACATATGAGTAATAACTGAGTATCTATTTAGGGGGATGGGGCGTGATGTCGATCATAGCATTCAAAGAGGAAGGGGAGATGCATGAGGTCCCTCATGGCATCTAAAATTGGAGTGTGTAATAAGAAAGAGACAAGTGTCATGGCCATAACACATACAATAAATCATACATAAAAAACACATGAGGCACACAAAGTGGGCCAAAGGACCACAATACAATGGACATGGGAACATATCACTAAATCTAAGAAAGCAAGACATATAAAGACATATTCAGATGTCCACATATGCAAAAAGCAATAAGTTGGTGTAGATCCACATGGAATGACATGTTTAAATTTTTGCATACATAATCAATAAGGCACACACAAGGACATGGGCACGTGTCCAAAGCATACATATAATGAGAATAAGTGACATAGATCCATAGAGTAATGGCATATTCAAATGCCCTGAAATAGAAGAAGTATAGAGACACAATTAAGTCTAAACTAAGAAAGCTAGAAATGAAAGTATGCACGAAAATGGGGTACAAATATATATAAGAGTAATAAATTTACATAATCTAAGTCTAAAGTAATAGTAGTTGGAAAAAAAATTGAGTACGTGTACGATGATCAATATAAGGATATAACAAAGCTAAATATGTGAAGTAGAGTTTAGAAAGATGTAACCTGGAAATCAAAATTGTGTATAAGATCCCCCTAAATGGGTGAATATGTCAAATGAGGTACATTTTTATATGTGTATATGCCATTGATGGGTATATATTAGCAAAGTTAGATTTGTGTAGTGGACTTGGGTCCTCAAAGTATCTATGAACACTCAACAAGAATAAGTGAAACATGTATGTATGAATAAAATGACTATACTAAGATAACTATCATATGTAGTGTCTATAAAATATAAAAAGTGTGAATATAGAAATGCATACAATCTAGAATTTGTAATTTCTAAGTAATTATTTGAATGTTTTATGTTTTGGCATATTATATTATTTTTATATTTTTTGGATATAAACTATGTACAAGTAACATGAAAATGAAACTATATATAAGGAGAAATAAATAAGGAAACTATATATAACAAGGGAGGAACATACTAAATAATGAGTCTTATGGGAGACTCACTATCAATGTGTCTTGTGTCAAATAAAGGAATAGTAATCATGCATGATATGTGAAAGGTAGTTGAGGTCCCACAACCCACTATATTAAGTAACTATAGCTGGTACTACCTATGGGGTGGTGTTAGGAATCCATGAAGTTGACTAGGGTGTACTATGAGCTATATGGGTCTTAGAGACCCATAGAGTATAAGATGTTGTATTTGGCATGGGTTCTCTATGATAAGAACCCTGGGAACTCAATAACATTGATCTAAGAAGGAAAGGTGTAGATAGAGTCCCTCTAAAATTTGAAACATATCTCTGACACATGGATTTCTCTAATAAGGGCCTTCGTGGGAGCATATTCATACATGGTAACACTATAGGAGTAGACCTCACCTGCACTAGTGGCTTAGATAAACTCTATGGTGTACTAATAAGAACTATTCTCATAACTATAACTGGTAGCTATGGTGTGACTTCTTATGGGATAGGTAAAGGATACTCACATGAGAGACCCTCAACTATGACCACCTAATTAGCATGTATGTACTTGTGCATAATGGATGGAATGTCTCATAGCTATTGTATCTATGGCCTACCCAATAACATCTCAAATGTGCCTGAACTAGGTACTACTAAGAATCTACTAGCCACATGTGTTGGTCCAACATGTAGTAGAAGTATAATCTCCCCAATAGATCTCTTATCATGGCCACTAAAACCATGAATAATTGTGTTACTAGGATAAATGCCCTGCTCTAAATAACCCAAATGTCTTATAAGTGTGATAGTTCACATGATAAAACTTAACCAATTGTCAACCATAAAACTCTGAATAAGACGATCAATGTAGGCTCATATAAAGAGTGCATATAAATCTAAATCATTATCAATAATCTAATATTCTAATAAATTGATGAGTGGTCTGATCGGTAATGTAGTATGATACACACCAATGATATTATGTAATTGGTGTGTATCCTTTGTAATATTGTGATATGATGTCGATGTTGGATGTGCTTGATACATATAGTGAACACCTAAAGTGCCCCTACCCCATTGGTTGTATGCTTTAGAAATGGATCCAAAAATATTTTCAATGCCTTTGCTTCCATTTTTTGAACTTTGGGTGCCTCTATGGGTGTGACCACATCAATTATATTGGCCTCTATCAAATCTTATATCTTATGTTTCAAGTTGAGCATCGGTTCATAGTATGTCTTGGTACCCTATGATAGTTTCAAAATGCATTAAAATCATAGTTATGTAAAATAGGTCATGTTGTATCAACCTATTTTATGAGAGGGAGATATGACATTGCATTCTAGAAGCTACTGTAAAACACGTGTCAGTGTTTCTATAAGGTTGGTAAAAACTCTCCATGGAGGAGTTGATAAAACTAGGTGACGAGGTAGCTCTGAAGTTGTGTTAATTGTGGCCTTTGGATCACTCTTATTTTTAGTGGCCCTTACTTTGTATGGAGGCTTATAATAACCATTAGTAGTTGATTTTGATCCACTTTTATATTTTAATTTTCCCATAGAGAGAAGTTCGACATCCCTTTCTTTCACTGTGTAGCATAAATCTATGAACATTGGAAACTTCTTAAACAAGATAGTTTCATGCAATATTGGTAGTAAACTCTATTTGAATATTTATTGGAGATCTCTATCTTCCATAAGGATAGTCATATTTTCAATATAGTTTTATATCACAAGACATATTTTGAAATAGGCTCATTAGATTTTTTATTTTGTTGTTCCACTTGAGTGTATGAGATCTTATCACTGATTTTAATTGAAAATTTTGATAAAAATATATCTACCAATGGATTGAATGTGGTGATAGATTGATTTGGAATATCATAGAACCACTATAAATCATAATCATTTTGACTGTATGGGAAAAAAATAGTAAGGAACTAATCATTAGACACATAGTCCAAACATGCTATGTGGAAAGCTTGTAGATGGTGCTCTGACTCACATTTACCATCATACAAAGTAGGATTAGGTGCCACAAACCCAGATGGCAAAGGATTTATTGTTATGTGATGTTCTAAAGGTGTATATAAAATAACATGAAAATCCAAGGCATGTGATAGTCTAGTAGCTCCCTGCTCAAGGTGAAACACCTTAGCCTACAGAGAACTAATCTCATGCATAAGGGATTGTACATTTAGAGAGGAGGAACTAGCCATAGAAGGTGTTTCTATTATTGGAAGTTTTCAAGTTGAGATAGGTTATTATGCAAATTGAGTTGCCCCCAAATTAGGTGGATCATTATTGCTATATGGGGATGTAGAGGATTGACCATTATTTGATTTTTAAAGTTCTTCATGGATAATATTGATAAGGTCATCTTGCATATCTAAAAGTTTAGAAATGAAATCTTGTAATTGTCTCTTAACAATTTCATCGAAATACTTGTTGAATTTTGCCATTTTAGGTTAGGAAGTAGGAAAATAAAAATTATATATTTTGAACCTTCAAGGAAATTTAACTAAGAAGGGGGTAAAAATTTATTAATCACAAAGGAGAAAACTAGTTACAAGATAGATTCTTGATTCACCAAATGAACCAATTTTTGATGCAAATCGATCGGAAGCATATCCAAGTCAATAATGTTCCAAACAGGGCCATTCTCCGAGGCCCATTTGGCAAGGGAGTCTGCAACATTGTTCCATTCGCGAGGAATGTGTTGGAAAGAAATAGAATTGAAGGAAGTGCTGTAATGTTTAATTTGCTGAGCAATAGAATTTAAAAGCCAATGTTCTTTACCAAAATTACGATTGTTGAGTAGATTGATGATCACTTGCGAATCCGATTCGCAAACAACATTGAGATACTCGTGTTTGCAATAGGATTTTACGGCTTCCAGGATGGCTATGGCTTCCATCAAGTTATTTGTATGGTTGCCTTCATATTTTGAGAAGAGATATTAGATGTTTCCATTGCAGTCTCTCACAATTCTGCCAATCCCAGCCTCGCCTGGGTTTCCACGGGAGGAGCCATCAACATTTACTTTCAAAACGCCAGGCAGGGGAGGAGTCCACCTACCATTTCTGTTGACAGGGCACGGCTGCCTGAGACCACCATATCGCCCACTTGTGTTGCTGGGCGGCACGCAGTCTGTGAGCAGCTCCAACCCGAGCCTTCTACAAAGCTCGGTGTCTCCAGGATCCCAGTCAATGCCAGCTGTGGCCCTGAGCATTAAAGTTTCTTGTAGAGCTGTAATAATACGAGTCCACAGAAGTCTTACCTCCCTCTGCGCTCCCTTGAAGATACGTTTATTTCTTTCAAGCCACAAATTCCACAGTATAAAGACAGGTCCAACAGTCCAGGCTAGTTGCATAAGGGAATTCCTTGTTGGAGCTAATCCCAGTCTATCCCAAAATTCTGTTAAAGATGAGACATGCCAGCAAGGAAGTTCCCAGGCATTCCACCATAGATGCCAGACATGTTTAGCAAACAAGCATTGGAAAAAGAGATGAGCAGCAATTTCCTCTCCATTATGACATAGGGCACATACTGAAGGTCCTTGAAATCCACGTCTACAAAGGTTATCCCAGGTAAGGCATCTATTGTGTGTGAGCAGCCAAAGAAAGAAATTACATTTGGGCCAAGATATCTGATTCTAGATTCTCTTTCCCCAAAGGAACTGACCTCCTCCAGCAATTTGTTTAGACAAAGTCTAGTAACCAGCAGCGACAGAATACTGCCCAGAGGTGGCACCCCCCCAGACGAGCTCGTCTTGTCCTTGCAGAGCGCTGCATCCTTTGGCGGTAAGGATTTGGGATAATTCACGCTTCTCCTCATCCATACCCTCCAGCGGCCAATCTGCAGAAGCTTTCCACTTGAATCCAATGTTTCTCCCCTGGCTGAAGGCTTCTTTATAATGGATCACCTTGTTCCAACCAGCAGCAAGGAAGGAATCCGCAAGCGGCTGCAAATGTGGATGTGAAAGAAGAAGTGGGGGTGTTCCATCCCAAGAGTCTTCCTAGAATAGTGCTTCAGAACCGCTGTTGCAAATCCAGAAGAGGTCTTGTTTAACCAGCTGAGCACCATGCTTAAGGGTGCGCCATATCATCGATCCCCTGCCTTCCAGGGGGAGCCTAGGTATGTCATAGGGCGCCATGTCAGGAAAATATTTGGTAGTCAATATTCTAGCCCATAAGGTCGACTGATTAGTGCACCATCTCCAGTAAAGCTTGGCCGCAAGAGCTTGACTGGCCAAAATGGCCGATCGCAAACCAAGGCCCCCTTCCTATTTTGGTTTGCAAACTGTAGCCCAGCTGATAAGGCTCCATTTAGAGCTCTACAGGTTACCGCTCCACAAAAACTTTCTAGAAAGAGTATCATACTCTTTGAGAAAATAAGTGGGAGCAGTTTGTATCATGCTACGGTATATAGGCAAAGCTTGAATGACAGATTGAAGAAGAGTCACTCTACCTGCAGTGGAAAGCCATCTATTTGTCCAATGGCCAACTTTCTGCTTTAGCCTGTCCAACACATTTTGCCAAAAAACCCTGGGTTGTCTCCCAACAACAATGGGAATGCCTAAGTAGATCACTGGAAGAATCTAAATTTGGAACCGCAAAATAGTTGCTATTCTTCTTTGAATCAGATCAGGAGTGTTGAAGAAGAAGATTGATGACTTGTGATCATTAATCTTCTGTCCAGAAGCCACCAAATAATTATCCAGCGTGCTTCAAAAAGCAATTGCTTCTCGAATGCGAGCTTTACCTGCCAAAACAGTGTCATCAACGAATTGAAGATGAGTTAGGGGAGCAATCCCATTCCCCCATCGCCAACCATATATGGCCTCCTGGGAGACTTGAAATTTTAGAAACCGTCCCAGCCCTTCAGCCATGAGAATGAACAGGTATGGTGAGAGGGGGTCTCGCTGCCGAAGGCCTCTAGAGGCACCAAACAGCTCTGAAGGCGCACCATTGATGAGAACTGAATATGAAGGCGTGGTTACACAACTTAACACCCAGCTGATCCATTCTTGCTTGAAGCCAAATGCCATAAGTATCTTGGTCAAAAATCTCCAGCTGGCCCTGTCATAAGCTTTGGCAAGATCAAGCTTAATGAACATAGCTCTCTCTTGGGAGGTGCTCATGGAGTGAATAGCTTCAGAAGCTATCACCACTCCATCCAAGATTTGTTTGCCTGCAACATATCCTCCTTGCTCCTCTGAAATAAGGAGAGGGAGCAGTTCTTTCAATCTAAGAGCAATAAGTTTTGAGATTATCCTATAGACAACATTGCAGAGTGCAATGGGTCGATACATCTCAAGCCTATCCGCCTTCTCCTTTTTGGGGATCAGCACAAGGAAGGTAGCATTTAAAGCTTTTAGCATTTCTTTGCTTTGATAAGATTCCTGAATAACCCCTATCAAATCTGTCTTAATAATGTCCCAGAAATCTTGGAAAAACTCAGCAGGAAATCCATCAGGTCCAGGGGCTTTTCCACGCTTAATGCTGAAAACCACCTGCTCAACTTCAGTCATGGTGATTGGGCGCAAAAGGAAATTGTTTGTTCTTTCATCCACTAATGAAGGAATACAAGATAAAATTATGTTTTCAGCTACTTCATCTGGGTGTGGATCGCTGATAAAAAGTTTGGAGAAATGCCGGACAGCTTCCCTGTGGATTGCTTGGGAGGAATTCAGCCGAGTGCCATCCTGAGTAACCAAGGTAGTGAAAAAAAATTCGTTGCGCCTAGCCTAGACAGAATTATGGAAAAAGGCTGTATTTTTGTCTCCTTCCTGAAGCCAATTGATGCGGGCCTTCTGTTTCCAATAGATCTCTTCTCGAAGCTCCCATTCCGAAAAGTTGTTCGCAGCTCTAGCTTCCTCCAAGTGCAGGGCCTCAGAAAGACCGTTGTCTCTTATTTGTCTTGTGATGGCGTCCAGCTGATCTTGAGCTTGCTTCTTCATACCCTACAAGTTTCCAAAGCAATTTCTATTCCAAACCTGTAATTTTATTTTAACATACTGCAATTTCTTGAGGAAGGAATACATCGTTGTTCCATGATCCGGGGTTCCCTGTCTCCACCACTGTTTGACAAGGTCATAGAGAGATGGGTCTCTAAGCCACATCAATTGAAATTTGAAAGGAGGTTTTTTAGGACCCCCAATCAGCCCAATAGCAAGTTTGATGGGCCAGTGATCGGATCCTCTCCAATCCAAAATGTCAGAAGTGAGTGAAAAGGCATTGGACTGCCAGAAACAAGAAACTAGAAATCTATCCAAACGCTCAGAAATGGAAGCATTACCTGATCTTCTGTTGCACCATGTGAACAGTCCATTTGAAGTTTTAATGTCTGAAAGGCGAAGCATTTCCACATTGTTCCGAAGGCATTCAAAAGAAGGGCCAAGACGACTCATACCACCTCTTTTCTCCTCCAAGGTCATGACAGCATTAAAATCACCAGCCACTATCCACGGCAAGAATGGATGATGTTTTCTGATATAGCGAAGATGCTCCCATAGTAGTAATTGACCAGCTATGTCAACAGGTGCATAGATTGTGGTAATCAGAATTATTTCGCCAGTTTCCAGCGAAGAAGCAACTACTGACAGAGCTGAAACGCTAGAGATCCAATGAAGAGGTGTAATTTTACTCGGATCCCATCCCATGGCTAATCCCCCTGAGGTACCTCGAGCACATATACATTGCCAATGGCCAATAGACCAGATATAAGGCGCACAAGAAAATAATGAGTCCACTGAAAGTTTAGTTTCCTGAATATAGACAATGTCTGGGTGATGATCCCATACTAAATTACGCGTAGCTTTTTGCCTGGGGGAGCTATGCAAACCCCTTGCGTTCCAAGAGAGGACAATCATTATTTGGATTGGGGGAAGTGTTCATCTAAGGTTTTAACAACCCCTAATTCTACTAGTAAATCACCTGTGATTTTGATTCTTTCTTGATCTTTTTTCCGTCCTCCCTTGAGAGGAGCTGAAGATGTGGCCTTTTTAAAAGATTTTTGCGTTATACCCAACACTCCAATAGGCCCTTTATCATTTCTGCCAGCTTCTACTTCCTTGACTAAATCTGCCCACCTAACTTCCTTCTCCTTTAGCTCCTGTAAAGCTTTCGGTGCTTCCTCTTCCACACTCAGAGGATTGTCTAGAGCCTCCTGCTCCATGTCTTGAGATTCATTATATTCTGAAATTTGCTTATTCTCCGAAGTGGCGCCTAGGGCTTCCTCTGGAATACCGTCTTCAATGTTCATGCTGTCCAAGACTTCAAATTTGTTGAAACCCTGATCAAACTGCCTTTCAGCATATCCTCGCCTTTGCCCACGGCCTCTGGCACGCTTCTTGACAGGGGTGAAGTCTTCCATACCAATGTGAAAGTGATCTGTTGTTCTATGCGTTGAGCTGCCATCATTTAAAATTATGCCCTTATCTACCCCAAGTGATTGAGGTTTAGCAAATTCCTTCTGAGTTGAATTGCCAGTGCCTTTATTATCTGAGGCAAAATTTGGCACAGAATATTCAGGGGCAGGTCCTTTAAATTTGGTAGCTTGCGGGCATTGACGATGAAGATGCCCATAAACATGACAGATTTTGCATCTGAAAGGAATGGATTCATAATCGATCTGTTGAATCCATGACGAGGACCCCATACAAATCTCTAACGAGTCTAGCAGAGGGTTATTGAGATCCATGTCTACACAGATACGGGCATAGGTAATGATCTTTTTATCTAGAGATTGATGAGCAATCATTGTTGGTGTGCCCAGCATAGCTGCAATTTGTTTAAGGATGTCCTCCCTCTAGAATTCAAGCGGAAGTCGTGGGAGGCGAACCCAGACCAGAACACACGCTGGAAGCTCCTCAGCTGAATTGAAATTCACATGCCAGGGTTTAAGAAACAGGCCCACTCTCTCATAGAAATAGGGACCTCCTTCAAAAACTCGATTTCGATCCGTGACTGAGGAGAAGGTTACCAGAAAGTAGCTGTTTCCTGCTAACATAATATCAAAATCCCCATTAACTGTCCAGGAGCGACGGATCCAAGTTTCCAATGCTGCCTGAGGGATCTGTATACCCAAAAATTTGCAAATCAGTGTGTGAGAGGAGAGGTATTCGACATCCTCTTGTACTGTTTCTTGTGGGATTATAAGGACTGGTCGGTCCTATTTTCTCATTAAACAGCCATTGAACTTATTCAGCTTCAAGCGCTCCCCAGCAAAATGTCCTTCCTGCCTCAAGATATTCGCTCCAGGTGTCGAGGCAGTCTGCCTGGGGCTCGATAGCAGGCCGCCATGCCCTTCCCTGTTCGCGCCCGTCTCCTTTCCGCGCTCCATCCAGCCCAACAACATGAACTATCAACCTTCAAGGAAATTTAATTTATGAAAGATTGTAATAATTAAATACTAAAATAAAACTAATATTTTAGAACTAATATTTTAGCATAGAAAACAAAAGGGTATAAACCCTGAGAGCATATAAGGCTAGGGTTTTAGTAGTATTCAAAAGTCAGGTTTACCAAATGTTTTAAATATTTAGGGTTATGGACTTTAAGCCCTAGGTTGTTAAAGGCTCTGAGTATAGTAAATCAGGGTAGAAATATGCAATTAATACAACCACTAATTTATAACAAAATTGACTTAGTTTAACCTTTCTAAAAATAGCAATAAATGATGTAAACAAGTACTTAGCTAGAAATTAACTAAGATGAAAGATCTGGAGGCTACAAACTAGGACAAAAGTTGATTTGAGTATCATATATATGATTCAAGTGTTATAACCCTTCCTATATAGTATCACCCTAATTGGATAGTAGCACTAATGGCACTAATGTCCTTCTTTTGGTACTAGTGTCCTTTGTGTAGAATTATTTTGATCTTCTGGGTGTACTTGTGTCTAAGTCTACCAATCTTGTTCATATGTGCATGAGTTCTAGATCCATATCACTGACCTATTTTGATTGATTCTGTATGCAAACCCTAAACCTCCATATTACTAGAGAATCTAGTTAGCACAAATAGAAAAGTGTGATGTTAGTAGGGTATCCTAGACAACCTCAACACCCTGCTATGAGGAGAGTTTCCTACATACCAATACTCTGAGGAAGGATCAAGCCCGATGTAGTTCTCCCCACCTAAGTGTTGGTGAAAGTGTAAGTGAATCTACTATGAATGTCGGTTTGAGGGCTTTGAGTGTGCTTAAGACTGGAAATATGAGTGATCTGAGCTTAGGAATGTTGTAGATGGCTACATACAGAAGTAGTGTAGAATAGGGATTAATAACCTTGATTGTGCATAACTTTTTCTTATCTTGTTTATGTGTATTTGCATTTGATTTCTACCTAGTGAATAAAGGGATAAAATTCATGTATTTATATTGTTTTAGTGTTTGTGTGGGTCTTCAAAGAGGTCTAGGCCAACCCTAGGTGGTTATTGATTTGAAAATATATCCCTTGGTGGCCAAAGGTAAGAAAAAGGATAATAGCACCCCAAACTTGGAAACTAATGTCGTTGGCACTACTGTCCAAATTATGGTGTTGTGTCTAGGTGGTAGAACTTAAGGCACTAGGGGCTAGGATGTTGAAGTGAAGGTTTGGGTCTACCTTAGGGATGTTTAAGGATGCGTGCAGCCTCATGAATGCTAGATAAGTGTCTAAAGAGGTCCTAAGATAGGTCTAGTACAAACTTAGGGATGGATGGTCTCAAGAAACACTATTATCACTCAAGTCTCATTTTTAGATGATTACACAAAACTTATTTGGCCTTGAAGGCTATCTTCCATACATTTGTGAGATCCATAGGTATTTGATTATAACCATAACATTTTTCTCAAGATTATGAAGTGTCTAAAGAGGGGAAAATAGTTATCTAGAATGTGATGATAGTCTACTTAGGATTATGGAGTGATATTAGGGGATCAAGAATATTTATATTGGAAAATTGGGTTGGATAAAGAATAAATGGGTGGAAGGGTAGGTAAAAGTTTTCAAAAGAACCAACTATTTATGCACAACAAAATTGATGTTTATAAGTGTCTAATACCAAATTTATTTATCTATAATTTAAAATAATGTGTGTATTAGAACAATATCTAGGTAAGGTTAGATTTTATATATCCTTAGGGTCTATCCACTTTATCCATATTCAAGTGGTTTCACATTTACTTCCTTAAGGTCACTCTCCTTACACATGGATATTTCATTACATGTCTCATCTTCTCCATTAGAGTGCATTCCTTATTTAGGTGAACTAATCATGTTCCCTTGCATTTTGCACATGAACTCATAATATTCAATTGAATTAGGTTTTCCATCCACATGGGGTCCATATTATACAACACATTATCCCTCTATTAGAATAAAATCAATTCATTCTCTTCTTAGGTCACCTAGATCTCATCTTCAGCATATCAAAAGCTTAGTACTTATGTGAAATAAATTTATCCTTCCATAGGTAGGGTTTAAAATTCAGATTTTTTTAATTTTATACTTATCATTGGTTGGTGGTATTACAAGTTGTATTATCATTAACATGATAATATTAATAATGGATCAAAGTGTACTAGTTTATAATGGATCAAGTGAGAATGTATTTACAATGACATTACTCAATTCAATATGTTACATAAATCATGACATATAAGCAACATCTAAAAGTGTAAATACATTTAAAACGGCCATTTCATATAATTTGTCCTTATTATTAGTCCAATTCCAATAAAACTATTAGTATAAACTTTACATTATTATTATTATTATAAGTTCTAAATTATCTACAACATAATAAAATGGGGACAGGTCTAAATTATTACCATAATCCTATTCTAGTTTATCTAAATTATATGAAAACTACTCTCAATATAAAATTATCTCTAGTCCATTTTTGGGGGGAAAGTCTAGATTATTTTAAATGGTCCCTTTAATTGAAAAGGCAAGCTTACATAGGAGTAAATGCAATTGTCCATTGAAAAACTAGAGTAAATATAAGCATGTGGAAAAGAAACAAAGGTTACAGGTTATGTAATAAACATGTGCAATAATATATAAAACATTAGACATGTAAAAAAGATGTCTATATTGTACAAAAAGATAGAAGCCAAATAAGCACAGTGGTCGATACTAGAATAGAGAATAGGGTAAGTACACAAAGTTAGGGGTATAATCTCATGGTCATTTTGCATAATATGTACATGTTATTCAAATTTAAGCTCAGTAAATATTGAGCCATAACATATACATATTTTATAAGCTATAAAATGTGTATACATTATAATGTGCATACATTTTATAAAAAATATAATGCATATGCATTATGCTAACCAAAAATTAAAATGAAAAACCAGCATCCAAATTCCAAAACACTCATTTTGCCTATCTCCATGTTTATTCTTTACCCTCAAGTGTTGAACCAAATTTGTATTTTCCTACTAGGATGAGAAAATACCCTATAGTTTCCAGTTAGGTTAAAAAATAGACAATGATACCATTGAGGGGAAGTAACCAAGCAAAATTCATATTGATTAACATAATTTTTTAGCAATTATTTTGGATTTGCATTATTTTTTTGTTAATTTTTTTTTTTTAATTAAACAATATGCTGAAGTGCAAGACAAGACCATCCTAACCCTCCTAACCCTCCTCCAAGCCCTCCTATAATTCCACAAAACCCCCTAGGTATTCAGGAAGATTTAGCTTACACATACAGTGGAAATCAAAATATAAATTGAAGAGGCAATTAGGAGAATGAGGGACCCTAATTAAACCAACACCCACCATACGTATTTGGCTAATACCTTACAGTCAGTAGTAGGCCTACTTGACTCGATAACAAGTTAAACTGATATATGGGCATCTTATAAAGAGAGATACAAGGCTTACTATGTTGATAAATTGTTAGCACATGGGGTGAATGACAAGTAAATAACAAAAGACCAAATTTGTGCATTATTCATTGATCCATCAACCAATGCACCTTTTCCATTATCAACCAAAATGGTTTCAATTTGTCAATTTTGAGCACTAATTGGGGTTAATTTGAGTCAAATGTGGCATTTTTAGCTTATCTTCATAGATTTTATATGGTCTACATTCTGAGTAATATAGTTTGTGCTTTGTCTTGTAGCATCTACGTATTTTGACTATTTTACTTGCATATTTATTCTTGTCAAAGAATTAAATCATCCAAAACTACTAATTATATTATTTTAGGTTTGTTGGTCATGGTTATATAATCAAATGAAAATACACATATAATTACTAAGTCTTAATTAATTTATTTATTTTAAATATCATTTATTGGTCTATTTGTGTTTCTTTGCTTGACTTACATATCGTGTATGCTCTTCCATCATCCCACAAGATAAACTTGATAATAAAAAATGGTCTAGATTCTTATGTCACTTAAGGATGTCTTGTGTATGCTCTTCCAGCACACCATAAGGTGATCTTGGGAATTAGAATGATTGCATTCACAAGCTCCACCTAATGCACATTGAGCTATAACATTTCATCCATGAAATGGGTTCCTTATACCACTTATTACATATTATTATGAATCCCATATCTATACATTTCAAACACTTTTTTAAGAGTCTAGGATGTGTGCATTAGGCACCAATGACTCATGTGAGAAAGCGTTGTGATATGTAATGAGCCCTTGAGGTTGTGTGAAGGATATTGATACAATTATTTAAATTATATGGATTTGTTCAAATATATTTTTAGATTGTATAACATGCAATTCAATACAAGAAAAATATGCAAACCAACCTTTACACATTTAACGCATGAGATTGACAAATTGGTGCCACTTCTTTTCAAATGAAAAAATAGGTAAAACTGCATATGTGTACAATGCGTAGAAATATTAGGATAGTAGGCTCCTATGATTAGAATGGGAATGCATCCTTGCTTATTTTTCTAGGCAATGAGTGACCATAAATATAAAGAGAGAGGATTATTATGATCAGTTAGGTGGTTGACACATCCTAATTGAATTGTCTAGACTAGAAGATAACCATTCAAATCACTCCCACATAGGATTCATCATCCCTAATCATTCCCTCATTAACTTCATCATACCACATTATCCCTAGTCACTTCATCATTTTACCCCATCCTCCCTATATAGAATGTGTTGACATGGATGATAAAATAAACCACATATAAAACATCAATGTGTAAGGGGTGCTAAATTTTAACCCCCATGATGATGGAACTCTTAGTTGGGAGGATATGATTTATATGTTTGTATTAGATCTAATAATATTATAAGGTGACCAAAGATAAATTCATCAAAGTGAATATAATAACCACATGGTTTATTAGTCATGAAGGTTTGAAGGACACTAAGGTTAAATTTATTCATGTCCAAGTACAAACATTTTGGTACCACATAGGATTAAATAGGATGAAAAAGATGTTTTAACTTAGTAAATGGAATATTTATACACTTACTCACTATGATGGTTTGACATTTACTTCCATCTATGATAATTTGATCTATAGGGTTGCTTACCAAAGGAGAGGTGAAATTTGATTTCTTTGGTCTATACCTTATAAATTATGAATGTGTGTTGGTGGTAAATGCATAAAAATCCACTACCTACATGGGATGTTGTAAATGCATATTTATCAACAACCCATTCATAGTCTACTAGTTAATAACTTATCAAGTTATAATGCATGTACAATGACATTAATCCATTCATTAGGTTACACACAACATGACATACAAACAACATTTAAAAATGTCAAGACATTTAATTGGATACAAAAAACTAATTTGGGACACATTGTGTTGCCTCTTCAAGTGCGCACTACTATACTATTTACTCCTTTTCTAGTTCTACCATAGAATGGGGTATTTTATATGATACTTTAGGATTCCCTTGCTTATAGAAGCTTCATGTTGTACCTTCTATGATACATATATGTCTAAAGTATATTCATTGTAATCAGGTGGTTACCATTTCAATAATCAAATATGAGTACCCTCTATAATATATGGTACCTCCTCCATCCCATGCACCACCATAGTTCACTAACACACCTATTCAAGAACAAATCACATCTAAATTTGTTGCACCTATGGAAAATATTTTTATTTTATCTATTCAAAAAAAATTCAAAAGGCTCGAAATAACTAATGCAAAAGAAAACATATCAAAAAAAGGCATTGATACCAATCACCATATAATAATGTGTCCTTCCTTAACCCCAACCACCTGCCATAACTCCTCTTAATGGTTTCAATTATAAGTAATTAAGGCTTATGTTTGTGAAGCATTTCAAGATAAAATAGTCAATGATAAATTTTATAGAAGAATTTCAAAATAAAAATCATTATTACATTTCAAAGATCACATCATTGCAAAAATAGATCACACACACACACACACACATATCCATTCTTCCATATTCAAACGTTTATCTCTTTTCAGAGTTTACACTGATAAAATTGCATTTTATGAAAAGAACAAAAATGTCCATAGTAGGTCAAGTCAAGAATGTATGCCAATACTGACCTTAGTTAGTTATTCCTGACCTATGCTAATTGTCACCTAGAAATCAAAATGTGTGTACATATATATATATATCCATTCTTCCATATTCAAACATTTATCTCTTTTCACAGTCTGCACTAATAAAATTGCATTTTATGAAAAGGACAAGAATTCCATAGTAGGTCAAGAATGTATGCCAAATCTAACCTTATTTATTCATTCCTAACCTATGCTAATTGTCACCTAGAAATCAAAATGTGATTACACTGAGCATTAATATTGCCAATGTTTAGAATTTTCACTCACATACAGTATGACAAATAGTACTTATTCATGCATACGAGCTAGTTTATATATTTTTCATGTTTTATTTTTATTTTTTTGTATTATGATTTAATTTATTATAATGTAGACCAATTAAAACTTGTACATATATATTTTATATCTATGTATTTTAGTTTATTGTTGGATATATTTTTTGTACAATAGTTTTCAAGTTTGAAATTTTTGTTTTTCATGTCATGGATTTTAAACATGAATTTTGTTTCAAGTATCATAATTTAAAATCTTGAGTATCATGATTCAATATGCTAAGTATCATAATTTAATATGATGGTATGTAGATCATACAATACAATTTTCTAGAGTCAATGAACAATACAATGTTTTGTCTAATTTGTTTTCCTTTATTTTAGTAATTTTGAGGTTGAATTTATTGATTTGGGTTACATTTGGTTTCATTATTTCATATGTTGTGAGGTATACCATACATTACACTTTTTGTTTAGTCAATGAAAAATATAGTGTGTTATACAATATTTAGAAAATATAAACTATATGCAAATAACAACCTTGTTTTAATTTATCTTTAACACTTTAGTAGTCAAATTCCCTACAAAAATAAAAAATGATAATATAATTGAATTTTTCATTTGAAGAATTCGTCATAAATTCATAGTGGCCCTTATCCTCCAATCTTATTAACTTGATAACTTGGTAGTATATATTGCGTAAGGGTAAAAAAATCATGATTTATTCTCTAACCTCAATGTGTTTACATTCATCGATGATATCTATAGTATAACTTGGGTCTACTTTCTCAAAAACAAAAGCGAAGTCTTTGAGCACTTCAAAATTGACAAAGCCCTTGTTAAAAACCTATTAGAGATAAAAAATTAGCATCTCAAAACATATAATGGAGGAGAGTGTATACACATAATATTTTCAACGTTTATCAAATATTGATGCTTTACATCTTGTAGGAACCCATCGAGACTCATTCTCTCTTAGTGCACACTCTAAGGGGTGTACTGAGAAAGGGGTGCACAGACCATTGGTGCTTTACAGGATTATTGTCCCTTATTTTCACTTATTACCAATCCAACTAGCTCCTAAAACCACTCCCCTAAGCTATTACTCCTTATTTACATACTCCTCCAGTCTTTTTTCCACTTTCCATCCTTATTTTCCCCACCTTATACCCCTTTTAATAGTCAATTGTATTAGGTTGACTAGGTCAACCCTATATAGTTTTCAACCTTTGTTTACTATACTAGGTTGACTGGGTCAACCCTACACAATTTTGGGTAATTTTCACTTAGGGTCTAGTTGGCTCTTGGCCGACCTAGCCTGTGACCTAGTGAATTATTATCCAAAATTTTGCTAGGTTGAATGAGTCAACACTGCCAGCCAAAATTTTCAAAAGGGCTTAGGATTAAATCTGCCTATATATACAAGATCATTTCATCATTATTTCATATGAATCAAGAGTTATTATTTGCTTACACTTCTCTACAATTTGTTCTCCCACCATTTTACTTGAGAAGTCTTAACTTAGGGTTTCTACTTGGAGAATATTGTCTTGTGGAGAAGTATTAGATGCTTTGGCCTTCCTTAGTGATTCTTAAAAACCACAACAACCCCTTACGAATCTCCTTTAGCCAAGGGATATATTGAGTCTTGACGGGTTCATCATTCAGGTAAGTATGCTCTAACTTTGCTCCTCTCTTTAGTAGATAGAAGTAGCATAAGTATTGGCTTCAAATAATATTAATCTTCTTGTTCTATAAATTAGGGTATTTCTCATACATAGCTTAATTGAGATTATTCTATACATATTTTTTTTGTTTACTAACCCCTTACATTGTGTCACAAGCTGTGGTGAGCACTAGATTAGATTTTACTTGTTATTAGTTTAGTAAATATAAAACATACGATTCCCTTAAGGTTATTGCATGATTATAATTGATTGGAGGCTTTAGAACCCTCCCTATCATAATGTATTTTGGTAAGATATCCCCTAATTGGGTCTAGTGGATCCCCATATTGGTCATGTTTCTGCTTAACAAATGTGTCCCCAATCGGAAGTGTATGGTATGATCTATCTTCTGAGTTAGGATTCATTTATAGACATGATGTGTTTCTAATTACATATATTCTAGTGAAAATTATGTGAATCTAACCCTTACAGTTATTATTTCACATTTTTCATTATTTTATCATTTTATTTTTATATATTTGTGATACTAGGTCGACAGTGTCGACATGATTCTAACTTTTATGCATAGGTTTAACTACACATTCACAACTATACGACTCCATTTTATTTGTGCAAGTTTTCCAGACTTCTAATTTAGCCTACAGGTCAACACAATCAACCCTGTACATTTTTAGGCATCAAGTTCAGCATACTAAGTCAACCCTATTGATGTAGTACATTTTTCAAGTTTTCAACAAATAAGATCTGCAAAACTAGGTTGATCTAGTCGACATGGTTGAAATAATTTGTAAGTATAAATCAAGGTACTTCAACAAAAAATGTATCTTCTTTTGTATCCTCCAACCCAACAAGGTTCCTTTCTATCCTTATTTATCATTTCTCGCATTTGTTACAGTTCTATTTTTCACAGTTTGTAGTATTTAAAACTACCCCTGTATAGTCAACTAAGTTGACCCTGTTGACGTAGTTTTGTATTTTATATTTTGACTAAAAAACTAGGTCGACACTATCAACATAGTTCTTTTTCAGACCCTTGATTCCATAGTATAGAAATGATAATTTCAACTATGTTCTATATTTTGGGTATACACTATCATCAAAATTGACATTATATTGTGTTTCAAAGCTAGAATTAACACTTATATGCTAGTAATTAGCTCACACTTTCATTTCTTATTGTTTGCATGCTTAGAATAGATCACATAGTCTAATTAGGTGGTTTTTAATATACCATTTAGTTTCACTATTTTCTCTTTTATGCACATACTATCAAATCACAAATCTTAAAATGTCCTTTAACATTTTACCCAAGGCCAACCTACTTGGATTTTATCACCAAGGGGGAAGCCAACTTGGTTTCTGGCTAAGTATAAATACATGGTTATTGGTATATTTTGGCTAAGTATCTGACATCCTTATCACTATGATGTGTGAAGTGAGGGCGTAAGCCCCAATACCAATCCAGTACCATTGCCAATACAGATCCCTTTCAGCCTAAACATCTTGAAATCATCCTTAGATTGATTTATAGTTCCATGCTTACAGTCAACTTCCTATCACATCTAAAATCATATTATAATAATCTAACAACATTCAGGATGACCACTTAGTAAGCTTTTACTTTGCAAGTTGATTATTTGGTTTTTGCTCAATTGTATGTTGTATTATAAAAATTTGCATTAGCCAGCGTTGGTGCAAGGTTTTGTGTTGTATGCCTCAAGTGGATCAACTTCATTGACCTAATTGATTATGTGTTTCCTTCCATTTATTTATTTCAAGGGTACTTGCAAATATTTTTCTTGTTTCATTACATAGTCATTCCTATCGACACAGTGTTTTACAAACTATCTATTTTTTCCCTATTTTTTATACTAGGTTGACTCTATGGACTTTATACAGTTTTCAGACCTTATTTTCTATACTAGGTTGGCCCTATTGACTCTATATAATTTTTAGATCCTATTTTCTATGCTAGGTTGACCCTATTGACTCTGTACAATTTTCAAGCCCTGTTTTCAGTACTAGATTGACCCAATTGACTTTATATCTTTTTTTTCTTTCCCTATCTGTCGACTTAGTTCTTTGTTTCTCTTTCTTATCGTTCTATTGATTTATCTCAAATCATCATGAATTATCCTATTAGAATATTCTTGGACATCTTGAATCCATTTAGATACTATATGGGATCTTCATTTCTCTCTCTCTTTTCCTCCCAAGAGCACCATCACTCTTGGGGCACTTCTTCCCCTCCTTCATCCATGACCTATAGCATGGTGCAAATCACACCTCAAGATGAAGTTAATGGGTCTAATCCTTTCTCTACCTACCAATATACTTTTCATCTTCAAAACCTTTAAAATAATGTGGGATAAATTGACACAAGTCTAATCAATAATCCTTCTTCTAATAACCCTCCCCATAATACCACTTCGGTGAGTGATCCTACCAACACCAACCCACCTATTGATACAACTCAACTTCTTGCCCAAGTTATACACCAAATGAATATAATGCAAAATTCTAAAACTAATCAAATGATGTAACTCCAACATCATTTGATTAATATAGCTAATCAACCTTTGGTTATCCATCCTCAAGCTAATCCTAATTATATCCCTCCACCTCTTAGAGATGCCTCCAACAATGTTATTCCTCAACCCATAATGAATAACAAGATGCTTCAAACTATTCAAAATGAGCCTTGTTTCCCTTCATTGTATCCATTTATAATGGTAACATATCTCCAACTATCAAGTATGATGTAACTAAAGACCCAACCTCATTTCTCAAAGCCTTTGACAATATTTACAAAGAGTGGATCCAAACTAATAATTTTACCATAACTAAACTCTTAGTCAAAACCTTCACTGGTAATGTATTAGAATGGTATAACTAATTACCCCAAAATTCCATTCAACAACTTGAAGATTTGGTCAATCCTTTAGTTAAAAAATTTTAACACAATGATCTTCTTGAAAATTGTCTTAGCCACTTTATCAATGCTAAGTAAGTTCCCACTGAATCAACTCATGACTTTATCAAAATATGGAAATATTTGGCCCATAAATCCAACCATAACATGATTGATGATAACTTGTTCAAAATTTTTATAACCACTTTGACTCTTTTTCTTAAATATAAGGTTCAAACTTTTTCTCCCCAAACACTTAATGAAACTCTTGACCAAGCTAAACATCAAGACTTTCTCATGAAATAATTTGAACCTAATCATAAACTTATTAAAGTATATTTTCAAACATCTGCTAATGTTATCACTAGTACTACTCCTCAAACTAAACCTGAAGTTACCAAAGTTAATGTCCCTTCAACTTCTCACACACCACTTTTTGTGAAGCAAATGAAACAATTTTTACCGCCTTCTAAACCTTTCACTTATCCTAACAATCCTCCTAAACGGTATGACCCTAATCAATTTTTTTGGTTCCATGCCAACATTGGTCATTCCCATGAATCTTGTAGAGGGATCACTAAATTTTATGTATCATATATGCTTGGTGATTCATTTAATCATGAAGCCATGGTTAACCTTCATCATCAAGTGTACACTATCACTTCTCAAAAATGACAGGTTTCTAAAGCTTCTACCTCAAATAACCAAAAATATTCTTCAAATAATAAACCAAATACCAAGGATGTTTATGCCATTAATGTTGATTATGACCAATATTATAACAATTATCAATATGTTAACACTGCCAAGGTCAACTATCGTCGCAAGCTAGCTCACAAAGATCATGTTTCCAAACCTAAAAACCATCTTTCTAAGAATAACTTCTCAAAGATACTATAACCACTAATCTAGCTTCGAAAGCCCATGAGGAACCATTTCCTCCTTCCAAACCTCCAATCACATCTATTCCTTTAAAATCTACTTTACCTCCTAAATCTTGTACTGGTTTTTCTTTTAAATCTTATTGAAACTTTCTAGAAGAACTTAACTCTATGCCTTGTAAAATTCCACTTATGGAGTTGGTTCATACTTCCCCCTATTAGTGCAAGTTCCTTATGCAACAATTACAATAAATTGAAGATCCATCCTCTATAGATGAAGAACCACCTTCTATCGAAACTCAACCTACCAACGTGCATACCATTGAAACCATGTGTCCTTCTTACAAACCTTCTATTGAATTTTTTGAAGAGGACATGACCAATGATGAAATTCTTTTTTGAGTTGAAGATCTGTGACTCTTTATTAAAATAGCCATTAATACTACCCTTATCCATAAATTTCTATTTGATGAAGGCTTTGGTATTAATGTGACATCTTTGTGGCTTATCCAACAACTTGGTTATAACAAGGATCATCTCAAGCAAACCCATCTTACTTTTCATGGTTTTGATAAGACTAATCAAAAACCACTTGGTTGTATTTGGTTTTCATTAACAATTTAACCTAAGACTATTCGAACTAAGTAAGCTTATGGTCATTGATTCACGCTTATCATATAACATACTCCTTGGTCACCCATGGACTCATAGAATGAGGGATATTCCTTCTTCTAATAGCCAATGCATTAAATTATTACATAATGGGAAATAGTATAAGCATGAGGCTATCCCAACCCATGTAGTATTCAACTTCCTAATCCCAAATCTCAGTATCATATTCTTACCATTCCTAATATCAATAGTGCTCCTTTACCTGAGTTCATCAACATTAATCTTGATTTACAAGTCACTCTTTATGATTTAGATGATGATGAACCTAATGATTTAAAACATACTTGTAATACTACCAAGTTGCCTCCCTATATTATGCAGTGGCTTTCCCCTTCTTTAGTACCTCGAGACCGTACTATTCCTCTTATTGATGAAATAACTAATTTCCCCCCTCCATGTAATTCTCAAGAGCCTTCTTTACCTAAAGATGCCTTCACTTGCAATGATTTTGGAGTGGCCAAATTATTTCAATATTCTCTGATCATGTCTCCACCTATATTCAGTAATATTAGGATTTCACCTTCTGAAACTCCCCTTGAATCTCAAACATGTACAATCTCTCTAACATATGATGATAATTACATAATGGCCCCAGCTCAATCTCGAGACTTGGATGTCCAGTATTATTAGAAAACCTTAGCCCAAATACATGATTTTAACTAGGATGTTTATACCATTTATACGAATCATGACTTCGATCCTAAAGGTTATGTGCCTCCTACCAATTCTCTACTTATTGATACTCCTTAGGTGGTAGATCAAATTATACCTTCCAAACCTCCAAAATTTCTTGCATCTTCTTTACCACCTATGAATCCAATCATTGCATTTGATTCTTTCCCTATCACCAAAATCAACAACATTTTGATCCCTTCTGATCCATCTCTCCTACTCTTGAGATTACACTATATGCCAAGGTAACCGTTGTCCATCAGATGCATTCTAAGTATGATCGCCATGGTAATCAAATTCTAGATCTCAAATTAGATGTTGAGTATTATGGTCCTCTTCCCAACTTTCCTAATGATGAAGCTATTCTTGAAATACTTCATGCCTGAGAACCTCAACTTCCTCGACAACATCATAAACTTAGGAATTTTAAAACTAAAACCCCTTGTTTCAATAACTTCATCATTAGAATTGATCTTAAAGCTAATCCAATCTCTTCTTTACCTAATGCACCATACCATTTCCAAGATGACAATGCCATGCTTATTGAGGAAACCACTCACATTGAATATGGTACTCTATCATGTCCTCGACCAATTACAATTTCTCGTGAACTCTCACCTACCAAGTATGATGATTTTAGCTTATTCTTTGATAAATATCATGAGGTATTTTCGTGGTCCTACAAGGACATGCTTGGTGTTGACCCTAGAATCATGTTGTATAACATCATTACATATTTTGATGCTAAACTTGTGCATCAAAAATAAAAGAAATTTCCACCCAAGGTTTCCACTTTATGTCACAAGGAAATCATCAAATTACTCAATTCTAAATTTATCAAACTAGTGGACTATTTTGAATGGGTTTCTAACATAGTTCTCATTCAAAAAATGTCACTACGGTCATTCACATTTGTATTAATTTTTGCATCTTAACCTCAATTGTCTCAAGGATAAATTTCCTTTACCTTATATAGATGTCATCATTGATTCTACAGCTAGTTATGAAATGTTATCTCTTATAGATGGCTTCTCAAGTTAGAATCAGATTCGTATTACCCTTAAGGACCAACATAAGACCACTTTCACCATGGAATGGGGCACCTATTACTATGGCAAAATGCCCTTTGGTCTCAAAAAATATGGAGCCGTTTATCAATGAGAAATGACTCATATCTTTCATGATCTTATCCAAAAAATGTTGAAACCTATGTGGATGATATCATTAGTAAATCCAAAATTTGTATGACTTATCTCTCTGATCTTGCCATCATCTTTGACCATCTTCTTAAATATCAAGTCAGACTAAATCCTTTCAAATGTGTCTTTAGTGTCACATCCAAAAAATTGTTAGGATTCCTAGTCTCTCTCCAACAATTAGTTTTATCATCAACATGCCCATTTCTCATTCCATTCCTAGCATTCATGCTTACTTAGGCAAACTTGGGGCAATTAGATGATTCTTCCCCAAAATGGCTTACTGCATCCACTCCATCAATTCTCTTCTTAAGAAAGGTAACACCTTAGAATGGATAGACCCTTGTCAAAAATCCTTTGATAACATGAAAGAATCATTAATTCACCCACCTACACTTCGTCCTCATTCTAATGATCAACCCTTGATCTTATACACTTATTCCACACCTAAATTGATTGGGGAAATGCTTACCCAACAATATGATACTGGAAGAGATTATGTTATCTACTACATTAGCTGAGGCCTTATTGATAATGAGACACATTATACCAAATTCAAACATGATTTCCTCGCCATCTATTTCACTGTTGAAAAACTTCAACATTACATGCTATATCAGATCACTAATGTCATTATTAATTTCAACCCCCTTCGCCACTTCTTCTCCAAAGCATTTATTCCAAGAGATAGAATTGGAAAATGGATGGTCCTCCTTATGGAATTTGATCTCCGCATTGTAACTTAAAAAGTTGTTAAAGGACAGGTCATAACTGATTAACTTACCATAGCTCCTGTGCCATCTACCAATCACCTTCAAGATAATCTTCCGAATGAAAACATTCTCTATATTAAATGTCTCAATCAAGATATCTCTCTCAAAGATTACTTTTATAAATTTACCACTAATCTTGAAGCAAATAATCTTGATGAATCTTCTATTCCCCCTAATACTATTAAACCTAAAGTAGTTATCAAAGAACTTCCTGAAATTAATGTTGATTTGCATGAGGATACTTGGACCTTTCACTTTGATGGTGATAAATGCCTTACAAGAACTGGGGCAAGTTGCATTCTTACAAGTTCTCTTGGAAAAATCATACCTTTATATTTTTGCTTCACCTTTGATGTCACCAACAATATGGATAAATATGAATCCTTCATCTTAGGCATGAGAGCTACTCTTGATTTAGACATTCAATATCTACATGCCTTAGGTGATTCCCAGCATATTTTCCACCAAGTCAATGGTGATTACTAATTCAAAAGTGAAAATATCATTACCTATCATCAAATTACAACCACTCTTTCTAAGGATTTCATCTCTTTCACTATTAAACCTATCCCTCGAGATCGCAATTCCATTGTTGATTCCCTCATCTCCTCAGCATCTCTCTTTCATCCCCACCAAGTTCTTTCTGATCCTACTTTTCTTATACAAATAAAAAAATCTCCATCCTATACTCAACTACTAGCTTTTCTTATCTTCCACATCGAGGTTGTTACCATTCAATAAAGCCCATGGTACAAAGACATTATTCAATACTAAAAACATTAAACTTATCCTCCTAGCTTAGATTCTTGTGAAAAGACTCATATCCATAAACAAGATTTTAAATGTGTTTCAATATAACATCCTTTATTATGACAATTTTAAAGGTACCTTGCTCTATTGTGTTATAAAATATGAGGTCCCTCCTCTTATTAAACAAGAACATGGAGGCATTTGTGATGGCCACTATAGCAGACATGCTACAGCCTACAAATGCCTATGTATGGGTTACTTTTGGTGCAATCAAATTCATTAAAAAGTGTATTCCTTACCAGCTCCATGATGATCTAATCATTCACCTCTAACCAAGATTTAAACTATAGAATCTTCTTGGCCATTCTACATGTGGGGCTTATATCTCATCAACAAATTACCTTGCTCCCAAGATGGGCATGTTTTTATCATGATGACTACCGAATATTTCACCAAATGGGTTGAATTCATGCCCCTTGTTAATGTCATTGGTACCACCATCACTAAATTCATTCTCAATCAAATCATTTTCCACTTTGGTGTTCCCCATATTATCATCTCTGACAATGGTGGTAATTTTAAAAACAAGGATGTTAAACATCTTTGTGCTAAATTCAAGATCAATCACAAATTTTCTACACCTTATCATCCACAATGCAATGGCCAAGCTGAGGCCACTAACAAAATACTCAACAAAATTCTCTAAAATACAATTTGTGAAACCCACACAGATTAGCACATTCATCTTTATCCTACTCTTTGGGCCTATCAGACTAACATACATATTGCCACTAGGGCAACGTCATTCTCTCTAGTCTATGGTTTTGAGTCAATTCTTTCATTAGAATTTCAGATTCCCTCTCTTTGTATATCTCTTCATGGCATCATACCCAATGAATAATTATATGAAGCTCACCTTCATGCCCTCGATTTCCTTGATGAACATCATCTTTTTTTCTTACAACATAACCACCAATATAAGGCTCATATTACTAAGCAACATAACAAACATGTTAAAATCTACACATTTAATGTTGGTGATCTTGTCCTTAAATTAGACTACACCCATGACAAAGAAGGTAAATACACTCAAAAATGGTGGGGCCCCTATTTAGTCAAATATATTCTTAGTCCAAGTACCTATCACCTTCAAACCAATGAAGCCCATGTTTTCAAAGAACCCACCAACGCACAATTCCTCAAGAAGTATTTTGCCTAAATCCTTTCCTTATTTTCATTTTTATATGTTATCTATCTAACATTTATTTTTAGGTTACTTATACATGTCTCTTTCTCTAAAGTAGTTCTCTTTTATTACAAACATTTAGTCCTTCCTTTTTGGCCTTTCAGTTTCCCCTTTTCTCCGATGAGTTGTATTGTAAAACCATGAATATGACCCACTCTTCTTTATGATGTACCATAGTTTTCTTTATTTTCATACTCCTTTTTACAAAAAAATTGGCATCCTTTTGATTTATCTTTTGTGAGTTGCAGTGTAAGACCATGGATAGGACCTGGCCTTCCTCACAAATACCATCTTCTCCTCATTTATTTTTCACATGTTTTTTGGCACCCTTGTAGGTTTTCTCTTTTATGGGTTGCAGTTTAAAACCATGGATAGGACTTGGCCTTCCTCATAAAATTACCATCTTGTCATTCCTTTTCTAGAATGTGTTTTTTATCCTTGTTCTCAACTTTAGTTTTTGTTTCTTTTTATAGATGAAATTTGCACAACAATCTATTTTAGCATGTTTCCCTTTATTTCCCTCATTCTTATGATAAAGAATCACACTTTACTGTCATTGTATCCCTTTTTCACTCTTTGTCACATTTTTTGTGAGTTGAAGTGATTCAAATTATTCCATGTATCATTCCTCTTGATTTCCTTTCCTTTCACTCCTCATTGGACAAAACAAAGTCGAATTCAAGATGACACTTTTATTTCACCTGGATTTATGAGAATCTTAGACCCCATACTCTTTGAAGTTCTCTCTCTTAGCAACCAAGTCCCAAGTATTCAAATGAAAGTTGTCTTTATCACCCATGCTTAGTTTTCCAAATTTGTATGGAAGAGGAAAAGAAAAAACAACCAAGAAAGTTAAAAGCCAAATCATTTGAAACAAAAGGCAATGATATACAAAAGGCAACATACAAATTTTAAAAGTTAAAATCACACCAAAAGATGTTATTAAAAGCACATATTTTATCTCTAATCAAATCTCAAATTTTACAGTTGGCCTTACATAGAGCCGAGGTCCATTAGGGTGCGGTAGGCTAATATAATTGAATAGGAGAACTCAACAAACTCTATGGTGCTACCTACTTTCTCACACAAGTACCCAATCTTTGTAGTAGACAAATGACTCTGTAAGGGGCCCTGAGGAATGGGGAACATGTTATAGGAAGGTAGGTCCATTTTAATTTTCATGCATATAACCTTTATGGGATGATCTACATATTGTATTTGTTGACTTAAGACTTATGTGGCTAACAAAAGTTTTTCAGAGTCCTTAAGGTCGATAGTCCTCTTGTTTTGACATAACAAATTTGAGTGTCTTGACTTCGATAAAAAGTTCATCTACCTTAGTTTTTCCTTCATTTTTCCCTCTACCCATTTCATTTTCCCTCTTGATAGGCAAATTGTGATTCCAAATCTGTTAGGAATCTAGAACAACAAACATGCTCTGATTCCACTGTTAGGATCTAGGAAGCACAATTGATTACCATGTACAAGCAACTTAAATATGCAGAGTTAACCAGAAGTAACAAGTAACTAGAATTCAAAAATAACACAGAATATGAGAGACAATACCCAATTGTAGTAATACTCTTCCAGAAGGAAATACAACAAAGAAGATGCCACAGTCTTCTTCCTTACACACCTCTAGGGCTCCCACACCTCTAGGGCATAAACAGTAAATCTCTTCAAGAGCTCACTCTCTCTCTTACGATCCCAACAACTCAAGCACAGAGTTGATGTTCACCTCCAACCAGTCAGTATCACTACTACCAATACCACCAGTCAGTATCACTACTGCCAGTACACAAGTACTCCACATACTCCACGATTGAGTACACATCGTACTCCAAGTACACAACATACTCCACGTAGATCTCACCTGATCTTGTTCCTTGATATGTTGTTGTCACCTTTGATCTTGCTACCCCGCAGACCTCCTTTGACCTCTCACACACACACCTGCAAATCAATGATCTTACTTACACATGTAGATCTCTAAACGTGGCCTTGCACACCTACCGACCAAGATCCTACACACATGAAGAACCCTTCTGATTCTCCAAACCAGCACCCCTGTGGATCTCTACCAGAACTTGCACAACCTGCAGCTCTACCTAATCATACACACTCGGCACCCCTGTGGAACTAGAAGGAACACACCTTGCTCTCTTCACTCTGAAGGAGCTAACCTTGCTCTTACTCAACTAGCACACTTTACAATACAGCCCATGAGTCTAATATATAGATCTCATGCAAACAATAATTAGACACCTAATTATAATAATTAGATCCGCAGCTCAAGACTAAAATTAGCCTTTCAACATGCAAACAACCGGTTCGTTAACTAACTGTTCGTGAAACTCGCAGTTCAGAACCACACAGGAGATCGACGTCGGTCCCTGTCTGCCTGGAGGTGATCGACGTCGGCCGATCTCTGATCGATGTCAGCAGCTTCCTATCTACACCTGACCGACATCGATTGGTCTGACTGACGTCGGTGACTGTGACACTCAGTAACCTCCTCCAATATCTGCATCAGTGAAGCTTTTAGCTCCACAACCTATAGTCCTCTTGTTTTGACATAACAAATTTGAGTGTCTTGACTTCGATAAAAAGTTCATCTACCTTAGTTTTTCCTTCATTTTTCCCTCTACCCATTTCATTTTCCCTCTTGACAGGCAAATTGTGATTCCAAATCTGTTTCCCATCTTCTCTACTTCCTTCTTCATATCTTAAAAACGTACTAGCACTACTTTGTTTCAATTTTATCTATCCTTAGAGCAAAACAATATGCTTGAGTGACCATGGATTACTTTCTTTTTATCCTAGATTTACATTCCTAGACTTATTTTTTATTTTATTTTACCATTTGCCATTATTGTACTACCTATTTTGTCAGATTCCTAAGTTTGTTTTTATTTTTCATGTACTTTTTTCATTGTCCATTTTTTCCCTTTTATGCACCTTTTTCCATTGTTGAGTGAGATAAGGATTGTTATTTCTCACTCAATGTTTGTTTTACCATTTTTTCTAATTATACATTGATGTTTGATTACTATATTTTTGACATGTATCATTGGTTTGATTTGGTGAGTTTGTCTTTCTTACTTAAGGTTTACTTGTTTGAGTTCTTCGGTCTTTAGTAACCTAGGCTTTTTTATTACCCAATTTACTCTTGTTTTGACTTGGTCATTTGGTCTAACATAGCACTTGTCACCCTAGCTTGCCAAATTCTCAAGTACGTCCCATCCTCATAACACTAGATATCTTGGATTTCTTGTGTTTGTTTGTTTTTGCTCTTTAATTTTGTATTCTTGGTTTTGTCGAAAGCAGTCTCTGCACCCTCCACAATTAAAACTAACAACACAACAGACAACCAACCTAAAATAAAGGTAAGTCAAGGTACTTATCACATTTAATTTTTAGTTATTTCCCTTTCAGTCATTTACTTTCAGTTATTTTTACTTTAAAAATACTGTAACATTTTTTTAGCCTCGACTTTGTGTTTTACTATGTTATTTATCGAAGCACCATCCCCTATTGCACCTTAGTGACATGTGATGACCTTTGAGTGGGGCATATGTATACACATAATATTTTTAACTTTTATCAAATACTAATGTTTTACATCTTGTAGAAACCCGTCAAGACTCAATCTCTCTAAGTGCACGTCCTGAGGGGTGTACTGGAAAAGGGGTGGGCAGACCATTAGTGCTTCGCAAGATTTTTGTCCCTTATTGCCACTTATTACCAATCCAAATAGCTCCTAAAACCATTCCCCTAAGCTATTACTCCTTATTTTCATACTCCTATAGTCTTTTTTCCACTTTCCATCCTTCTTTTCCTCATCTTATGGTAAGAGATCCCCTAATCGGATCTAGCAGATCCCCATATTGGTTATGTTTCCACTTAACAAATGTGTCCCTAATCGGAAGTGTATCGTATGATCTATCTTCTTTGAGTGAGGATTGATTTATAGACATGATGCATTTTTGATTGCATACAGAGAGTTTATCAACAATTAGATGATTGACTTTTATCAACATGCATGCATTCAATTTCAATATATTGTACCTTACACTCCTTAAGAAAATGGCATAGTTAAGTGAAAAACTACAAAATAAAGGAAATGGGCAATTGCATTGTACATTCAAAATAATTTCCTCTATAATATTGGGCTAAGGAAATTCAACATGCAATCTACATCTAAAATCACACTCCCCATTCTATAGTACAAAATATGACTCTCAAAGAAAAAATGGTTTGGTGTCAACCCAAATGCTTCTGACTTACAACATTTTAATGTAATACATGGACGCACATTCCAAATGAAAGTGCAAAGCAATGGAAAGGAAGGGTTGTCCTTTTATCTTTGTCATCTACCATGAATATATGAAGGCATATCATATTTTCTTTCTAGGTAACACAAATAATTTATCAGTGGGATGTGTTATTTGATGAACAATCTCAGGCTTTCCACCAACATCTCCTACTGCTCCTATGGTAACCATGAAAATTTTCATAAGAGGGGTTTTGGGGTATTTTTTCAAGTGTAACAATGTAGATATTTGTAAGGCATTTTTAAATTCTATAGTATCTTTTGGAGCATCATATCATTCATTGGAGTCACTGCATAATCTAGCTCTTTTTTTCAGAGGCAGAGGAGTGTTCCTAAAATTCTTGGGGAAGTTTCATTTTAATCACACAAGTATTGTGTTAAATTATGGTAATATTAGAGCATGAAATTGATATCAAGATTTAGTCTATTATTAGTACTAATTTAGAGATTTCAGAATTGGTATAACATTTCTGCACATTTTATATCCACTTGGGAACCTTGGCATAATGTGCATTAAGATTCATGATAGATTGGAGGATTATCGTAAGATATCATGTTCATTTTAGGATTGTGTACCTATCATTTGAGTTGTGTAGCCTACAGAGACATTTAATGGTCTTGGTGATGTAATAGATTGGAAAAGGGTTTAATTATCATTTATTTAACCATTTCTTGTTGGGTATGTTGCATTGGAATGGAATAAGAGGGATAATACACTAATTTTGATGTGTTATAGCGTGTTGTGTTTGTGTTACCATGTAACATGTTCTCTTGTGATGTATTAGCATCAAGACTTATCAAAACACTTAATGTTGTTAGTGGGATTTTAAGCACTTAATGTAAATAGGTGGGTCTTACACATTTATTAGCATTCCCCTACACTTGTACAAGAGGAAAAAATTCAATGAAGGAACGAGACATAGAGGATGATCAAATATCATAGTGACTATTCTAAGATATAACTAAACTTATAAAGATCGTAAATTAAAAAGCAAAGATTTGAGGATTTGGTATTGTAACGCATCTTATTTGAGATTGTGTTATTTTATTTTATTGAAGAGTGCCTATATATTAAGCAAACAAGATATGGTACAATGATAATCATATAAAAAAGCAGGTAGAAAAGTCACCCCACGAGCATAATCACACTGAGGGCAAAGACACCTCAAGATAGGTCTAAACAGTGGTCAAAAAATGACCACACCCACAAAAAAACATAACATCAATAGTTTGACAGCAAAATAGAGAGAGAAAGGAACATATAACAATAAAGAGAACAATTAATCAACCGTAGCAAACATGGATATCATGGGAGGCGATAGAGACAACAGGCCCTAAGGCTTACCACCCCATCCTCCTAGGGCAAGAGGATCCTCGTCCACGGGTAAGGGCTTCGAACTAGTGTTTTATTGATCATCTAATGTCTCATCTTGATTTTTTTCAAGTGTTGTATGAGAGTGATGAAGATTGCTAGAGCCAGTCGTGGAAACTTGTCTTGCAGGGGAGGACCTCAGCATTTGATATCACCATCCTAAGACGAGGGAGGAGATCCCTAGCCCCTACCATCACCTCCAGATCTAGACAAGCCATTCAAACCACCATGACAAGGAGAAGACCAGCGAGACACAAGGTTCTTGCAAAGTTATCTTTGTATTATCTTCGAAACAAATGCAAAATCTTCTTTTCAACTCTTTTTCTCTAAAAAATTTTATCGTGTCAAAAAGTCTTGTTACAATGAATTTCACTGTTATTTATAAAAAATGATGTAATTGTTTCATAACTACCTTCTTGAGGTATATGTATTCTATTTCTATATTTATTTTTCACCTTGTTCGCATTAAAGGTGAAAGTAATACATTTTTAATTAAAATTAATATACAAAAAGTAAAATGAAGATAAATAAGAAGAGAGAATGAAGAAGTCAACTAAAATGATAAAGTTGATTGCATTGAGAATCCGGCTAGGTAGTACTTGCAAACATTTTTTGATCCTCGACCTTAGATGACTTCACCTTGTAGATTCCGAACTTTTGTATAGCTAAAACAATTCCCTCATGTTTTAGGATGATAGTATTGCTTCATCAATCCATTTAAATAAGTTTGGGAGACTTTTTATTAAATTCATTGAGGGCACAATAGATGTCACTCAGCGTGTTCATGGCTTCTATGTTGAAAGTGTTAGCTTCAAATAACTCTTCTTTCACCAATTTCTTGAATTCTTCTTTCAATTCCATTGTTGTGCATGGCTCAGATTCTTCTTCCTTTAATAGTTCACAATGCATGGCCCACATGTATGTGTGAATCTTAGATTTCATATCGTCATGTCATTTATTTTGTACACGTGGGTATTCTAATGCATCTTTTAGGGCACATATTTTCCATTCGACACAATGTGACCATAACTCGGAATGATTTTATTCAAATTGGCTTAAGACACTTTCAGATATTAGCACATTGACCATAAGTAGGAATGTTTTTTTGCAGATTGGCTTAAGATGCTTTCAGATATTAACACATTCTCACCTACATGAGCCATATCTAGTAACTCTAATTAGGATTTTCCGTATCATCGATTCTTTCAATCATTAAAATTGCATAGGCTTTCTATGCTTAACAACAAATTTCAGGGTGTCAATGGGGAGTTGCTCAGCGCATGTCTCCATTACCTATGGTTGATATATTTGCAAATGTTAGCAGTTGACTCTTTATCATTATCCTCCACTACAATAGAGTCTAGGATTGATGGTAGGGGTTGTCCTTTGGGGAATGTTTTGATGTACATGGAAATTGTACGTACTTGGTCCTCAAGTTGTTTTGTGTTTGTTTCCTTTCTTTTGTCCTCTTCAATTGTGTAGTTGTGGATTCTTTGAAGTTGTGTATGTTACCTTCATGACTTGGCTCTCCAAGAGATATTCTGCTTAGATTATAATCAACCAGAGTCATGTATTCCTCATTCTTATCAAATAATGGTTGAGCAATCTCTACAAACTATGCACCTAAAGAATCTGACATTAGTGTCGAAGTGACTTTAGCCTTCATTGGTGGAGGCCCTTGCAAGATATTTTTTATTGTGTTAAAATCAGGGGTAACAAGTTTAATAGTGATTTTCTTCCTACTTACCAATTATTGGGCCCATGAGAATGGTGTATTGCTTGAGCAGGTGACCATTTGAGTGTTATAGGTAGCAAGCGAATCCACTGGGAGGATTAGGTTGTTGAGGAGGTAGAGAAGCATGTGGAGGCGAAGGTGGATGAAGTGGAGATGGAAAATGAGTGGTAGATGGAGCGTGAGGAGTTGGAAATTGCAGTTGTGTTGTAGTAGGAGTGGGAACAAGGGGAACATGGGTCAAGCCCTCATATGATGCTATAAATTGTGTAGTAGTATTTTCAATCAACACGGAGGAGTCAAAAGCTTATGAAGAGGAAAATTCACCTGGTTGAGTAGAAGAGACAGGAGCTTTTCTAAAATGCATCTTTCACCTTGATGAATAGTCCTTTCCACACATCTTATTAAGGAATTTCTTATTTTGGGATTCTCTTTATCAAGTCCACTACCAATGGTTACATTTGACTATGGAATATTATATACCTTAGTGCCAAATGGATTTGTTGATGATGTTGAGGATGTTTGCATCTTACTCAAGTGGTTTTTGTACCATTTGAACTCTCTACAACAATAAATTCAGGGAATTTCTTCTCAAACCACATTTTGGACCTTCGCAAAACAAATTGTGTGTTCATTCAAATATGTCACACTTTCATGGACCATACAATTAAAGATAAAGGCAAGAACTAAACTTTCTCATGAATAACAGGTATGCCATATCTTCTCCATCGTCAATAATTCCCTTTGTGACTCGTTCTATTTCTGAAAGCTTTCATCTGGGTCATGGTTATTCTCATATAATTTATTTTTCTAACCTCAAACTTATTGTCACAATCCTCTCAATAATCTACAAATTTCAAGATCATGTCAATAACCTAGCCCAAGTTTGAGGTTATTTTTTGTGAAAAAATTGTTATCAAAAGTAAACATTTTTGTACGAAACTGTGTTGAAAATGGGATGTTGTTTTCTCAATACTTAGTGCATCATGTGTTGTTTTGAAGATGTAGTAGCTCAATCCAATAGGGAACTGATTTTTGCCAACATGTTTATCATTGCATCTCTTGTGAAGTTCACCCAATTGTCAGTAAATTTCAATGAGCACCATTTTATCATTTGCATACCTGAGCAACCTATGTGGTGTGCCTTCATATCCTCCAACTCTAATGTATGTGAACTTTGGAAATTGAATAAAGGAACTCCCATATTGTTTGATCATGTTGGCAGCATCATTTGGGATCTGCATTGTGGGGGTCTTCAAGGTCTCCTTACTGCCAACATCATTCACCCTCATAAAATGCTTCTTTTTTTCATGAGTGAGTTGAGGAAAAACATCATATATCAACCTCCCAAGAGTATTTTTTCCCCTAGTGAGCCATGGCCGCACACTCAAAAATGCAATGGAATATAACAAATATGAGATCATATAAAACTTTGGTATATACCCCAAGTTTATCAACCAATCATGGAGATTGTCACTAATTATTTGACCCGAACAAATAAATTGTTTCTTCTTTCAAATATATTCATGAACATGCACATTTATTCATGATACACATACATTTGTGGACGGGTGGCCCATGATTCTATTCAACGATGTTATTATATCTAATAGTGCCTCACAAAAATCTAACTGTAAAGAGCCTTAGGGAGCTTAGGAGGACCCTTCCTCTTTTTCTTTAATTAGAGTTAATTCATCATGCGCAAAGATTTGTTATTATGTTAGTCCCAGAATTCATGTCCAACATTTGATTCAAAGCACAAACCTAGAACTCATGTCACAACATTATTATGGGACCAACGTAGCATGTTCAAGCCCACTATCATTATTTTGGGACACATGTGCAAGTCCGCTATCATTATTCTAGGACCATGATTTGTACCGAGTACTAGGTTTGTGCATTGAATCAATGTTGGAAACATCACCATGTGTGCAACTCTGCTATCAAGGATGCATTGTCCAATTGTTGTTCCCTTTGTCCTTTTATATCCTTTCCCAGAATTTTGCAAGGTCAACATGACCAATCTTGTCTCTAATATCTGAAATGTTTGTCTACAAAATGGAAATGGGCTCATAGCTCATGTATTTGAATTTCATCTTCAGAGGCTTAGTCAATGGAAGGTATCTTCGGCAAGCAGTGTCAAATTTTAGCTTCAGCACTCCGTTTCAAAGTTTCGGGTGTGAAGTTAGGAGGCCAAAAATGTTTGTGGGTGCAAAACCAAGGCAACAATGGTAAGTGGGCCCTGTATGACCTAACTAGAACTTCAAGGTACCCATAACACCTCTGTCACAAAATGCAACATGGTGCTCAAAAAATGATGAAATTTTGTGAAGTTTGCACAAAGCTCCGAGGATGGAGATGTTCAAGATGGCATGGAAGAATGAAGAAAATGTAGGCAAAAACAAAGGAAATGGCAAGACAAAGTTGCTACAAACCAAGTAACACGATAGAATGAAAATGGGTACGACAACAATGCAAAGCAAGAAAAATGCAATGAATACCATCAACATGATGATTACGCAAAGCAAACCAACCTCGTGATGAGCGTAGGAGTAAAAAATGCATGAGTTTGATTGGGTGCGAGAGCATAGGGGCCATTGAGTGTTTTGAGAGTGTAAATTGGAAATTCAATGCAAATTTGAACTATTACACAACTTTATATAGATACAAAGCTTGTTTTTAGCATTTATTACCCCATTGACCTTCCAAACCTGTGTATTTTGCAACGTACACAACCCAACAACGCCTAGAGCACTTTTCTTTTACTCATTCAAAAATCATTGTCGATCTCTATCACGCATTTCACACTTCTAGAGAACTTTAGGCACTTGAGGAACCTCAATAAAATTCCTTTCGAACATGAAATCCCCATTGAAATTGTTTTATTTTGTTGCTTAAAACATTCTCTAGTTCTTGATGCACATTTTGCATTTTTCGGTAGCTTGACGCAACTTGGGCACCTAAGCCTCCAAGACCACACCGCACTTTTCGTGCTCAGACAACACCTAAGAAACTTTAGTCTATTTTGAAAGTTGCAACGCTAGCTAATACTCTGTGCACCTTAGATCTTTTTGGGACTTTTGCATTCAGAGGACACCACAAGCACCCAAGACCGTTTCAAGGTTTTCGGGTTTTCAAGGACTTTGTGAATATCCTTGGGCACCGAAAAAGCGTGAAACCTCCGAGATGTGTTTTAACACTTTAAATGAAGTTTTGTTGCCATGTGTTTACAATCAATTCAATTCTCAGATTTGGTTTACACATTGGGGCAGATATTGGGAATTTTTGCGAGGGTCAATTTTTTATGATAACCCTGCAAGTAGAAACCTATAAAACAAAGAACAAAGAATAATAGTTAAAAACTCTAGTCGCTAGTGCCTATAAAAGAAAGAACTCGAATAAAATGAGAAAACACAAATGTATATATTCTTAGCTCCCAAATTCTCGTCAAAACCCTTCGGTGTTGATGGAAATCCCTGATAATCATGTTGTAACAACTGGGAAATGATAAAAACTACCTTAAAAGATCAAAACAACAAAAAATTGCAACAAAATGTAAAATAGGCCATTTTTAATGCACTAGATGTTATTAGCTAATAGTGGTTGAGCCGTAAAGCTCAATCTCCCGAGTAATTACTCACGATTTGGGGCTTACTACTTGGCTTGACCACACTGTGCTTTTCGTGCCCAGACAACACCTAAGAAACTTTAGTCCATTTTGTAAGTTTCAAAGTTGGCCGACACACTAAGCAGCTTAGTCCTTTTTGGCTCTTTTCCAATCGGATGACACCACAAGCACCCCAAAGCATTTCGGGGTTTTGGGGCATTTCAGGGATCTTCAGAGCTTTGGAAAGATACCTAGGCACTGAAAAGGCATGAAGCCTCCAAAATGCATTTTAACACTCATTGAAGTTTTCTTGCCAAGTGTTGACAGTCAAAATTCATTTCTCAGACTTGGTTTACGCATTGGAACTAAATTGAGAGTTTCTGGGAGGGTCAATTTTTTATGATAACAAACTTGCAAGTCGAAACCCCATAAAACAAAGAAAAAAGAACAATAGTTAAAAACTCTAGTCACTAGTGCCTATCAAAGAAAGAACTGGAAGAAAATGGGAAAACAAAAGGAAAAAATTCAGATTCTTAACTCTCAAATTCCAGTCAAAACCCTTCGACGCTGATGGAAATCACTGATAATCATGCTGTAACAACTCGTAAATAATAAAAATTGCCTTCACAGATCAAAGACAACAAAAATTTGTGACAAAATGTAAAATAGGCCATTTCTAATGCACCGAATGTTATTAGCTGATAGTAGCCGAGTCGTAAGCTCAGTCTCGTGTGTAATTAATTACCTGTGAGTCAGGGCTTACTAATCCACTCACAATAAGTTAAGCCGATTATTAGGCTGCTCAAAAAATGTAGGATACTGTAGGTTACTTGCGATTTATAGGCAGTTACTTGCAAGTTTTATATCATAGATTCACAAACAGAGACAAGAGATACTCATATACGGACTCATATCCAAGATGAATACATTACGGGTGATTGGATGTAAGAGAGGAATGAACAACTCCAAGTCTGGTATGCCTAGGATCCGACGGATAAGCTTTCTTGCATATATTGTATTAATTGTGATTATAACATAGCGGCCTAAGATATCTAATCTGTTGACATATGCATTTATAGCTAGATCAACATAAATAAAACAAAATCAATCAGAAAAGAAATGTTCTGCGGAATCAATGCAAATATTCCATGTGAATCGGAGAGCAATAAATGCTTGACATTCCTACTTATTTTTGCTATCTGAAACATCAAAGACATGGGGCTCTGTATATTATAAATTCATAATGGAGAGTCGAGAGTGCACTAAAATAGCTAAGAACTGAAACATAACCAGTGAGGGAATTTCACCATCCATATTCGCCCAATACATTATATCCTCCTAGAAGTTACTGCTACAAGAATGGCCTCCTCCATATTAAAAATGGATAAGCGCCCACAATAATAGAGTCCATATGCATTTGTAGAAGCATAAATAGTGGACAATATTATCTTCCGTGCTTATGAAATTTGTATTTTGGCTTCCGACCTTTTCCGGAAACAGCATTTCTCTGTTTTTCAATCTCTGCAAACTTGCGCTTCCTGTGGGGAAAAATCAATCATTTTCATAAGCAATCGAGATTCTAAACCACCCAGTAAAAAATCTCTTAAAGAGTGCTATTTAATCCCACACTGTAGTAACTTGGAAAATTGCACTGGCATTTAGAAAAATAATACAAGACATCAAACTCTGAGCTTCCACAAGATAGGATCCTGGATTACACACAAGGTGGAATCCCTGTGCTCTTCTTAATGGTTAGTATTACAAATAGGGAAATGATAGACGATCAGCCCCACCTGTACTGCCAAAGATCAGGATTAGAAAGCAGTTCATCTCCAATAGTCGGCTACCGCTCTTTCTTTGTTAGCCTTCCAGAATAGAATTCTGTAGCAGGTTCTATGACAGTTCCCACCTGAAGAATGCAAAAGCAGGGTAAAAGAAAACAACTCATATGCACCCGAAACTACAGGAAGTATGATGCAAGCATATCATCAAACAGCATCTACAGCCATCCAGAGTAACACTGTATCACTACTTGCCTGAAAATACTTAGGAAGGCCTTTGGAATCATCTGCCTTGTAATGTCTTTTAGGATCAAGAACACTTCTCAACTGTATCGCCATGCAAAATAAACTAGTTAGTGACTTACATTTCGCAAAATTCGTGAACGATGCACACATATGCTATTGGTGGAGAAAATCAGGAATCCTAAATTTCAACCACATGCCCATAAGTTCTTATTTTACATTTATACAAATAAACCAAATACGGCCATTTCACTGGCATAGTATTCACTACCTTCAATAATTGAAGATCTTTCTTCAGTTCAGGAGTGATTGTTGTGCTGGCATGTCAAACCTGCTCACGCATATTTGTCATTTCTATCAATAACCCAAATCATTCAGAATGGCACATCGATTTAGTTTAAGACATCTAACAAATTACCATTTAATCCCTAAAGTGTCTTTGACTTGCTTCCGAGCCAATTTGTTGAGTTGTTTTGGATTTCTTGGTGGAACTAGAAGTCCATCCTGGAGCTGCTTTCCAATTTGCCATGCTGTGGCTTCAATCAAATGCTTATCCAGTTGTTGACCTGCTTGATTAATAACTGTCCCTGAATCAAACTTACTTTTTATGGTAGACAACATGAACTGTATTTCAGGTGTCCAGGAAATTTTTACATCTGGTCCTGTCTTGGACAGAATGAGAACATAGAAAACAAGAATTACTGGAATGCTACTTTTTGCATAGATTCATAAAACAGTGAAAGAATAAAAAAGCAGTGATAAAGAACTATTTTGAGATATTCAGAATTTGTAAATAGTGATAAATGTTATTGTTGATACCTTAAGCTATAAGTATACTTGCCTATTTTGAAAAATTAACCACGATTAATTCAAAATTGTGAAACGAAAATAGCTCTACCATTTGTATTTAGGGGTTTCCGATTGCACAACAATATCCTCCACCGCATCAGATCCTTTAATCTTAAAAGAAGTTACAATGCCTTGAGCATGCTTGGCAGGTGATGTATTCCTTCATAGAAACAGGAAGCGAAAACGAAAATTTCAGACCTAATCAGAGTACTACTTGATGAATAAACACATAATTCAAAAAACTACATATTGTAAGACACAAACAGAAGCATCATCTGCTGCCATATAGGATCAATGCCCCACATAGTACGGATGTACTCTCATAGCAAGATGATTGTTTTCCAACCAATATCTTTAAGAAAGGGAGTTTCAAAACCTACCATCCAAGCATGGGCACATTATTTTAGGGAAGTGAAAAACACACTGTAGTGCTGAAGGTCACTGCCATGTTCAGATAAGAGTATACCAGACGCTGGACTTTAAACTATAATAAAGACAGACATTTCCCCTGAATTTCAAGGGTCAAATGCCAGGTTGCATAAATAATTATCAACTTGAATTAGCCGTGGTTTATTCAGCAAGGCAATCATGCTTTCCAAACTCTCAACAAAATTCTTCTAACAAATGTACGGTTCGTGTCCCTTGGAAATAAAACAACTGATTTTGCCACTGTTTCACTATTGCCAATTATGACCAGATTTCTACTCAAAAGTAAGCAATTTTTAATATATTAAAGGTTTAATAAAGTTCAAACCATAACATTAATATATTGGATATTTGATAAACATCCGTCAACCAGAACTTGCTATGCACTGGTTTTTTATTATTATGATGGAACTCCACTCAAAAAGAGTAGAAGATAACAGAAACAAAACAAAGTTTCACCCACTCTTTTGTTCCTATCTCTGCAACCAGAAATCCCTAGACCACTGTCAAACTGTAATTTCTGTTTTTGCCAGATTCTGTCTTGGGAGCGATAAAATTAACTATTTGGATTAAAAAGCCAAGTGGCCTGTGTCTTCTACTCCTTAGCTATAGGATCTTCCCACAATAGCGCCGTTCTTCCATTCTCCCTCCATAGCTGCTTGTATCATTCTTGGTCACAGAAAACAACCCACTCTCCCTTCTAACCACTGAACAGATTCAGGTCCCAACCGTATATGATGAATTGAGGTCCTCTTTCAACATGACCTGATTAATGCATGGAACTGGTCAATTAGATATGGTTGCCACTAAACCCCCTTTCTTTTAGTGCTTGCATATTCTGTTCTTGCTCATATGTTAGATGCAGCCCGCATTGGTGGGCAGTTCAATAGCATTGCTCTCCCAAACAGAAGGCAAAACCTTATTTTCTCATCTTGAGGACAATTCCTTCCACATGCCCTCCTCAAAAAAATATAAACATGTGAATCTTGTGAGCTATAGTGGTTTTAGTATTCTTTCTGGCTATTAAAATAAATGATCGTGCAACTTTTTTCCTTACTGGAGCTGAAGTGCCAGAGACTCGGAGCGAATTAATCGCATCTAGAGAGGCATTATATAGAATTAAACCATTCACTGTCTTGGCATACTTTCTAAAAAAGGTTTCAACTTCCACCCATGTTTGGTTTTGGGATTGGCTCCATCTCAAGATAGCAAAAACACTTGGTTATTGGTTTTCAAATCGAGATATCACTGGCAAGAGGGCTTCAAATTGTTGATTGGGTGCTTATTGCCTCCCACGCACACTCTCCTTGGGTTCATCTCCTTCTAGCAGCATCTATCCTAACCAAGTACATTTGATCACTTTTTTTATTTGGTCAAATCCAATCAAACAACAGCACATCTCTCAGCGACCTTGGTATCCTCAGACTCAAGCCAATCACATTGGCGGTCTCGACATTTGCAACCCAATGATGACATTATACACTCGTATCTTTCTGCTTCAAACTCTGCAGCTTCTTAAACAATCTTCGTTGATAATCATAAGGCAAAACTTACCTTTCAACTTCGCAATCATTCTACCCCAAGACTTAATCTTATCTTTACTTCTTACTCTATCCAGCTGCACGTGTTCCCACCATAAGGATGCATGTCCTTTCAACTTGGTGCATGCAAACTTCACTCTTTTGGGGTCCTCAACTTCCTCATAATCAAAGTGTTTGTCTAACTATGTTATCCAATCTATCAAAAACTTCCAGAGTAATCAGGGGTGTCCCAAATTTCGCTACCTCCAATCTTGGCAATAGCTTTTCAAAATCTATCTCTCGGCTCCTCGTTCCACTCATGTAGTGAACTTCCAGAGCTTCTTTTCCATCCTCACTTTCATCAGCAACAACTCCTCTTCGTTGTGCAGTCTCTAGAGCAGCTTCTTCTCCATTCCTCTCAGTACTTCTAACAGATCTGCAACTCTCGGTGTCCGTCCTCCACTTCCAAGGAATATTCCTGTGTGCCATTTTGTACTCTTTAACACTCTCAACTACGGAGGGCTCCTCTCAACCTGCTTTCAACTCTTTCTCAGCAACCCAACAAGGCAGTACTCAAACTGCTCTGATACCAGATGATGGCGAGGTGGGATGTGGATCAAGTGAATGATAACTCATGACCTTATCAGACTACATAGACAAAAATGGTGTCACACAACACTGCATTCATTCATTTCTTCATGATCATGGAGACATTACATTCATTGACACTTTCTATTGGTTCTACATGACTCACACACCTTGCCCGGCTCTACATGACTTACACCCTTTTTCCCACTCACTGCTAGCTCCAACACTCTTATTCTCTAGACTAACTACTTCCAGAACCAAAAACAACAAAACTAACTCTTACTGGAACCCCCTTTGCAGGTTCTGCTCTTGCTCATATGTTACATGCAACCTGCATTGGTGGATACTGGATAGTTCCACACTATCTCTCCCACACAGAAGACAAATCCTTATTTCTCATTTTGAAGATAATTGTTTCCACGTGCCCTCCCAAAAATACACAAACATGTGAATGTTTTCAGCTGAAGCGGTTAGTATTCTCTCCAGCTCTTAAAATAATTGATCATGCAACTTTTTGCATCGTTGTAACAGAAGTGCCCAAGGCTCGAAGTGAATTAATCGTGTCCAGAGAAACATCAGTTAGCATAAAACCATTCACTGTCTTCACATACTTTCTAGGGAAGGTTCCAACCGTGTTTGATTCAGGATTGGATCCTTCTCAAGATAGGAAAAAACACGAGGTCATTGGTACTCAAAGGAGATATCACAGGCAAGAGAGTTTCAAATTGTTGATTGGGTCTTATTACCTCCCTTTCACGTTATCCTCGTGTTCATTTCCTTCTCACAGCAACCATAACAACCAAGTGCCTTTGACCACTTGTTTCATCTTTAGTCAAATCAAACAAAACAACAGCACATCTCTCTGCTACCTTGGTCTCCTCATACTCAAGCCAAATGCATTAGTGATCACATCCGCCACACAAAGATTGAATTAATACAAGAACCAAAGAAATGAAACTTCCACGGTGCTTGTAAGATACCATACACTGCTGAAAGAAGGAATATGGTCGAGTAACTCTGAACCTAATCCAATCTAAAATGTTTTACTAATATACTGGCAACTGTCCTCAACTATTCAGTCCACATCCCCTCACCATAGAAGTAAAGATAAACCATTCCCTCTCCTTATAGTAGTATAGAGAAAGTGAACCCTCTCATCATAGCAAAAAAGAGAAAGAAAGCACCCCCTCTCATCATGGAAATAAAGAAAGAGTGCTCCCTGTCGTCCTAGCGTGAAGAGAAAGTTGGAAGCGCTTGGTGAATTAATCATAACCAGAGACATATCAGCTTATGTCCAATCATTCACTGACTTGGCATGCATTTCAGAGATGGTATCTAATCATGTTAAATTTGGAGATTGTGTCCTTCTCAAGATAGAAACACCAGACTAATGGTACTCAACGGAGATATCACTGGGGAGAGTGGTTCAAATTGTTCATCGGGTGTTTATTATCTCCCATTCACGTTGTACACATGTTCATCCCTTCTACATAGCAGCTATATACCAGCCACGTCCATTTGATTGGTCCTTTACTTTGGTCAAAACCAACCACCCAACACTTCATTTCTCAACAACCTTGGACTCAAGCCAATCACATTTGTGATCTCTACATTTGCAATCCAATGATATAGTTACAAAAGATCCGAGGAAATGAAACTTGGAAGGTACTTTTATCACATCAAACTCTTCTCGTGTTGTTTAAACTCTTTTTACCAACCATTCAAGTCTAATTATCCCAAACATTTAGAATGTTCAAGTCCTCTAGCCCCTCTTGATTTGGAGTAAAGTTTGAGAATTGAAATGTGTCTTCTGACAAGAGTAAGCTCAGAAGAAGATCCTATTCAATATTATTATTCTTTTACTTTTTATTTACACATTTGTTTATGATCCAACCCAAGCATAAAAGTCTTAAGTCCCCAAATATTAAAATATCATATTCCTATCGATGGCTTTCTTTAAAGACTTGAGAGGAGCCACGATGGCAAGGTGGGTTGTGACTTGAGTGAACAGCTAACAACTCGCAGCCTTATGAAAGTACGCAAACAACAATGGCAACACCAAAAATAGGCATACAAAAAATTGCATTTATTCATTTCTTCATGACCATGTTGACACTTTCTATTGGCTCTATGTGACTCACAAGGTGACTTTCTAACCACCTTAGCCAGCTCAGACCTTTCTCTATGCACATGTAGACCCCCTTTTCCTACTCATTAGGAGCTCCAACATACATATTCTCTTACTGGAACCCCCTCGGTGGAACCTTCTTGTTTGAACCTTTATTCAGGTGGGAACCCCTAACACAATCGTGCACACACCAAAGATTGGTAAGGGTGCATTACTAGAAACTGTTGATGTCAGGGAGGCCAAATTGCCACCTGTACACTATAGTTGCACACATTTCTGAACTAGTTCAGAAGCAATCAGGAATTCATCAACTGCTGCAGATCTTGTTGCATGGCATTGGATTCATGTCGTTTCCTAGAAAACCGTTGATCAAAATTTTCTTGCTAAGCAATGCCTCCAAGAAATAGTGGATTGTTCTTACTTTAGTTAGTGCCACATTCGGTGTTGTGCCTCCAACTCTAAACATGACAATGATGCTAGTTGCAAGCTTTCACAGCAAACTTTGCCATGGGCAATTTATTTAACGAGTATAGCTTCTGAACGCTTTTGTTGCATAAAGCATCAGAATGTTGCTAAGCTTGTGAATATGCCTTGGGACTCTGAGGACATGTCCTGCTGAAGCTAGATCACGTCATCTCACAACTCCTCAGTGCCCCCCTTGCGAAATGCGCATAGTTGGAAGAATTGACTTCTGGAATAAACACTTTGGAAAACAGCGAGTTTGCAAAGTCAAAAGGACTTGCAAAGCAAGTTTGGGTCTTCTTAGGCCTGCAAAGCAAATTTGGTCTTGTGAAGCTCCCCTAGGCTTGTGAAGCTCTATTCAGTTTGCGAAGATCTCATTGGCTTGCAAAGCTCACTTCCGATTGTGAAGCTCAACTAAGCTTGCAAAAATCCTATAGGCTTGTGAAGCTCCATAAGGCTTGCGAAGCTTGACTAGGCTTGTAAAGATCGACTAGGCTTGTGAAGCTCTCAAATGAACTGCAAAGTGCTGAAATGGCTTGCAGAGCAAAAATTAAGCCTTGTGAAGAACAAATTCTTACATTTGTGGCTGCATTCTTCACCCAAAAATGATTAACTCGATTCAACTTCACATGCAAGATAGTTTAGACATCCAAGGATGCTCCATGCTCTTTATCAAGTCATTACTCCTAATTTTTTGGAATGTATGTAGTACCCATCTTGATTTGAAGGAAACTTCAAGAGTTAAAATACCCCTTTGAACAAGATTTAGCACAATGGATGTATCTAAAACTAACATGTAAATAGTTGAGCTCCAAAGCTAAATGTCTCTTGTAAAGAATAACTCAATTTAATCAGGTAATGCTTCACTTAAATTCATTTCAACGCATATCTTAACACAATTCTTGGCAACTTTTTCTTTACTGATATCTTCAATGCAGATAAATTCACCTGGGCATTAACTAACCTAGCCAATAATTCTTTATTCATCCCTGAAGACACGGGTTGCGAAATTTGATAAAACCTGGTCAAGTTGTGGATGCAGTGAAGTTGGTTAGACTCTAAAAACAGGAATCCATGTACTCAAGACTCTAAAAGCAAGAATCCATGTACTCAAGAGTCCCATAGTCACAGCATTTGAATTCGTGTTTGAATTCGCCGAGGAAAAAATTCGGAACTAAAAAATTCGAGATAAAATTCATGATTAATTTCGGCTGATAGAAATATACTTATTTTTTAAAATATACCAACCCACCATTAAAAAAATATCACATTTCATATAAATAAATATGTCAAAATAACTTTCAAGTTTCCACCAAGTATCTCATTAAAGTTATTAATGTTTTGTTCAAGATGATTTAATGATAATCTGCTTTCCTAAATTCCACATTGACTCAAAACAAAAGCATACAAGGAAAATCAGACTCAAGTTTTTCATGTCATTTTCAAATCTGTCCAAAATTTCAGACTCTAAAATTTATCTTAAATTGATTGAAATAAACAAACTATGAAAAGTTTGTTGGATACTGAATACTGAATTTAATCACGAATTTGAACACGAATTTAATCCCGAATTTGAACGAATTTCAAATATTTTATTGTTGTTCGGCGAATTTCGAACTTCTACAATTAAATTCGGCGAATGTGGTTACTAGGCTCAAGACTTTAAATGTCCTCATTTCAAATGTATTTTTCTCGTCCTCGGCACCCTTTAGAGAAGCAAATTAAGCAAAAATCCGTGTACTCATTTTCAAATGTATTTTTCTTGTCACCCAAGTATTAGGGTTTATGTTGTTGCTATCCTATAAAATGACAGTTTCTTTTTCAATAATAAATCCAATAAGTATTTCTCTCTTTCAAGTTCTCTCGTGTTCTTGCTTGGTTTCTTTGTGTGTTTGGCTTTCGTTATATAGTAGCAGAGCCACAGTGAGAAGCCAAGAAATAGAAGGTGAAGGCTTAGGGACTGCTCAAATCAGTGACAAACCGAGGGACCGCTTACAATATGCACCAAGGAACCAAAAAGGGGTTTTGCACAAAGAAAGTTCTTTCTTTTTTTTTAAATATTTTTAATTAAGATACTTTTTTTAAAACCAGATTAAGGAAAATCATACCCCAAAGGACCATACTGAACAGCACAGGACAGCTGTGCAGAATCCTATTGTTGTACAGAATTGTATATAACAGCGCTGACAAATGCATCCATACGAAATTGTATGGATTAATGACTTTCAGTCTTCCTAGAAATTCCAAATTTGCAGAGTTTCAACAATTTTCAACGTTTTCAGCATATTTATCGGTTTTCAAATAGCATTTTTCTCCTCTCTCTCCATAACACACAAAGCTTTGCCTGCAAGACTTTATTTCAGTAGCAAAATTTAATTTTTTCAGCAGCAGATAAGCTGAAATTTTTTGTTGAAAAAAAGGCTAGTTTATCTAATATAACATTGGAAGGTGACGAAGTTTTCTGAGAAGAATTATAATTCTTGGAAACAACAAATGCTAACTATTTAATAGTATAAGTGTTTGGAACAAATTGTGTTGGGAAATGAAACAAGAGCAAAAACATCAGAAAATGATCTAAACAAGTTTGATGAGTAGAATAGAGAAGCGAAGATCTAGATAAAACTCCCTATGATTGATGAAATGCTACCAAAAGTTCAGACTAGTGATGAAGCTTCAGCTATTTGAAAGCGATTGAAGGAGTTGCGTGAAACCTAAGACAAAGGTGAAGCTTTCTTCCTTGAGAATTTACTATTTTCAATCAAAACGAATGAAAATGAATCTTTACAAGACCAATTTGATAAAGATCAAGGATATTAGAGAACAATTAAAGGATATCAGGTGGAAAATAAAAGAAGACATGGTAGTAATCACTCAAGAGCGTACCATATTTGTTTGCGTGTTTTATAAAAACCTTAAACATTATTGCTATTGACATTGACCTAAAGTTTGAAGTGTTGAGTGCTAAACTCTTGCAACAAGATGGGGAAAAAACAATTTGGCAGTAGCAGTGAGAATGAGGGTTCAGATATAGCTTTAGCAGAAAACTCCAGTTAAATGATGATTAAAGGGCCTAAGAAGCAGGCCAATATTGCAGAACATATAAGGAAAAAGAGGAACTCTTTGTGTTGTGGCTAAGGATAAAGCAAACAAAGTGAAAACATCTACTTGGTATACAGATTCAGGTGCATCTCATCATTTTACCAATAGGAAAGACTGTTATATTAATTATGTTGTTAGTGTATCTTCTACTAACTATATGGTTTTTGGCAACAGGTAGGAATTTAGGGTAGAAGGGAAAGGAAATGTGCAAATAACCATGTTAGGGAAAAACTTGGTCTTCCTTAATGTCTACTATGTTTTGGGAATGGAGAATAATCTACTTTATGTAAATGAGATTATGAAGAGCAATCTCCTCTTACATGTGATTTTTCAGTAATCACAAATGCTATATTGTCCATAAGTTCAGTTAGACAATAGTTGCTCTTGATATTGAAAACCATGGGCTTTTAAGGTTGGTTGATGCATGGGATGTGAAAGAATGCCTTGACGACCAAGAGTGGTCAATAATGCAGTTCACTTTGGCATCAAAGGAATGGGCATTTAAATTTGAGAGATATTTCTTATTTAAATAAACAAAGTTTGGTGGATGGCCTTCTAGAGATTCAAGATCAAAAAAGAGTTTTAGGTACATCTTGTAGATATGTGAAGTCAACATTTGAATAAGTAGGTGGCAACCAAGCTAGCAGGTTGGACGATTAACCCAAGCGTGGATTTCTAGGTAGTGGCCTCGCCAGAACAAATTCCGTGCAATTCCGTACTACACATTTTTTGGGGAGTTAGTACACGTGCTTTGTACTACACGCGGATTTGTACTACACGGAGATTGTAGTATGCGCAGGTTCGTACTATCGTGGTTTTGTACTATGTATTTTTCCTATATAAGGAACCCATCAATTGTAAATTATTCATTGAGTTGTACTCATTGTACTCATTTTTGAGCTTGTGCGTGGCGGCTGCCATTATTGTAATTGTGGATTAATTCCTGGATAATAAAATTCTGAAGACCTTTTCCCATGGTTTTTTACTTGGTGACTTGCCAAGTTTTTCCACGTAATATCTATGTAAGTGTTTTGAATCTATTTTCATTTTACTGTGATTATTTCTCTTTGCATGTTGTTATTTTCCTACACATCTCAAGCTAGGAAGCAGCACAAGGTTTCGTTTGATGATGGACAAACTTGGAGAACTAAGGATGTCCTTTAGTTGATCGATGTTTACATTTTTAGGCATGTGAAAACACCATCAATCTATGGGACCAAGTATTTTTAGCTACTTGTATATTGCTTTTCAAGAAAAATGTAGATGCATTTTTTAAAGCAAAAATCAGATGCATTTGATGAGCTCAAAAAGTTCAATGTCATATTATTGAAACAGTGAGGAAAGAGTATCAAAATCCTTAGATTAGATAATGGATGTGACTTTTACTCTAAAAAATTCCTTGATTTTTGTACTCAAGAGAGCATCAAAGGGCAATACACCACATCCTACACTCCACAACAAAATGGAGTGGTAGAAAGGAGAAATTGTACCATTGTGGATATAACAAGGTGTATGTTAGAGAACAAGTTTGTTACTAATAAATATTGGGCAAAAGAAGTACACACATCATTGTATCTACTAAATCAGTCTCCAACAAAAGTGGTACACAAGAAAACTTCAGACAAAGCTTGGTCTGGACACAAACCCAAAGTAATCTCAGAGTTTTTAGTTTGGTAGTATAAGCATGTTTTCCTAAATAAAAACAAACCAAACTTCAAGCAAAATGCAATAAAATTATGCTCACAGGGTACAACAACAGTCATAAAGCATATTGGTTGGTTCATGTTGCAATTAACAAAACATACATCGGTTATGATGTGGTAGTTGACTGAAGTGCAGGGCTGCTCCAAGCAATGAAATGACAAAAATCAGATTTGGAAGTTGTTGGAAATTATGTTAAATTGGCTAAAAAATCAGGTATGATACATGTGAAACGTCAACCTGAATGAGGGAATAGTTTTGAGGTTGATTCTCATGAAATTTCCAGCCAAGTAGCTACCAAACATAACCCAAAACAGCAAGAAAACAGTGGTGATTTAGAGGCTGTGGCAAAGAAAAGACCAAAATGGTGGTACAACACTATTGGTGATGTTCAATTAGATGAGATTTATAATATGAGGGCAGAAAGAAGACCAAAAAGAGGTAAGGCATCTAATATGATGAATTATACTTTGATGGCTAACCTTCAGTATTCATTTGAGCTTGAAGTAAATGATGAAGCCACATGTAGATCGGAATGGCAAAAAGCTATGCAAGCCAAATATGAAACTTTGATGAAGAACTGAACAGGGGTCCTAGAAGAGCTAAATACTTGGAAGAAACCAATTGGCTGTATATGGGTAAAAAATGTCAAGCGTAAAACAAATGTAATACTTGACAAATATAACGCAAAGCTGGTTGCAAACGGCTTGTGTAAAATGAAGGGATTGACCATGAGAGACATTTTCTCCTACTATAGGAAATCTGATTGGTTCTATTCATGGCAGCACAATTTGGCTGGAAACTATATCAAATGGACGTGAAAAGTACCTTCCTCAAGGAGATCTAGAGGAATAAGTATACATGTACCAACCACAGAGATTTTAGGTTATAGAGAAGGAAACTATGGTATGCAAACCATAGTTACCAAGTTTAGAAATCCAAATGCATTCAGGAGGCCAAAAAAATGCAGAAATGCGGAATTCTTGAAAAAGTTCGGAAACAAATCCAATAAAATCCGGTTCAGAAAAAAATATTTATATATATATATATATGTAAAATATTTTAATCTAGTAAGGAATGAATATTGAATATTAATTGAACACTTGCAAAATTGAGAAATGCTTAAGTTTCAAACTTGAATTACATTAAAAGATAGCAAAATGTCCATAGTTTAGAGCCTAAACTCAAAATTGATACAAAACTTAAGTTTCAAACATTTTCAACATCAAACCCTGCTTCAAAATCAAAACTAGCACTTGCACTAGCACTAGCACTAGCACCAGCACCATCAGCAAATCCTCTAACAAGATCATCAACACTACCAATATTTTCTTCAACACCTTCAAAGGATGGTTCTACTTCTTCAAAATGAAGATTGTGCTCAAGCAATCTTAAATTGCTATGAACAAACACAAGATTTGAGAGTTTTTTGGCTCCTAGTCGATTTCTCTTGTTAGTATGGATCAAATCATGCGTGCTCCAATTTATTTCGCATGCAGAAGCACTGGCACACTGACTGTGGACACACACGGCAAGCTTTTGTAACTCTGGAGTAGAACCATACGTTTGCCACCTTAAATGGGGATCCATACTAACAATGTCTTCTTGTGCTTCCTTGAGGGAAAACAAATCTTCTTGGTTTTTGAATGTAGTCAGTTGCCTTCTCACCTTAGCCTTCTCATTTTCATCTTGAACCAACATGTCTATTGTTGCTAATACACCATTCTTTACCTCATCTGCATCATGATCCACTTCTATCAACTTTGAATTCAAATAACAATTTATTGCATGTATAGGTCGATGTAACATGTTCCATCGAATGTCCACAATGTCTCAAATACGTTGAACTTCATCAACTTTATCTGTCAATACTTTTTTGATTTGTTCTTTTGCTTACTCCATGCCTTCATACACAAAACTAATACAAGGTTTTATGCCATCCGCAAATCTCAATAATTGGACTAGTGGCTCAAAAACCTTTAGTGCCTTCTCAATGCCCTCCCAAAATGAACAACCCAAGAAAATTCTTTCAATGTCCTTTGCAACGCTTTCTTTGGAAAGCTTGGATTGTGCCCATTCTTCACTAACTACAACTCTTCTCAATGCTGTCCTCTCCTCCACCTCTCTTTGCAAAGTGATAAAATTAGATGCAAATCTTGTTTCAGCTGGAGAGAGAAGTTTGCGCTTTGCAAATGAGCAATACAAGCTCAAAGTCAAGCGGTAATTAAATATGAACTTTGAAATTTGTTTTCTTTCTCTGACAACATTATTATGAGGAAACATGCCCATTAGAAGATCCCCTGCTGCTTTACAATTTGCTACATTATCTGTAATAACTTGGACAACATATTCCTATCCAATCTCCAAAATAGCAGATTCAATGCATTTGAAAATAAAATCTGCAATCTTCACATCATTGCTTGTATCCACTGATTTGATAAACATAGAACCTTTAGGGTATTGAGTCAATATATTGAGGAGGGGTCTTCGCTTTGTGTCAGACCACCCATCACTTATTACAGTGCAACCTGATGTTTTTCATTGCTTTTTCATTTTATCTAGTTCACTAGATATAGATGTCACCTTCTCTTCCAGCAAAACAGTTCTTAGGCTTTCAAAAGATGGCATTGTGTACCATTTTCCAAAATTGGCGATCCCCTCTACTATTGCTTTCGTATGTGGATTTCAAACAGCATTGACGGGGATGGCATTTGCATTAAAAAATCGGGCCACCAATTTGTCTACCTCATGTTTTTGCTACGACTTCCACATAGCTTTCAAAGAAAGTTGGGATTGAGACATTTGATGTGCACTTTCACTAACTTCGATAGACACTGAAAACTGTGTTGAACTAGAAAATGAGACAAACTGTGTCAAACTATGTTGAATTTTGGCCCTCTTTGAAGATTCAAACACTGATGCAATTGTCTTTATTTTATTTTTGCTTCGAATTTGACTTACAAATGTTGCATACATGGGGTTCTGCGATATTATTGGACAAATCTTCACATCTGAGCCTCCAGTATAATGGTTTCGAACCATTGTTGTAGTTCATGTGATATTCGAGCCACAAAAAGTGCATTGCATGTTTCTGGGATTCGCATCTCACTGAATAATATATTTCTTCTCAAGTGGTTGACTTGCCATGATGATAGGTTATCCTTTCCAGCTTACCTTGCAAACGTTTTTTAAACATTTTTATTGCACATTTGAAATGTTGTAAAAATTTTATTTTAAATTTAACTAAATGATTATATAAAATTAAATTATAAAACTATAAAAAAAATAATAAAAAATTAAAACATATCAAAATAATATTAAATTTAATTTTAAATGACCTATTAAAAATAAAATAACTTTAAAAACTAAAATATCAAAAAATTATTATTTCTATTATAAATTAAAATCTAAATGTATTTGTATTTAATTTGTAATGTTTATTTTAAATATTTATATTTATCTTTAAATTTTAATTTTATGTAAATAATGTTTATATTTTTTTTTGTTAAATTTTAGTTTTATTATATATATATATATAAACAATTATAAATTTATATATTTATAATTATTATAAATTTATAAATGTTAAAATTTGTAAATATTTATAAAAAAACTAATATATAATAAAATTATTTATATTTAATATTTAATATTATATTTATAAACAATTAAAATTTAATATATTTATGATATGTTTATTTTAAATATTTATATTTTTTTATATTTATTTTTAAATTTTAATTTTATGCAAATATTGTTTATTAATTTTTGTTAAATTTTAATTTTATTTTATATATATATTAACTATACATTGAACAAATAAAAAAAACACAATTATAAATTTTTATATTTATAATAATTATAAATTTATAAATGTTAAAATTTGTAAATATTTATAAAAAAACTAATATATAATAAAATTATTTATATTTAATATTATATTTATAAACAATTAAAATTTAATATATTTATGATATGTTTATTTTAAATATTTATATATTTTTAAATTTAAATTTCATTTTAATTTTATGCAAATAATGTTTATAATTTTTTGTTAAATTTTAATTTTGTTTTATATATATATATATATTGTACAATTAAAAAAAAACAATTATAAATTTATATATTTATAATTATTATAAATTTATAAATGTTAAAATTTGTAAATATTTACAAAAAAAAACTAATATATAATAAAATTATTTATATTTAATATTTAATATTATATTTATAAACAATTAAAATTTAATATATTTATGATATTAAATATTAAATTTATATTCATTTTTTTATATTTATGATAATTTATATATTTATAATTATTATAAATTTATATATTTACAATTGTTAACATTTATAAATAATTATAAAAAACAAAAACAAATATACAATAAAATCATTTATATTTAATATTTAATATTATATTTATAAACAATTAAAATTAATATATTTATGATATTTGTTTTTTTTAATATTTATTAATTATATTAAAAAAACACTTATAAAAAATTAAATATAAATAATGATATTATATATATATATATATATATATATATATATTTTAATAAATATTTATTAATTGTATAATAAAACAAAAACAATTATAAAATAAATATAAAATAACTTATTACGCAATCTAAATTTAAAAATAAAAATATATATATATATATATAAAATAAAACCTAAATTAAACCTAAATGCTAAGTTATAAACTTAAAACCAAAGCAAAAAAAAATGCAAACATTCATGATAACGAAGGGCATACCTGTTAATAGCTACGTCACCCTCAGGGGTCGACCACTGCTGGAATACCTACCTCGCTGCCGATGATCCTTGCCTCATGTTGCCACCGATGATCCCTGCCTAGCGTCGCCGCCGATGATCTCTGGAGTCACGACTACTGCTGTGTCGCATCGCCTTGTCCTTTCACACTGTCACGACTCCTCGTGCCTTCACACTTCACAATCGCCCGCAAATTGCTCGTGCTCAGTCGCTGCCAAAAGATTCTTTCGCAAATTGATGTGTTTCACTGATGCAAACTCGTCGTGTATAAATAATTTTTTTTAGGGTTCCCGCACTATCGACCTCTGCTTTTTAGGGTTCCTGCGCTATCGACCTCTGCTTTTTAGGTTCTCGCGCTAGACGGTAGGGCACTTAATCCGAGAGGCGAAAAAAATCCGCATTTTTCTGCATTTGGCCCAGATGCGGCCGAACCTGGAAACTATGATCCAAACTAAAGAAAGCTCTTTATGCACTGAAACAGGGTCCCAAGGCATGGTAAATCAAAATTGACAGGTATTTGGAAGATCAGGTATTCATAAGAAGTCCTGACTCCAGTCTCTATGTCAAAAGCATAGTTGCCAAGTTTGGAAATCCAAATTTTTTTTCGCATTTGGCCCAGATGCGGCCGACCCTGGAAACTATGATGCAAACTAAAGAAAGCTCTTTATTCACTGAAACAGGATCCCAAGGCATGGTAAATCAAAATTGATAGGTATTCGGAAGATCAGGTATTCATTAGAAGTCCTAACTCCAGTCTCTATGTCAAAAGCTTAGTTGCCAAGTTTGGAAATCCAAATCCGTTTGGGAGGGCAAAAAATTCGAAAATATTGAATTCTTGAAAAGTTTTGGAAAAATTCAGTCCGGAATATATATATATGTAAGCATAGTTTTATAAATATGCAAATTTGACAAATACAATGAAAAACATTGATAATATTTATGGTTGCAAGGCCTTTTTTCTGCCAAAAACTTTAAAATTTTGAAAAAGTCCTTCTGACTCTAGTATGTCAAAAGCATAATTACCAAGTTTGGAAATCTAAATCCATTTGAGATGGCAAAAAATTCGAAAATACTGAATTCTTGAAAAGTTTTGAAAAAATTCAGTCCGGAATATATATATATATAAGAATAGTTTTATAAATATGGAAATTTGACAAATACAATGAAAAACATTAATAACTTGAAATAAAATGATAATATTATATAATATTTATGGTTGCAAGGCTTTTTTTCTACCAAAAACTTTAAAAAGATTAAAAATTTAAAAAAATTGAAGAAAAATGGTTGACCGGACCAAAATAATTCGGGCCAGCCAAAAATCCAAACCTAGCCAGATTTGGTAACTATGGTCAAAAGTGAGAACGGTGATGTGGTGATTCTAGGAATATATGTTGATGACATCATCATCAAAAGTAGTGAGGTTAGAGTATTTGAAGAGGTAAAATACAATTTATGTTCCACTTTTGACATGATAGATCTAGGCCACCTAAATTATTGGTTATGTGTAGAAGTTAGGCAAACTGATATACATATTTTCTTCTTTTCAATCAAAATATGCAAAAACGTTTGTCAGACAGGGTCACAATTGTAGATTTTAAAACCATATCTACACCTATGGAGACATCGCTGAAACTTTCAACCAAGACTGATTAAAAAGCAAGAAATGAATCATCTATAAGCAATTAGTTGGCAGCTTGATCTATCTTATAGCCACTAGGTCTGACTTGCGCTATGCAGTCAACTATATATTGTTAAGCACAAAATACACTGAGGGGAGGGGTGAATCAATATATTATATATATTTTACTTAATCTGATTTCTTTTTTTTAATCCACTTAATCACACATTCAAGATATGCAATAAAACTGAAACAATAACATGCACCACACAAGAGAGAGAGACACCAGATGTTTACGTGAAAACCCAAACTGAGAAAAATCACGGAGAACAATTTCAAGTATATGAATGAGCACTAACTCAAATTACAAAGTTCGCAAGCACCAACTTGCAAGAGCACCAACCCCTTTGCTAAGCACCAACACAGCAATGATTTGTGAGCACCCACCCACATGAGCACCAACCCACAAGAACACCAACCCCTCTTGTGTATAAAACACAACTATCTTTCAATGTTGCTTACTCAACAAATAATAAATCTCTACAATATCTCATGCTTTTCTTTCTACTTTTCTTATATAAAACAATTACAAAACCATGCACTCTCTTGCATATTACAAATGGCTTCTCAAGCTTTTATTTATAGCTTTCCAAATGACTTTTGACATTTATCATTTATGACCCTTCGTATCCTTGCATTTGAAAAGTTACATGGTGACCCTGCATAAGCAAATGCATCATTTTCTCTTTTGTCTTTATATTGGTGACCTTTTGAATTCCTTAAGGTGACTCTTCATGAAAAAATGTGCCATACCCTCTTTTGTCTTCACTTGGTGAATCTTGGAATTCCTCAAAATGACTCTTCATGGGAAAATGCGTCACATTCCTCTTTTGTCTTTACCTCATGACTCTTTGACTTCTCCATAGGCCCTCTTTTGACTTTTATGCAATCAAAAATATATTCATTAATATTAAATAAATATTAACACACATTAGCCAAGATATGAATATTAAAAACACCATTAAATGATATGGGGCCTTTATCACCATAATGCTAGACCTTTGACATCAATGACAATATTTCCAACACATATCCCAATTTATGACAACTCTAAAAGCATTACATTGAACAGTAGCAAAAATGGTGCTAAGATATGTAAAGGGAACGTCAAACTTTGGCCTTCTATATGGGAAAAGTGAGGAAATTCGGCTATGTAGATATTCAAACTTGGATTGAGTGGGATCCGGGGATGATAGGAAATCCAAATCAAGTTATGTGTTCAGACTTGGAGCAAGATCGGTTTCTTACAAGTTCAAGCTAAGCCCAAAATACTTTTCTTTGATAACCAGGGACTTCTCAAGCTGGCAAAGAATCCCATTTGTCATGAGCGAACAAAACATGTTGACATATATTGTCACTTCATTCGACAACATGTAAAAGATGGAGAAGTTGAGCTGCAATAATGTCCAACTCAGGACCAGACTTCAAACATTCTCGCCAAATCTCTTGGCCCAAATAAATTTGTAAAACTTGGAGATAAACTTGGTGTAGTTTCTAGAATGACCATTAAGGGAGGATGTTAGACTTTTTAACATAAAGTTATAATGGTCATACTAGTCTCATACTAGTCTTAGTGATAAGCTTAGTAATAAAGTCACGTTATGACTTTAGTTTGTTTTATCAAATAATGTAACCATGATTTGATATTCATTTAAGTCATTTTAGGATTAGGACTTGTGTAACCAAAGTATTGAGGTTTATATTGTTTCTTTTCTAAAGTGACGATTGCTCTTTCAAAAATATATCCAAAAAGTACTTCTCTTTCAAGTTCTCTCTTGTGTTCTTGCTTGATTTCTTTATGTGTTTGATTTTCGTAAAGTGGAAAACAGTTTAATACTTGAGCTTTTGAAACCAAACGTCTACAGCGAAGGATAACTCCATTTATTCAAGTAATACTTTGTTTAAATCCAATTAACTACATATCTTGGCACAACTGTTAAAAAAAACTCTCTTTAGTAGCATCAACAATATAGATAAGTTCCTCTAGACATTAACTACTTCTGGCCAATAATTCCTCTACCATAAATGAAGGCAAAGGTTATGAAATTTGATCAGATCTGGTCTTGTTGAGGAAGGAATAAGGTTGGTTAGACTAAAAGAAGAAATCCATGACATCAATAAAAGACCAAATCTTACATAATTATAAGAGAGAAGCCATTTAATCTGCAAACAATCACTATGATTGGTAGATATTGTTTTTCCTTTTATTATCTTCAGCATTGAGATGTTAAAAATAGTCTCATTGGTACAGTCTCGTACTCAGCAGCAATTCCCACTGAATTGTGAGTGAATTTTGGCCAGTGAAATCTCATGGTAAATTAACGCATTAGATGTTAGTAAGAAGATCATAAGTAATTGAAATTTGACATTACATGTATCAGTCGTGTCATTGTCCAGAAATCAATTTGCAACTGATCTCTTTGAATGAGTATAAAACTAGGAAGTAGAGGAATTGTGGTGAAATATTAAGCTCCTGATGTTAGATGTATTGGAATGGCCTTGGATTTTGACTAGTTTATCTAAAGATTAGCAATTGGGGAATTTAATATACTATTTTTAAGGTGCAGCAAGTGGATGAATTCCAACATTTATATAATGATCACTTCCATACCATGTATTCTGAGACAACATGAATGTCTTGATTTTATTTTTGCTCCCAAAATTTGCAGTAATTTCTATGCAAAGGCTGTATCATGTGATTAATGAGCAGACTCTTCAGTAGATAGAAAATGTCACATACTGTTTACTTAGGACTTCAGGTAAACGAACTTTTATAGCTTTTGCTAGTTGCTTTGCCATTTCCTCATCATCCTTCTCCTCATCTTTAGTAGTGTGATAGCGATAATGAAACTATGAGACAAGAAATTTTCAGCCCAAAAAGATTTTGAAAAGAATTCAATTCAGATTAAAATACTTCAAAAACAATTAAATGCAGACCAAAAAATATAAAGGTGAAAAAGATTTCTTAGATATTGAGAAACCCGGTATACTTAGTCAAAAATTGGATAGATCTAAAACTAAATCTGTGCTTTAAATTTGGCTGGTAAATACATATAAAACAAAATTTCAAGTGGTGTTATCGCTTTTCTGTAAAGAATGAACATAAGATTCATTATTGGATGGTCAAAAGTATCTGTAATACCATAATAAAAGATAAGAGATCAAAATCCACGCTGCAAGCTGTGTTGCTTGCACCAAAACAAATGAGCATAATAAGATCATAAAAACAAACAATGAACTCGTGAATAACACCAATCACTTGAAAAGACCAAAGCAACTAGTGTTTTTTTGTGTACTTACTGGCAGTCACATAGGTTTAGTTTTCCATTCAAGTAATCTTAACAGCAAAGCTGAAATTAGTCATTAAAGAAAAAACTTTGGAAATACAGCAGACTGTAGTGCTACAATTTCATTTTTGCCATGGCAAAATAAAGGATCAATTATTTTCAATATCAGTCCAAATGTGATTAAACAACTCTAAAGGCAGATTGAAAAAAAAGGAATGAACTCTACAAGACATCGTCAAGAAAAATATGAAGAATGTGAAAAAAAAATCTACATTAACCAAAGTTCAACAGATTTGGGAACAATGCACAAGAAAACAAGTTTCCAGTATTGTCACAGGGTAGGCGATTGCCAAAGGAAAAAACTGTAAGCATTTAATTGTAATCTTCAGAGTTGCAGATTACAGATTTTTGTGACAGTACTTAAAACAAACCTTGTGTTATAAGTCCCAAAAGCCAGAAGCTCCCACTCAATTCTATCCATTTCAATCCTAGCTTTACACTGATATTCAAGATTGTGGCATGTCAGTCGACTCGATTCTCAATAACTTGTTAGGATCAAAAGCTCTGATACCACATGTTAGGATCAATAAGCTCTGATACCAAATGTTAGAATAAAAAGCTCTGATACCACATGTTAGGAAAGATATATCCTACAGTGCAAGTAAAAAATGGGGAATAAAAACATGAAACAAGAGGGAACACATTACACAAAATATACGTGAAAACTTTGCAATGTGCAAGAAATAAAAATAGCGCAAATGGCAGCTTCCAGACTTCAATTAACATCAGCGAATCTTCTCTTTTACAACAGCTCCTCTAACAACTCTTTTCAGTGCTAACAAACAAAGCATTCAATGCTTACAACCAAAGCATTCAGGTGAGCCAAGCTAGCCTCCAGGCTCTAAGCTCCATACATGCAAGTTCAAGCTTGCTTGGATCCTCAGGAGGAAACATAAGGATGAGAAATACAAAGGAGAACATGTGCATTATAGCATTTACAACATAGAAGAAAGAGGGAGAGAGAATCTTCAGAGTAACCCAACGAATTCGCCACACTTCATGTGGCCACTAGTGATCAATAGTAAAATCTTTGTCTTCATGTGCAAGGGTCAACAAAGTGGATCATCCACTTTAGAGAAGATCCAAGTCACTTCTATGTGACTCCAAACATTGTCCCCCACTCCACATGTGAGGGCAATCAGCAACAGTAAACTCGTATTCTTTTTCCATGTGCACACCAAAATTCAAAAGGTGTTGCAATCACCTTTTGACTTTCTTCACACATGTGAACCATGGGGTCTTTTAGAAATTCGACCCATACCTAACCCTTGACCAATTATGCCACAAAACAAACCACATGTGACTAACTACCAAGGACAAACCCATGTGCCTTGGTGGAGTGCTATGTCCCACTCCCATCACATCAGCCTGATCACATTTAAATGACCCTCCATGGGCCTTGCCACATCACCTGCATGCCACATCACCTGCATGTCATGTCACCATGAATAGTGATTGTGAATAGTAATATGTGAATAATAACTTCACACCTAACATAAGTTGAAAAATCCATGGTTATTTGCAAACACAAAGTTTCAACGTTTTGAGCAAAGTCAAGTTTCTTGTATATAATAACCTCTTGTTTGTCATACCAACAATGTATTCTTTTAGACTATAATCCCTGGCTAAAATTGTTTGTTCTGCAAAAACATAATTCCTTGCAAGTGAACCAACTCAATTTATGGGTTTGTTATGGGTTATTTTGATCTAGCACAATAACAATGGCTTTTTTGGTCAACCTATGCTCCCAGAAATAGGAAAATTGAAATCACAACGGTACTAAGCATAGTTCAAAAACTCATAATCGGCAATTACTCCACAACTCAAAATTGACTCAAACTTGGCACTTAGAAATTACTCAGCAACTTTATTGCTACTTAAAATATATAAATTCGTAAAATAAATTTAAATAACATGTGAAACGTTGTTAAATGACATGAGAAATGAAAGTAGAGAATGCACAAGTATATTTTCTATCAGTTTTTTACCAAAAAAACAGCTGAAAATCGCGACAGTATGCAAAAAATGACATTTTTTATTCCATGTGTGGTTATTAGTAAGTTGTAACCAAGTAACAGGGAACTACTCAGCAAATTTATCACTACTTAAAATATATATATTCATAAAATAAATTTAAATAACATGTACAACATTGTCAAATGACATGAGAAATGAATGTAGAGAACATATAAGTATATTTTCTATTAGTTTTTTACCAAAAAAAAAGCAGGAAATCACAACGATATGCAAAAAATGATGTTTCTAATTCCATAGGAAGTAATTTGCAAGATGTAGCTGAGTAGTAGGCAATTACTCAGCATTTGCTCGACAATTACTTGCGAGTTTGAGCCTACTACCCAGCTTGCGAGAAGTCCACCGATTACTTGACAGGGCAAAAAAATCAGGTTACTGCAATTTATCGAAGGTTACTCAAGTATTTTAAAACACAGTTACTGAGAATGGAAGTTTGAGACCAAGTATCAAACAGGAAATGAAAAACAAAATGGGAAACATGAGGTAAAAGGAATATCAGGCAACATGATCACCCATTTCAGTATCAGTTACACAGAAATTGTGTAGATGATTAGAAGTTTAAGAATCATTTATATTTTCTGTTAATTAAAATATTCTATATTTATGTCAGCCATTTGCAATTTTCTATTAGTAAGTAAAAATTTATGTATAGTATAGATATTCCCACATAAAAGAGACACGAGACAAATCTAAATATTAGCTATAAATAGGCTCTCCGTCATTCAAGTAGGAGGGTATATTTTTGAATACTTTGTAAAAAAGTCTGTGAGGGACATTTTTGTGGTTGTGCAGCATCCATACTGCCCTTGGTTATTTTCAGTCTAAGTTGGCATGCATACCTATCAGGGAAGGTTTACCATCGTACTTGTTAATTTTCCAAGTTATATGATACTCATCTAAACACTAATTTTTGCCTTTCTGAGGATCTTTTGGTGCTAAAGTAACCATCATTCACTTCCTGATGTTGTTGCTTAAATTACTATTTAATAGCAGAATCTACTCCTGTCATTACTAAACATGCTGGCGTTATATCTATATCCATAAATTCTACAATCATATATACAAGTAAATTCTGCAGGGGGATTGCATATATACTACACTGCTATTTTAAGTAGATATGACTATTAAAGAAAAATCAACATATATGACTTGACCTTCATCCCATTGCCAAAACAACCATTGTTGGACACATTGGTAGATGAATGCAATCCCCCAAAAAATAAATTCTTATAGATTAATCAAAGAAGATTCTATAATCAAAAGCAAGGTGAAAAGTTGCAAATAATAGTCCCTAGAGGAAGCCCTAGAGTGTAATGCATTTGATGATATCCAAATAAGATCCACCAAGGAAGAACATGCTATAAAAGAGTATGAAAGCAAAAGGGTGCCATGTCCCCTTTTTTGAAATAATTAAACAAGAGTGGACCCAAACCCTATCTTTTATTTCTCATAGGCTAAGGAGATTTAATGAGAGAAATAATTTAATAATAATATATTTAAGTTGTTCAAAGTTACTTTATGTTATAACACAAAAAAATGACACTTAGGTATTATTATTATTAAAATGGGCAAAAAAACAATATGAATTGCATGGTCAAAAATGAAATATTTATTAAATGGCTAAACGTAATTAATATTAGGAGGGTGAAAAGTAAATATTTAATTAAAAGTATTTTTAAATACTTTTAAGGTGAAATTGGAAAATTGAAATTATAAAATAACAAGTGGGGCCAAAAAAGGAAATGGATTATTCACTTTGCATTATTTAAGATTGAAGTCAGAATTGATTCAACTTCTGCTTTTGAGGATGGAAACCCTCCATTGAAAATAGGCTTGAGGGGGAAAACTCTCCAACCTTTAGAGGTGACTCCATATAGGAGTTGCAATTATGTAGATAAATAGGTTATTTTTGTATTTGTGTTGACGGGAAGCCATAATCAATTTCTGGGGTTTTGTGAGGACACGTGAAGGACAATAAAACTCAGAATTTCAATATTCTAGGACTGCCATACATAAGCGTCACACTTCCAGGGTAGATCGTGCCCCTTGGGCAGAAGCACCACACTTCCAGGGCAGAATTGACCAAGCAGACCTTCTAACCAGCTGGCATCACTTTTGTAGGGTTTTATTGCTGCCATACTGCTGACATCACCCACCCGCAGCCTGTCATACTGCTGATGTCACCTCCTGCAGCCCATTGTACTGCTAATGTCACTCTAGTATTTGACTGTACTTTCCAGAATTGACTTTTTAAGGCCTGTTGTACCTGGCCATTGACTTTTTGGGGCTTGTCCTATCTGGTTGTTGACTTTTTAGGCCACTTTTCAGCTAGGGTTTCAAGGAAAAATTCAATCTTTACACTTTTTCATTCTGTTTCAGTTTAGGGTTTGGAGAATTCAGAAAATAATCGGCCTTCTGCTATTGTATCTGACAGTAAGGGTTTCCTTTTGTCAAAACTTATTGTTCAACGTCTAGGGTTTGGATGTGAAGCGTTCATTATGCAATTGATAATTATATCAGAAATATATATGTATTGCAATAAGTATTTCAATTTAATCAAGATCACTGTTGAATATTGTTGTTTTGATATTTAATTGATGCTCAAATATTTTGAAAATTAAATAAAAATATCCGATTCAGCTTTTTATCCAGAGAGGGATATATCAAAGGGGCAAGAGTATTCAAATTGGAACTAGAATGCATTGACTTTCGGGTTTACTTTTGGCAGATGGATATGAAAAGAGGTGCGACACAGTGGAAGATAACGACGCATTAAACTAAATTATGAACCCTTGTTGACTACCAACGGAAGAAGGTAACGGCGACGCAAAACATTTAAGTATAGCCATAACTTGGAAATATAACCCTAACTGCCAGACACAGAAATGAGAAAACAGCGAAGGCATACTCTGTGCTGCACAACTTAGTTCCGCTCTCAACACCATTAAAAAGCGTTACAAAAACCATAAACCTTCGAAAATGCATTAATTCAAAAATAAAAGAGTTTGAAAGAAAGCTACAGTTATAACTTACCCTGCGCAAACATCGTCGGTCTCATTGCAGACCATAATCTCCACTGCCCAGAACTTCAAGTGAGCGTGAAGGATGAGAGGGAGCTCTTGGTCTGCTTTGCGCTTTGGGTGCAGACACAGGTAAGTGTCCGATGTTGGGGCTGGCGAATTATTTTTAAGCTGATAATTCCGAGAAATTATAGGAGTCTTTTATATATATATATAGATTTCTAAAGAAATTATGAATATTTTATTATAAAAATTTTATTTAACTTCAAAAAAAAATGATGGAATGTAAATGTACAATTGACAATTAAAAAAATAAAAATAGTTATGCAAATCTTTAATTTTCTAGTGTTTTTCATCTCTCAAAAGTTTTTTCGTAAATAGTGGTTATTCCTTATTTTAAAGTATAGATATTTGGTAAGGAGTTTTAAAACTTGTGATAATGCATGAGACCCCTCTGCTTGAAATTATAGAGGTAATAACCCCCAGCATGGAAAACGCATGGCCCTTTACAACCACTAAATCTGTAGCGGGAGCAACAACAGTTGCCCAATTTTTTGAGCCTTGCACCTAAAGATTTTTATATTATTATTTCATAAATCAATGTTGCTTATCTAATTAAAAAAATGAAGCAAGCAAAATATAACATTAAAAACCCTAACTTGCGATGAACTTGGAAGAACCCTAACAAAAACAAATCTCATCTAGTGCGGTGGTGGCTTATTCATGCGGCTTTGCTCAACCCTTTAGCACTTAGCAGCAAGGTGGGTGACGTGTTAATGGCATAAAAGAAGGGGGGGAATGGCCTCCTCTTATGCAGCGTGGATGGACGTTGACGTTCACCCTCCCTCCATGAACACAATGGCGCTAGAATCACAAGAAATCAATAGTCTAAAAACTGACTCTAATGGTTCCAATAACCTCAAACGGTAGTTGGTAGGTAAGGCTTTTGAGTTTCAACTATGTGATGAGTTTGTTGTGATGTTGCTTAAAAAATTGTAGATATTTCCCACCATATATTTGTTTTGTTTTTCCTTGGAGGCATACCTTCCAAAAGTGAATTCTATAAATAGACACACCAATTCTGGGAGAATACTATGGGGTGGAAAATAAACTTTGTAAGGGGGTTAAGTAGAGGGTATGTTTCTGTTCTTTTTTCTTCCCCTGCCTTTGCCTAGGTAGCCCTTCAATATGACACATGGGTTATTTGTGGTTGGGTATGTTACTTCCAGGGTTGGAAGCTCACCTTTCACCCTAAAGGACCATCCTGCTCATAGTATCCAATGTGGGTAAAATCTTCCTTCCTTAACGTCATTTTTAGACCCTTTCTCCATGAGCTTGTGAATTAGTTGGGTAACGTCCTATGGTGTAAAAATGACAAAGACAAATTTCTAGGGCTCTGAAACCATCCTAGATTATGCATCGAAATGGATCTTTCGCAACCACTGCCTGCTTCAGTTTAGCATTTTGGCCCTAGGTTTATCCAATCACAATGTGTGGTTTACCTCAACAAACCTAACCCTTATTTTTATTATCGAGAAGATGGTCATTTAATCTGAAACTACCCTAAATGCAAGCTCAAGTAGTAGAGGATTGATGAGCTTTCGTCCAAGACTTATGTCGCCCCTTGGTCCCACTAAAATCATCCTCTCCGCCTTTGAATAATTTGAGCTCCTATGTCCCCAACCCTAACTTATAGAATAATGACACTCAACCTCTCTTTGTTAACACAATGCTTGAATCTATTCTAAAAACTCAAGTCAATGATATTCACCTCACTAACAATTAGAAAGTTGTTGGGAAAAGAACTATATCTTCCTTGAAAAGTAAAGGGCCCACACAAGATCCTAAAGAATCAGGATCTAGGGTTGGGGACCCGCTCAAAGTGACTAAAGGAAGAACTGAGGGTGATGAGAGATCTCATTTGGGGAAACATGTTTGACAACATGCATCACTTTCTCCCATCCCCAATCCTGATTACAATCATTTTTCCTTGTTCATACTGAGGTCGAGCAGCCTCCCTCTAAAAGTGTACCATGAAGCTCACCCTTCTCTCATGGAATATTCGAGAACTCACCCTCCCCAAACAAAAAAATAATGTCAAAAGAGTATTACAAGACCATCCTTCTGAAGTTATCTTCCTTTAAGAGGTTAAAGTTGGAGGCTCACCTACGTTGTTCAACATGTATTATATAGATAAACACCTTTCACCCTATTGTACCTCTCATGAAGATAGATGAGGAGGTGCAATTCTACTCTTACTAGCCTTCCTTTATTCCAAGGTTGTTGCTACTAGTGAAGACCATGCCCATAGATGTGTTAGGGCTAATGTTTATGTTGAGGAGAGAGTCGTTGGTTTTTGCTCAATTTATGCCCCAAACATAACACTAAAACACATTAAGCTTAAGAATTGGATGAGCTCCAATCTTCCTCTGGTAGATTGGATCATAGGAGGTGATTTCAACATGGTGGAAAATAAAAGGGATTGTAGCTGGTCTCGATCATCTCCTCTCTAACAAAGAATTTTTAGCATGGCTTCATTATCGCAACTCCTTGGAAGTCTTTGACTCTCTTTTTGGATGTATGACTTCAAGAGCACGTAGTTGGCTCATTTGATCCAATAATCAAGTTGGATATCAAAGGTGACTCCACAAACTTGATAAGTTCTATGTTAGCACATTTTTGAAGTCACTCCTTACTTTCCCTCTTGTTACCACTATCAATGACATTATTTTATCTAATCATCTTCCTATTTCCTGTTCCTTCAACTTGACGCATGTGTCACCTCCTAGCAATCAACTTTCCTTTAAGTTAAATTTTATCATCTCTCTTTTTTGCATTATATTGCTCATTTTTTTGTTATTTGGGAGCTTCAACATTGACACACTTCATTTGTGGTTCGGATCCTTTGGTGGGAAGTTGTTGTGTCGAGAGTAGTGATGTTTTTAAGAGGATATGGAAGGTTAATGACCAAAGAGAGACAAAAAAGGAACGTAATCTAAAACATAAGCTTAGCCAGTAATGCCTCACTCTTGAAGAGCAGCCTCATGACATCTCTCTACAAAGTGTTGCTACTCAAACATAATCTAATTTAAGAAAATATGAGGTTTATAGGGGCTAAGGTGCTAAAATGTGGGCCCATCTATTATGGGTTAAACATGGTGATTGTGGCTCTAAATACTTCTTCAATTATTTTCAATACAAACATCACCATGAACATATTTCAACCATTTTGACTAAGGATGGAACTGAGACTTCTTCACTTAATGGCATTAAAGGTGTCTTTTTTTAGCATTGTAGCACTCTCATCCAAAAAGAGCACTACTTTGAGGAATATGAATCATTTATAGAGGAATGGGTGCAACAATGTATTCCTCGTAAGGTAGATCAGCCTAGCAACCACCTTCTTAAGCAACATCTTAGTTTAATTGATCTTGAAACAACCCTTTGGACAATGAAGACTAAAAAGGCCCCTGGTTTGAATGGGCTTCCAATTGAATTCTTCCAAGCTTTATGGCCTACCCTCAAGATGGACATGTTTAATATGTACAAAGAGGTGGATACCGATAGATCCTTGGGTGCTATCATTAACCATGGCTTGATCAAATTAATACCTAAAGCTGGAAACAAGAATAAGATATGTGGTTGGTGCCCCATCACTCTCCTTAATGTATCTTACAAAATTATTACAAAGGCTATTGCTATGAAATTGAAACCTATAGCTCAGGTTTTTGACATGAGCAAATTGGGTTCCTAAAAGGTAGATACATTTTGGACAATATGCTCTATGCAGTGGAAACTGCTCAGTGACTAAAGATTCTAATCAAGATGCATTATTGGTCAAAATTGACTTTGACAAAGCCTACAATTGGATTTATTGGTGTTTTACTCTTAAGATGCTTGAGAGGCTAGGATTATGCCCACATTTTAGATATTGCATTCAAATGCTCTTCGCTAAAGCACATGCCTAAGTCATGATTAATGGCAACCTCACAACATCCTTTAACGTCCAAAGGTCCATCCATCAACATTGTCCACTCACCCCTTTTTTGTATGTGCTCATTGTTGATGCCCATAGATACATGCTTCAACGAGCTCACCATCAAGGTGATTTGAAATGAATTACTCTTCCATAGGGTTCTTATGCTCTAAACTCTCATTTTACTGATGATTCTCTTTTTTTTTTGTAAAATAATCAATAAGAAATTGTCGGTGTGCAATATATTATTGATATATATTGTGATTTGTTTGGATCCAAGTTGTGTAGCCATAAAACAAAAGTGCACCAACATCCCCTCAACATGGAATGTCATTCCTCATGGGAAGACTACACGTTACTTGGGTATCCCTTTGGCATCCACCTCTCCCCTCGAGACATGTGGGATTGGATGCTTAATAAATTTAAAAAAAAAGGTGGATAATTGGTCTTGTAAATTTATGTCCTTAGCAGGCAAGTTGATTGTTATTAATTGCATTTTTTTGTTTAGCCATGCTTACTACTCATCTTGTTGGTTTCAATCAAAATTAGCTTATGACAAACTCATGCAGCTAGTTTGTGGTTCACTATGGAATAACAACTCTAACAAGAAAGGTATGGTAGCTATCTTGTGGAGGCTATTTACTCAACGTAAATCTATGAGTGGGCTTGGAATTATTGATCTATTATAGCAAGGAAAATGCCTCACTACCAAATGGGTTGTAAGAGCTACCAAAGGTATTGAGCCCTAAAAGATTCTTGTCAGGGAATGGGTTCAACGTGCATCTCAGAAGGGCTCTTAGACCTTTATTCCTTGGGAAGACAATTTTAAATGCATCTTACTTTGATATTTCTGATTCTCTTCTCATAAGACATTATTGGCTAGCTTGGTAGGAAATAACCCCTTTTCTCTAATAGAACCATCAATCCCTTCGACATGGATTGAGTATGCCCAACTTTAGTGTTTGGTAGAACTAGGTTATTCAATCTAATAATCTTCCTTTGTTGTTCAGTCAAAATTCAGTGCCAAGTCTTTTGCAAAAAAAGGTGTTAATAAAATTAAGAATATTTGGGACAAGGACACCGATAGTTGGTTGTCTTGGAACTCATTGCATCATACTTTTGTGCTACCTGTAAAACTTAATCTAGTTTATGTTTCCCTTATTAAACTAATTTTGCCTAAGGTCCTCCTTAAAATTACCATTAACCCTACACCCTCTTAGATATATTGGCAATGGCCAAACCAAGGAGCCATTATCACTGCCTCACCAAGATTTTTGTATCATCTTGTTCAGCGCCTACTTCCACTTGTTAATTTTTTTAGTGCCAAGTGGCCTATGTCTTTTTCTAATTCTCAATGGCAACACATGGCAAATACAATTTGGAAATCCCCCGCTGAGGCCAAGTGTTAATTATTAGGTTGGCGTATTCTACATATGAAACTTCTCGTTGGCCAAACTTTGTCCAAGCTCGGACTTGCTACTAGAAAATGTGTCTTTTGCTCCACCTTGAAACTATTCCTCACTTATTTTGGTACTATCCATACTCTTCTCAGTGCAGGTTCTCTCTTCTCTCCTCCATTCTAGAACTCTTCCTTAGTAATTTTAATAAAAAAATATATCCTATTAGGCAATCTCTCCCCTATCACCCCCTCCACCATATGGAACACTTGTTGGTTGGTCATCCTCTTTCATATTTAGAAAAATCGCTATCAACAACTATATTCTATGAAATATTTGGTTTTAGTTATTCAGTAAACTCAAATCATATCCTCTCTTTTTTTTGCAATTGGAACAGTTCAACATCAAGAAGCCTGAACTACTTGTGACTGAGAAGATTAAGGAAAAGCTCAAAACACTGCAAAGGAGTTAGATTACCACTATTTTTGTTTTATTGTTGGTTCAAAATTCTAGTGTTCTGGTTTCATTACTTGTTTTAGCTTATTCCCTCATGGGGTTGTTTTGTAACTGTTTATTTATTTCCCTCGTGGGATTCTAGTATCTTATACTTATTTAACCCTTTATTTTTGTATTCTTTTTTCTGATTAATAATAAACAATATTTTCAATTAAAAAAAAACATTAAAAACAAGGTTGTAATTTTTTATGGACATGACATTTTTTAATATAATTTATTAATATTAAATCTTTGAATTTATTTTAAAAATGTTCATTAATCAATAAAAATGCATAAAAATAAAACTTTTTTTTTTTTAAATAATTAATTTTATAAATTGTATTGCATAATTTTCAATGCAGATTAATAAGTAAAGATGATTGTAATAGATCTTGTTGCATGTACTAATAATTACCTCTAAAATTAATCAATCAATTTATCTATTTAATTTTTATTTTTATTTTTTTACGAGTAGGGGTGGGGGTGGGCATGGGTGTGGGGGGTGGCAGTGGCGGTATAAAATCCAACAATGAGGTAGTCTTAACTTAAATAAACCTTCGCCTTATTAAGCACTTTGAACTATTGTTTATTAATGTGTAAAAATAATAATTTGGATTATAGTTTTTAAATTAGGGGGTTCATTTTATAGGAAACAAGTGCCCTAGGACCTCTTCTTCAATGGAATGTATGAGAGGGATTTAAAGAGAAATTGTTTTGACATATGTTTAAAGGTGCATGCATTCAAAAAGTAGTTTTGATTTATAAATGTGGTGAAACATACACAATACATGTATATTTTTTGAAGAGAAATTCAATATCTCTTCGTATATATTATAAAATCAATGTTAAAACTTATATATATATATATATATATATATATATATATATATATATATATATATATATATATATATATTTGCATATTTTTCAATACAAATTAATGGGAAAATTGAATAGAATAGTTCCATATGATTTTATGTGACTCTGTGATTCTGCACCAATGGTTACATATTTTGTTGGGCTCCAAATCCATCTAATTATGGGATCTATGCCAACACGACAGACACTTGGACACGAGGCAATCACTTGTTATGATTGTTGTTTTATCATCTTGTGGCACCAGTTGACAGGTAACTAACTAACTCCCTTCTGACTCAATCATCATCAGGAAGTAGGCACACGAGATAATCATGACTCATTAGATGGAGGATAGTGGAGCCGACAAAATGATTACATCCAGTTCTAGTTCAGCAACCGATGTGCTTTGTTCACTATGGCACTAAGACACCCCAAAATACTATAAAGTGGAGTTGAGTCAAGTTAGCAAAGGAGAGGAGATTAGAGTAGCGAAGCCCTACATAATTGGTTTTAGAGGCTGTGTTCTTCATTAGAGCTTAGAATTTATTTTGGGATGCCTTTGAGGCTCCCTATTGTAATGCCCAAGCTAGCCTATGAGCCTCTGGGTCTTTAGCAGTTGTAAGAGAAGCACTTACTCAATTTTCATTGCTATATATATATATATATATATATATATATATATATATATATATATATATATATATATAATGTGTTTAAACCTTATTAATGATAGATAATGTTGTGCCTAATGAATTTTAATCTAGTTTACATGGCTATAACCATATGTTTAGAGTGAGACTAGGTTACACAATGTTTTAATAGATTGAATACTTAGATTTATATTATGTATGTTGAGCTCCTGTAAGCCTTCAGCCCATTCATGACATTTTTGTAGGGTATGATGGCATCAACACCCTAGATAAAAAATTATCTAAGTATAGGAAATACCCCATGCTTCATAATGATACATATGCCACATCACAATCCCAATCCTAAGTCCATCGTCTAAGTACCCCTTTTGAACCCCCTAAGCACATGACTGGTGCTAAGTTAAGGAAACTAAAGGCTTGCACCTAATAGATAGTTGGATCCTCCTTAGAAAAAATTGTGCCCATGAATGCACCACCATCATTGCACTAACCAAAGTCCTTGGGAGATAGAGTTGCACCTTGATACAACTAGCCCAACACAGGCCCCGATCCTTTCTCTACTACGCTTTAGGTAAGTGCATAAGGAATGCACCTTATATGAAGTGATGTCAGCGTGGTTGAGTGATAAATGTTGAGCACTACAAGATTAGTCAAGGCTTGCACCACATTGTAACAAGTCTAAATCTGACCTAAATAGCTAGATAAGTGCTTGACAAGACCCATGACTAAGACCCCTATTTTTCTACAACATTTTGGTTCTATTGTCAGGATGTGTTGAATTTTATTGCTACAATGGTGTACTAGAATGATGCTTTGACTCTGCCTCGAGAACATTGAGCACTGGCTAAAATGAGTGGAAGACAACTTTGCACTAAGTCATCCAACTTGTAGAGGACATAAACCAAGGAATTGGGTCCAGACCCACTTGTATGATACCCTGTATGAGGTTTTCTTTTGTGAACTATAAAAGTAAGTGTACTAATGATTGGTTGCTTATGTGACACATAGAAGTCAAAGCTATGGACAACGCCTCTAGTGGTCAAAAGAGTGCCTAGAAAGGCTTGAGAACTTAGATGCCACTTGGATAAGAGCTACAAACAAATGGTGGCAAGGGGTGCTAAATAGCTATGTGTTTGCATTTGTAGTATCAACATACTCTTGCCCTAACGAAGTAGAATATCAATTCTTACACAAACCCAAAGGTGCATTTGTGAAAGAGTTTAACATTGAACTTAAGAAATTGACGGTGGATTACAGCTTTGAAACCATGAGGATGGAAGGCTAAGGTTCCCTCGTGTATGAGAAATGTAATGGGGAAGAAGGGGATGTGTAGGTGAAGTGCAATGGAAGGGGATGAGTAATTTGACATGTGAGAGCTCAAGAGATAGGCTTATAATAAAAAGAGGCATGGGCTGATGGAAGACCTAGAACTTATAAGTGCAGAGGGACCCATAGTGAGTAGGAAGGGCATGAGGAAGGATATCTTGAATGGAAACAGTGCCCAAAGGAGGGAAACCTTGAAGCCATGGAACAAGCTCCATAGTTGGCAAGTAAATGCAAGGGGTCCTTATAGAATTTGACCATTAGAGATACACCGAATGCACTTACCCCCTTAAGACCTGTAATATGAGCTCATGCATCAGATCCCCCATAGGAAGACAAAATATTGATAACAAACCCTATTTTCAACTTATACTTTGACCATTTTGTAGACTTAGACAATAATTGTGTGATTAAACAAGTTGTTCCTTACGAGGAAATAAGTGAAGATATCTCTAGACCCCAAGGTACTAGCCCAACCAAATAGAACATAAGCATAAACATTCCAACCTAGCCAATGTTAATTGCATAGCCTGGGCAACATCTTGAAGGAAGTGGCCTCATGCCACTAGTCGATAGCATAACACCGTCATCTTCTATGGAACTAGTGGTAACGATAGGACCAACACATGACCCAGTAACTAGAGGCATTGGAGGACCACCACCAAGACAATTACCAATGGGACAAGCACCCTAGATATCAGTTACTTCCCTACCCTAAATTTATTACAAGATGGTCATGTATCTTCCTGAGTATCAAGGCATAAAGAATGCCATAGAGCATGCACTCAAGTGTAAGTTATAATGGCATGCTTGGGGAATAACCCAATCTGAGCATAAGGCAACTTAGTTTGTGACAATCTTGCTTGATCATGCCCATACTTGGTATATGAGGTTTGATTCTAACTAGGCTATGGTTGATTATGATACCTTGAAGGAAACCTTCCTAAAAGAATTTGATATACTTGAGTTTGAGCAATAAAGCATCACCGTGCTCAAGGAGATTAACCAAGGATTATCAGAGAGCATGCACTTATAGGATGCTAGATTCAAGACTCTTTTTTCCAAGCTCCCTTATGATATTCACCCCTCCCAGCATGCACAATGGTTTGTTGGAGGATTATCAATACCATTTAGAAGGTCGTTGTCCATGAAAACATTCATAGACCCTCAAGAAGTACTTGAAGCCACGCTCAAAGCTGAAGCAATCAGGAGTGATGATACAGAGATTATCCCTTTCATGGAGGCACATATTACATCCATGGCCTCCCAACTATAAAATTGGATTGCTAGTTCATTGCAAGATACTCGAAACAGGTCATGGTACATCAACTATGAGATAAAAAGGCCATAATAGAAATAACTACCCTCAAAGGAATGTGAGTACATTATGTCTCAATTGTGAAGTTTGTCGAGAAGCACATCATGTTCACAACTACCCCTTGTTGTAATGTGCTAGTTAGGTTAGCACAACCACCTATTATTGATTACGTGATGCCTATACCTATACCATGGTTGATTATCATGTAATCTATGAGATGTGCAAAAACATAGGGTGAGGTGCATGACAGAAGTAGGAGGGTAGGGAACCCAAGGAAATGAGGGCTATGGCTAGTATAATGTAGGTTATGGGATGCAAAGAGGTACCTGAGGGTGAGGTGATGGACACGACGGGGGAAGGTTCCCATAGTGATCATGTTACAAGTGTCATTCGATCGAGCACTATCAATGCAACTACCTTATGCATACAACATATGGGTATTTTCAAGAAACACACAAGGTCAAAGAATGCCTTGATTTATTAAAAAATTGACCCAAGGTAGGCCTAACGTAGATAAAGGCATAAGGATGATTAGGCATAAGCCTAAGGTGGAGAAATGGAATCCAAAGGTACAACTAGTCTGCATAGAGTCAATCCAAGTGCAAGTAACTACTTAGAGTGGACTCAACACTCAATCAATAATTATGCTAGTACTAGAGTTGCACCTAAAATATGGGGAGCCAAGCCACACTGAGTACATTATGTAGTCTAAACCCAAATTTGTGCCTTATCCAAACCCTATGTGCCAAAAAGACATATTACATCAAGCTATGAGTGTGATCCAAAACTTTCAAGGAGAACTTTAACTAACATGAGACCTAGAGGCACAGTGTACCACCTCTCACAAGAAGCAAGATGGTCATGAGGCTAGAGTACAAGAACTAATATAGATCGTGCACCTCCTAAAAATATAAGGGATGTTTCCCCTATTAGATAATTTGCTTTTAAAACATGTAGGGTAGCAGTCTGTTGAAGTTATCATGTTGCACATGGAAAGGGTGTGAGAGGTCTGGCATACCTAGAATACAAAGTATAACCAAAAGCTCCTGGTGAATGCCACCATTGATGGATGGTCCATCTATGAGGTCTTTATCGACACAGGCATCAAGGTCAATATCTTAACCATGAATGCATGGGAAAAGATGGGTAGGCCAGCCTTAAGGCCTTTTCCCCATGTAATCTTCATGGCCAACAAGACCTGAGCATAGTAGATCATAATTTTGAAGGGTGTCATTGTATATATTATTGGCATTGAATTCCATGATGACTTTGAGGTAATGGAGTTGGCTGAACAAGATAACTAGCTAGTGCTTCTAGGAAGGCCATGGTGCTACGTAAATAATGCTAATATGTACTTCAAGAAGTGATATATGAAATTTTAAAATGGAAATGAAAGGGTAGTGATCCCCTTCTCAAGTGACCAGGGACCCCACTATATGAAGGGCATTGATCTAGAGGTTGAGATCAACTATATATATAACATCTTAATACAAGGCATCAAGAATTTCAACCCTACTGATCAAGGATTACTCTCTTGGGAGGATGGGCAATCAACCTCAAACACCACTGATGTTGCTTATGATTGATGGGTCAAAGAGGCTTATGAGGCCACTTTTTACGGATGTCACCTAGTGTGTGCAAAGGCACCAAAGCCTGTGAGGACTAGTAGGTCTAGATTGATCACACTCTGAAATGATGTGTCCCTTGCAATGGGAAGAAAGGAAAGAAGGTACTCCACCTGAGGAAAGGTAAGCTTGCAATGCTCCCAAAATTTGAAGGAAGAAACTTAGTGGAAAAGTATGTCCATGATATCAAATCATGCATCCCCAAAGAAATAGATAGAATGGGTACACTAGTGTATACATTGAGAAGCACTGCCACTCATTGGTGGGAAGTGTAAAATTCTAACTTGCTAACTTGGCAAGATATGAAGGCAGCCATTTGCACTAGATTCAAGAGGAGTAACAAGGACTTGGATATATCAACATACTCTAGCAACTATGATCTCATAAAACATGTGTGCTTATGTGAAGAGACATGGACTGACTATGATGTGACTGCCCTAAAGATTTTATGGTTGCATGCCTTTTATAGAACTCTGAAGACATGGGCACGAGTATCTTATGTGGTCAATGAGATGTGTTGATAAATAACCAATTGGGATGCCCTTAAGGATAATTTTGTGCATACCTTCTCCTTTTCCTCACAAAACTTGGAATTGATGAAGCCACTATAAGTAATTTAGAGGGTAATGTTAGAGGAGATCATAATCCTCGAGGAGCACCTAAAAGACGTGTTCATGGAGAAAGGGTTGGTTCTCCTAACTTTATTTGAGGACCAAATGCTTAATAGTGACTCAAGTGAAGAAGATTATGAAGCTTGGAAGGAGTGCTAATAGACATCCCTAACAAACAAAAGGAAGCTCATACACCAAGTAGATGATAACACTCCTGACAAAAAAGACCCCACTCATCTTCGCATAGAGACAACTAAGGGAACTCAACAAGTCAAGGACTCATAAAAGGAAAAGAATGAACCATATTACACACCACTAAATACCATCAAGGTGGACATTAGTGTAGAAGGAGAGCCAAAGATGGATACTCTAAGCACCTATTAGTCTAACACAAAATTGACGTGCATTATAGATCTCCTGAATAAATTCCAAGACTTGTTCCCTAGGAATTATCAGGATATGAAGCACACCCACCCATCCCTCAAGAAAATGAGCATAAAACTAATCAACAGTGCAAGACTAGTCAAGAAGCACCCCTATAGGATGAATCCCAACCTTCATGCCAGGGTTAAAATAAAGATCAATGTAATGCTAGCTATAGGGGTCATTTACCCTATGTAGGAGACTGAGTGGGTAAGCCCAATGTTGATAAGCATCAAGAAGGATGGGTGCATTCACATTTACATCAATTATAGAATTTTGAATGCCACCTACATCATTGACCCCTTCCTGACTCTATTTATCGATGAAATCTTGGATGTCACAGGTTGTGAAATCTACACCTTCACTAATGGGTTTTATACATAATACCATGTCCAGATTGAGGAGGAGAATAAGCCCAAAACAACCTTTACAACTAAATGGGGATATTTTGATTATAATGTGATTCCTTTTGGACTTAATAATGCATCAGTTGTGTTCTCTATAGTGGTGATCACCGTGTTCAAAGACTTCATCCACAAGTTCCTCCAGGCTTACCTAGATGACTGGATGGTGTATGGCCTCGTGAGGGACCATTATGATAACCTATGCCTAATGTTTGAGAGGTGCCAATAGCTTTAGATATCCTTAAACTTGAAGAATTGCATCTTCATGACACCCTTTGGAACTTTGATTGGGCACATCATCCATAGGGATGGTTTGCTCATCTATCCCATAAAGATTGTGATAATCATTCAGCTCCAAACTCTTTCCACATAAAAAGATGTTCAAACCTTTCTTGGCCACTGTGGGTATTATATAAATTTCATAAGGAGCTATGCAAAGATTGTGATGCCATTAGAGGAAATCTCACTCAAATATGGTCCATTCTATTGGGGTGAAGTATAAGAGGATGCCTTTGAGAATTTAAAGCTCAAGCTGGCTAGCACACTTATTTTTTAATTTCCCAACTAGATGAACCCATTTCATATTTATGTCGATATATTTGGCTCTATGATTGGTGTAATCATGGTGCAACCTAATGAAGGCAAAATGTATCACCTGTATCCTTCACTAGTATAAAATTGATGAAGGTGGAGTATAACTATACCACAACCAAGCGTGAGGTGCTCACCATGGTCTATGCCCTACACAAATTTAGGTAATACTTTTTGGTGACCCCATTCATTTTCTTCACATACCATGAGGTGCTTAAGTACCTCATGAATAAGCCCATTCTCCATGGGTACATCTATAGATGGATAATTATGTTTCAAGAATTCTAGTTTTCCATTATCATCAAGCCTAAAAAATAGAACTTGGGCCCAGACCATTTGTCTCGATTAGACTCCAACGATGCAACAGTGCCTATTAAGGATGATATGTTAGATGCACAACTTTATCGAATCCAACATGCCCCTAAAGACTTGGCAGAGATAACCACTTTTTTAACATCTAGATCTGTGACCCAAATAATGATAATAAAGGAAAAGAAATAGCTCACAGTTCATGCCACCCCTTTCAGCTCATTAATGAGAAATATACAAACTATGTTGAGATAAAGTTATGAGTTAATGTGTCTTAAAGCATGAAAGGGACTCCATCCTACATGAGCTATATGAGGGGGTAGTATGAGGCCACTACACAAGAGATGCAATGGCATGAAAGGTATTACAATCAGAGTTGTTGTGGCCTAGTCTGTTTCAGGATGTAGAATATTGCACCAAGGCATGCAACATATGCTAGCACATAGGGAAGCCTAACAACCGAGATGAGATGCCTCTTATCCCCATTCTTTCCTAGGCACCAATAGATAAATGGGACATTAATTTTATTGGGACAATTACTCTCACAACGTAATGCATAGGCGTGAGATACATTCTAGTAGCCATTGACTATTTCACCAAGTGGGTCGAGGCCATGTAAACCATAAATTGCACAGCCACCACAACCATAAGGTTCATCTAGGATAACATCATAAACCATTATGGGTGCCCACTCAACTTGACTAGCAATAGGGGCACACACTTTATTAATGAAACTATATAGATCTTACTGATAGAGTACATGGTGGTGCACCATAAGACAATGCCTTATCATACCCAAGTAAATATCATAGTTGAGGTGTTAAATAAGATCTTGGGGATCTACCTCACAAAGATACATGACATTGGTCACAAAGATTGGTCTGATCAAATGTTGGTAGTGCTATGGGCATATCACACAACCTACAAGCTCTTGAACAAGGCTATACCATTTCAATTAGTGTTTGGCGCTGAGGTGATTCTATCAATGAAGTTCTTGGTGCTATCATTTACATCACATGAATTGGTCAATTAGATGACTAAGAATCATTGAATGCAAGATTGGAGGACTTGGAGTGCTTATATGAAGAGTTGCCCAAGCAAGTTGGAGCCAATATATAGAGAAGGTGCGCTAAAATCTCTAGCATGACAAACATATCAAGCACAAAGTACTAACTAAAGGAACATTAATTTTGATCTGTAACTCCGAGTACCTCAAGCACCTGGGCAAGCTATAGATAAGGTGGATGGGTCCATATGTCATCCACAACATATTAGAGACTAGTGCATGTAAGCTATGCATGTTATTGGGTGAAATGTTCCCTGGGTATTTCAATGATAATCGATTGAAGCTATATCGATAATAGGATGGCACTGATACCATTAGACATTGACTTCCTTGTCATGAGTCAGCTATATTATGTGACCATAATAAAGTTTGGCACAAGCTAAACAAGTTCGTATGATTTGTGTTGTTTGTAATTTTGATGTGGTGAGTGAATAAGCAGTGCTTTGAGGCCACCATTAAAATGTTTATGGTTATTTCACACATAGTTATAGCCAGGTGAGTCGAGCATGAATGCTCTCCAAGTACCTGAGGATAGACACCTAAGTTATGGGTACATGAAGTTTGCTAGAGTCAAACATAAAGTGCACCAAATCTTCATGCATAAGATTCAGGAAGCGAGGCATTATTAAACCCATAGAAGGGCTAGTTCAGTGCTTCCAAGCATAATACCACTCAGGTGATTTGAGTGAGGTTACTTTCTAACCACTTACGACTAGACACCTAAGTCTTTGGGTGCATGAAACTCATTGGACTTTCATATGTGAACCAAGAGAGTCGCATAAGATATAAGTGCATAAAAGGTAGAGTGAAGATGTACAACATAATTGTGCGTAATACATCATATGAGAATGTCGAACTAGAGGGATAGCATAATGGATTTGTATGGGGTAGGAAAGGCCAAGGTAAGAAGATAAAAATGTAGAGAAATTGACCAAGATAGACAAACATGCTTGAAATAGAAGCACAATAGGAAGAAGAAATGGACCAAGGAGGTTGAATCACATGCATGTGAGGCATTACACCTAGGTTACCATATTGGAGGTGAAGGTCGTTTCAAGTGAATAAAGCGTAGGAGAAGATCATCAAGATAAGATGGCATCCACCCAAAGTGAGGCAAGAAGTGACCATTTGAACTACACGTCACTTCACCAAAAATCCATTAGAAGAATTTAATGAGGTGATAATAGAGGCGCAAAGATCCACATTGAATGTAAATTTTCATTGATTTTATGAGTCGTAATAAATCCCAAGGAAAATAAGCACCATCATGACATTAATCAACTATAATTAAGGTGGTAGATGAGAGTAGAGGCATAAAATATTGAAAATATGAATGTTTCTAGTTACAAACCTTGTGATTAGAATAGAAAACCAAAGCGAAACTAGCAAACCAGAGAGTCGAAGCAAGGAGACCCTACTACAGTGAGACTTTAAGCACCCCTAGATGCCAAAAGTGAATGATTGTGTAAAGAATTAAATTACATTCCCTATGAGATTAACATAAGAAAGTAAGGGGCACAAATTGGGTGACAACTAGGTAGTAGAAAAGTAAAGTGACACCAAGGCCACTATTTGTGGCACATGAAGATTGAGAGTCAAACACAGTTGTAGACCTCATGATTGTGAGAAGCACTAATAAATATTAAAGGCTTTGACAAGATAAACAAACCACATTTCAACACCAATAGGTTCAGGATGCAGAAAAAGTGGATGAGATTGAGACTATAGCAGGTATAGAAAGAAGCCCAGAAAGCACGAGTAGCAGTAGAAGCCACCATCACAAAAATAAAAACACTGCTAGTAGAGGGAGTAGGTGTTACCAAAGTTGATCCAAAGGTTCTTGAGAAGATGTCATACTAGGACATGTAGTTTCTCAAAGAGGTCTTGATGGGAGAAAATTGGGCATCATTTGCTCATAATTGTTACCTACAAGAGTATGACCACCACACTTTAATCAATGCACATGACCTAGTGTAAGACTGGCAGATGGACACAGGGGCAAAGACTATAGAAGGGATAGTTCTATTTGATGTCTCCATCTATGAAAAACTTATAACCACTAGTGAAACTCAACTAAATGAGTTGTCATGTTTCATAAAGCCATAAGAACTTGTATAATTCCTCCTCTCACATATCCACAAGGACCAATTTTATCTTACAAGAAGGCACATGAGGCTATCTGCAAGCCTTATCGATTAGATCACCAGACTCCCAGACTCAAGTATAGACATCCATTAGATGATGATGGATGATGTCGAGGTCAAAAGGGTCAAGAAACTCCTAGGTTACTACAAAAGAGGTTTCATGTTCCTGATCAAGGACATTAATAATCTCGAGATGAGGGCAATTACGTGCTTGGTAAGTTTGAAACCATGTCCCAATGATCAATGGGAGAATATAATAATGACCTACCTATGCATCGCCTACCACATGGTGCATGGGGTGAAATTTAATATCACCAAGTTCATCACATAAGACATAATAAGAAATGTGCTTGAATGTCATACGATGAGAGAGACCTTTTGATGAGGGTCCATGTTGATATTGATCATGATGGAAAAGATTGGTGTGCCTGATGGTGATGAGGATAACCTGTGGGTCTTCCCATCACATAATGACTCCCCAGTGCTAAAATACCAAAATTATACTTACCCCCCTTCCTTCACCTCAAAGTATAAATCCTAATTAATTAGATGGTACATGTGGTAAATCAAAGTATTTAGAGAGGAATGGTGTATTCCTAAGAAACTCCCCCATAGACTATTTGGAATGACAACTTTTGTTGTTATGAAACACTTTTATGTAGCCCAAATGGTGCTCAAAGATGATAATCACTCTGGTGAGCTAAAATTTCCTAATGCATTTTTAGCCAAATACTTTAGAGATGCACTAAGAAGAATCCCCAATTCACATTAGGTGGACATCTTAGTGAAGGTCTTGGATGACAAAATACACAGGTTGAGGTGCTAATACATGCACCCAGGAGGCAAAGCAACCAAGGATGAGGATGATGACTCTAATGGAATTGACATTAATCCTATTGAAAGAGAAGTCATCCTTGGGCACATTCACAGACTCTTCTATGAGATGAAGCCAAGGAAGAAGGGCACGCACGTAGATAAGGATTATGACCTCCCCCTTTGGGTTGGTGAATAAGGTGAGTTTGCACTAGTGGCATTGATAAAATCCACTCAGAAGAAGTAGGGAGAAACCTTGGAGGAAATATAAGAGTGCCTCTAATTGAAGATAGCCTCTAGCAATGAAGCTACCCCCTTTTCACCAAATAAGAAGCACATGGTCTTCATGACAGGCATTGCATCACCCAATCCAAGGGAGAATAAAAAGATGTCCAAGGGGCCAATGGAAATGCCCAAAATAACCTTGGTAGAGATGGAGGCATTTGAGGAAGCAAAAGTGCGAAGGGTGCATGAAGTGATGGAAGAAGAAGAAGATGGAAGGACAAAGGTGTACATCATCCAAGAAGAAGAAATAGAGGAAGAACCTAGTACTACATAAATTCATGAGGTTATCTACGGTGGAATGGCTACTACACTTGGGGAAGTAGAAAAATTGTCAAGCACCCCACCCATAGAACCCGTGACGTAGCCTCTACAAGCTAAGGAGGAAAAAAGGCATCGATGGATGGAAATATGCCTCAGTAAGGACCATATAGAGGCATAAATTGAGTTATATAAAAAAAAAGAGGCTGTGAACACCAAGGGCATGACCCAAGTAGAGATTGATAAGGCCTTGGCCAAGGAGATAATGGTTGAGGAGGAAAATATAGTCACATAGTGAAGAAGAGGAAGGCAAAGATAAAGAAGGCCCAAAAGGAAAGGGCTAGGAGAGAGATGGAAGAAAAGAGGGTTGACACAAGAGAGAAACCCATGAAGGAGAAATCATTAGAGGCACCTAACACCCCCACCAACATGGTGGGAGAAGTTGTAGCACAGGTACACCCAAGTAGTGAAGGGGCATCTGGAGATAAGGAAGGTGAACCTTAAAAGAGCAAATAGAGAACACAATAAAAACCCAACAAACTCAAGAGGGTGAAGCTAGTGCTGATGAATAAGAATAAGTAGATGAAGGGGACAAGTTTGAGGAAGAACCCCTACTAGATAAAGAGGACACATCATAGTGAAGCGCTAAAGAAAGTGCTAGATTTGATGAAGAGGAGTCAGAGCAAATGGAGCTAGCCATCCAAGGAGAGGAAGTTGAGCTGAGCTTATAAAAGAAGGGGTTTATTGATGATGATTTTTATATGATGGAGTACATACCCTCTGGAACCACCATGACATTGACATGCCAACAACTGTCCTTTGACTTCAATAGTTATATGGATAAGCCTCATTTTGAGGTATCACAAAATGAAATTCTAAGTGCATATCAACTAGAGGAAGGGCATGACTCACTTCTTATCAACCATCATGAAATGAATCTAGTAAGGTCAACCAATGCCCTCATCTAAATGGCCTTTGAAGTAGCATAAATGAACATCGTTAATGATGTCAGAGCCTCAAGTTGGAAGGAGATAGTGTTAGAGGTAGAGGAGAAAATTGAGGCCATGAAATTCAAGTTGCAACAATTAGTTGAGTGTGTAAAATACGCTGTGTCATCCCTCTTGGATGATGTTGACACCTTAATTTTTTTTGAGGTTGATAAGGTATGTGGATTAGTAGAATGGATGGCCTGAAGATTGAAGGCAAAATTATGGACAGAAGAAGAAGAAGACCCTTGCACCACCATAAAACAAGAGATTACCATAAAACTCAAAGAGGTAGAAGACCTCTTCATGAAGCTTGAAGAGGGAACAGAGGTAGCTGACATAATATTTTACAAATTCTCCACCCAGGCATCAGTCATCGATGCACACCTCAAAAAAGCAAAAGGGGAGAAGGATGCACTAATGGCAAAGGCATATATTGTGAGCAGGGTCGAGCATGAGTAGATCATGGTGCAGGTCAACATTTTGAGAATCAAGACCTAGGAGTAGGACTTGGAAGAACTCTTTTGTGCCCTTCAAACAAAGGCCTGTGAACAAGGAACAATCCTAGATAAGAGCATACAAAGACAAAGGAAAGGCTACATGCCTTTAGGAGGGAGTTAGAGAAAACCAATGTGCTCACCCTTATCACTACCTCCACAAAGATAGACAATGTTGTAGAAGAAATCAAGCTCGCAATCTAGGGCTTTGAGGACTTTAGAGTGGAACTAAAGGAGCACATACCAGATTTTTACGCACCAAAAATGTTGGAAGGTTAGTCCAAGGGTGGACTAACAATTTTGTATGAGGTAATACTAGGCCTTAAATCCATTTAAGTATGAGATATGTGCCAATACAATAGACACTTGGGCACTTGGCAATCACTTGTTAAGATTATTATTTTGTCATCTTGTGGTGCTAGTTGGAAGGTGGCTAACTAACTCCCTTCTGGCTCAATCATCATCGAGAATTAGGCACATGGGATAGTCATGACTCATTGGACGTAGGATAGTGGAGCCAATGGAATGATTACATCCAGTGCCAGCTCAGTAACCAGTGTGTTCCATTCACCATGGCACTGAGACGCCCCAAAAAACTATAAATTAGAGCCAAGTCTAGTTAGTAAAGGAGATGAGATTAGAGTAGCAAAGCCATATATGATTGGTTCTAGAGGCTATTTTCACCATTCAAGCTTAGAGTTTAGTTTGGGATACCTTTGAGGCTCCCCATTGTAATGCCCAAGCTCACTTGTGTGGCTCTGGGTCTTTAGCAATTGTAAGATAAACACTTGCTCCTTTTCTATTGATATATATATTACGTGTTTGAACCCTGTTATGATAGATAATGTTTCATCTAATGAACATTAATCTGGTTTATGTGGTAGTAACCATAAGTTTAGAGTGAGACTGGATTGCACAATGTTTTAATATATTAAATGATTAGATTTATATTATGTATGTTGAGCTCCTATAAGCCTTCAGTGTAGCCCATTTATGGTGTTTCTATAGGATATGATGGCATCAACACCCCAGATAAAAAAATGCTCTAAGTATAAGAAAGACCCCATTCCTCGCAATAATACCTGCACCACAACATGAACCCAAGTCTAAGTTCCTCATCTAAGTACCCCTTTTGAATCCCCCAAGCATATGACTGGTGATAAGTTAAGGAAACCAAAGGATTACACATAAAAAAATTTGGATCCTCCCTAAAATGGCTTGCACCCATGAGTGCACCACTATCGATGCACTAACCAAAGTCCCTGGGAGATAGAGTTGCACCATGGCATAACTAGCCCAACATGAGCCTCGATCCTTTCTCCACTACGCTTTGGGTGAGTACATAAGGATAATGACTTATGTGAAGTGATGTCAATGTGGCTAAGTGACAAATGTTGAGCACTACATGATTAGTCAAGGCTTACACCACATTGTAACAAGTCTAGATCTGATGTGGACAACTAGATAAGCGCCTGATAAGGCCCATGACTAAGACCCTACTTTTTGACAACATGTTTTATTCTTTTGTAAAAGAATTAAATTAATTGGTGGTTGTGACATATACCTAAAGTCAAAGTTCACTTTATTTTTATGTTTTTTGAGATCTTTGTAGTGAGTAAACTTGGCCACGATTTAAATCAAGTTTCGTATGTTAATGCATCTGCAAAGGCTTCTATTATTTCAAAGTCTAAATTGTGTTTTGGAAAACTCCATGACTCTATGATAATTTTATCCTATTCTGATTACGATGTGTTTTCTTTGATATAGAAAATATTTTTGTTTAAAAGTCCCAATGATCATGTGACTTTGTTTAACATTCCATGTGTTTTTTGTTTAAGAATTTACTTTTATGGTGATCACATATATTAATCATTCCTTGTTAAAAAGATGTGATCATAAATAATTTTATTTATTGTGTACATGGGAAAGCATATGCATACAAACATAAAGTAAACATAAAGTTTTAACGTATCCACTGAGTCCATTGAGGCCACGTTGAAAGAAAAGAGACACCACGTGTCTCCATCATCTGTAATGTAGGGATGATTGCTTTTTATGCAAGGATGGTTGCTTTTTGTCCTTTATGCAGTAGATTTTATTAAAGTATTATGTGCACTATATTAATTTTTTTAATATAACTTCGTGTCCCTATGACTACAAAATAAGAAAAGGTTGCCATGTGTATCACTTTCAATGACATAGTAAATGTAGAAGAGAAAGAAAGCTTACATCTCAGTGAGGACATACTAGGTAGGATTTCACAAAGTGGTATGACAGAAGTAAAGATAAAAAACCATTCAAACTTGAGTAGACATAAAGGTAAATTAAAAAATCTAATGCATCCATGGATTCTAAAGGAGATGACTTGCATAACAAAGATTCATTTTGCTACTCCATGATCTTGTTACCTCAAGATTACAACATTGAGACAAATGGATAATGTAATCAACAAATGTGACTAATGTCATGATTTTTTTAGAAATAGTAGAGTCAAGGCTAAAGTTCAATATATCCGTCAACATTACATAAAGACATTTGAAAGCTTGAAGCACTGTGCAAACTTGTGACCGCAAGATAATAAGAACATGCCACGTACATCACTTTGAGTGGACACATTAAATGTTAAAGATAATAAAGACCAGGAACTTGGTGAGAACACACTACACAGGACTCCATAACATGTTCAAGATAAATGTAAAGAGAAAATACATTCAGATCTAAACAAACATAAAGGGTGAATTAATAATTACATGCATCTACACAGTTTATAGGAAGAAATGAGCACAAGAGTGAATTTTAAAACTTTGTGACCTTTGTGACCTTGATACCAAGCAATGGTGAAACATGGATGTTAGAGATTCTCCAAGGTGACTAAGGCCATAAAGCCATAGATAAACAAAGCTCTAACATGTAAATTTTATAGGGTGACTCATAAGCAAATTATATCCCACTACCATTAATTCAAAGCATTGAGGGATGTACTAGATGTGATGTATAATGGTCTTTAGAATTTGAATTTGAATTAAATTGGATATGGAAAACTAATGATGTGTACATACCTTAACTTTTTCAAGAAAACATAAGTACTATGCCTTTTGTTGCTCTTTCACGGGAAGGTCTTGATAATGAATGTGAGTCTTGTTTGCATGGTCATTTTGGTCTTTTGATATTTCTTATGACTTGTTTATCCTACTTTAGTGGTCATATGTCATTATATCCCAATCACATGAGCCCCCCGACCTATTTTCCATAGTCAAAACTCAATTTTGTGGTCTCAAGACACTAGCACAGTCTTGGACATTAGTGTAGTGCACCAGTGTCCACCTCAATGCTAGTGTCCAACCGTCACTTTTTTAACTTGTCACGGGTCCTTACCTTTCCTTGAGTCTCTTCTTATGATTTAATCTTTAATTTTCACCTTGTCAGCCAGTGAATAAGTGTCTCGCATTATAATTAAGTTCCTTCTATATAAATAGCCTCACAAGGCATTTTACATCTAATAATTACTACTTTGGCACATAAATACTTAAAAATTAGTCAATAGTATAGCTCAACACTCTGCATATTACTCAACAACACACATAGACCTGCATGCTTGATTAAATAAGGGCCTGAACAAAATTAATTATATCATAATGTGTGTGTTGATTACACACATTCCCTAAGGGAAAACTACATGTGATTTGAGACCCCTATCATTGGGGTTAATGTAGGTAGTAGCCATAACAACAGGGGTTCTATCCCATGCAATCATACTATCCCACAACCCATATTTTCCCTTCCTTTTAGATTTGATTTTGTCACTGTTTCATGTGTGCAAGTGTTCATTAGGGTTTCAGAGAAGATACAACCAAACAATGACACATAAGTATGATCATAAACCCCTGAATGCATCTACATAACCTTGGAGTCTACTCACAACATCCCCAAAAGTCTCGAGACCCCTATTAATTATTATTATGATGATGAAGTGTTACAGTGCCCTATTAATTATAGAATGTGATATGTCAATGAACTCAATGGAGACAATTATTTTACATTTTTTTATTTGATAAATAGTTGAATTTACTTAAAAAATTAATCTGGTCATCATCCTCTAGCCAATAGAAAACTAGAAAATAATATTTTTATATTATTTCTTTTTCCAAAATATCATACATATTATAAAGTAAATATTGAAAACTAAAAATGTGAAAAAAATGTTTATATGTTTTCCAATACTAACTAGTAGGAAAAGTGAATACAATAGTTACGTATGAAGCATGATAATTCCATATTGGAGAATTAGGGTGGGAATTTTGTTTCTTACATATGTAATGCAAAAAAAAATCGATAAAGCTTAAAGTAGCATTATTCCTTATGTACTTAATAATACTTGAGTTAATTTGTACTCAGTATTTGGTAATATTTTTAATTTTGAATAAAATCCTTGTTTATTTTTTATTTTTATAATGAGGAGTACACAATCTTCATTATTTAGAAAATAAAACATGTTTAAAAAATTGCATTCTATATGATATAAAAAGTATTGAAAATTCTTATTATTTGTGAATAGCCTTTCTTAATAGATGTTAGGAATGTCGATTGAGAGATTTGATAAGGTTTAAGATTGTGTGCCACACTAATTAAACATGTGGGATAGTGCTTTCATACTTTTATTATTATGTTCTTTGTTTTATTGCCTTCATAGTTTTAAACCAAACTAGTAGGATTGTGTGTGTTATTTTCTTTGTTCTATTGCCTTCCTAACTTTAAACTAAACTAGTAGGATTGTGTGTGTGTTACACACACACATAATCCTACTAGTTTGGTTTAAAAGTGTGAAGGCGATTATATATATATATATATATATATATATATATATATATATATATATATATATATATATATATATATATATATATATATATATATAAAGAGTGTTTTTTCCTCTTATTCAGATTATATTTTACATATTTGATGGCATCACATGTTATTAGTAAAGTTATTGAAGTTGGAATTGTTGGGACTGAAGTTGTTGGAGATGGTGCCTTCAACTAAATTTTTTTGGAAGTTTTCTCCAAAAGTATTCTATGAGATCATGACGTAAGCCTCTACTTATTCTTATTCTATTACTTCCCAATTCTAATAATGCTTGTAAATGGCTATAACATTATATTCTGACTAGGTATTTTTTAGGGAGAACTCCCTCTAAAAACATTCTTAGAAACTAATACAAACACTAAAATTTAACTAATAAATGCTTGATAGCGCTTGTTCTTGACACCTTAACCTTAGCCAATACGCCATTCTGATCACCTATAATCTCTAAGAAAGCCCTCAAAGTCTTGCAATTATTGAGAGCATCTTCTAGACTCCCCTATTTTTTTCCTATTTGATAGTTAATTTATTGTCACTCTTGTTTCAAAAGCCTTTGATCTTTATTGATAAGTGTGCATTAGGAAGACAAGAGTGTATTGCACCCCCATCCAATAGTATGGACTTGTCTCTTGCACTCTAACAACTATATTTTTAAAACAAAATGCTTCTTAATGGCTCCTATGTGCATCAATAGGTCGATTATAGGAAATATTTAAAATATCTCTTTATAAAATCACATTAAGGGTCACATGAAACCCCCAGCTCTCTACCTAGCACTCTTTTGCAAAGAATTTATCTTTTTGATTTTAAAGCATCTATTTTTTGAGTAGAGATCTCTATTGAAATTTAACTAGAATTATACAATCCTTTGCCAAGTCTAGCATTATTTATTTTAAGTTGAGAGCATCTTTTTTCAAGCATTATAATCAAATTTACTAGTTTCTATCAAGACTCAAAAATCGAGCCTCAATTTGTTCTATTGTTTTTCGCACTAAAATTGCATGCAATGCATTACTCAAGTTAACTTTAAGCATTGGGTGAGCTTAATTTATAGGTATATACACCACAATGAGTCAATTAAGAATTTTAATTAATATATTAACATAGTTAATCATAATAGTGATTGATCAAGTCTAAAATGTGGACATATCATCTAGTGATTGTCATGAATAAGGTCAACATCTAAATCAACTAAGCCACAATTATCCGTTAGTTTTCTTACTATTCATGTACAACCATGATTTGGTTCATTTATGCAAATGGTGAAGCTACACCTCCCCTGATTATGGCACAAACGAATAAATGCTCTTGAGATTGCTGAAGGCTCTTGGAGTCATTAGCTCCTGCTCTCATTAGGGAAGCTATTGTAGATGCTAAAACTAAATTTATATTGCATCTCAGTCCTCTATATTTGAAAAATACCAATCAAGGCTATATCCTTCAATTCTAGATCTTCATGATGTTGAAAGGATCACATTCACCATATCATTATGCCCAACTATTTATCTTATGGTCTGAACCTATCATAATGATGACCTAAATCTCTTTTACACTACAACAAACTTAAAATCTAATTTATTTCTTCACTGCCAGTTACAAAACCTTACCAATTTTCTATCCTACCCAACACTACCTTTTTCATAGGTATACTAAAATCAATGCTAGTGTCTAGATCCTTATCTAGTGTTTGTTCCTCAAAGGTCATCCAAACTAAAAATATTTTTAAACATATGGGTCAGCCTATTTGTATAATTGAACCCTGTCGTGAGATCTTTTTAAAATGTGTGGTATAAATACAAATTAAAGCCTTCTCATTACACATCTAGAAAATACCAAGTAAACACCTATTCAAACTCACTCAATCAATCACATAACTAAGTTATATTACCCTATTCTTCCATATTTCTATTTTTGTCATAGAAGTAATCTTACCGCAGGTTTGAAACATTCAGAGAATAACACGAGTTATATTTCTCAAATTTTGAGTTATATCATTGTATGCATCTACATACATAATATTACACTCTTATACACACACACTTACACACATAGGGGAGAACTACATATGTTTAAGTTCCTCCTTGGAGTATTGGCTATATAAACAACATTCATTTATAAAGGGTTCTTTGAGGTTATCTTGACACTATGATCCCACTAACCCATTTTTTGCAAGCTTGCATAACCTAAGAGTGAAGAGTTAGGGCTTGATCTAAAAATAGTCATCTAAAGATTATGTGAATAATCCAAACACATTAGCATAAAGGTGATAGTAAAACTTATAAAGGCACAAGTGGTCACCTCGCAATCCATCAAATATTTTGTATAGGACAAAAACATCATAACATAGGTAGAAATAGTAACACTAGTATCCACAAGTCGATGATAGTGTCCAGGGCTCTAGAAATAATATTTATAGAATCTAATGATTAGATCTTGATCTTTAGCCTACCTATTCTTGCACCTACATTTTTCAGATCGACCTACAAAACATAAAACAATCTAAGTATTATTTCTTATTTGCACTCTAATTATCATAATATTAATCAAAGTGCATTTTCTATATTTATCAAAATTCTGCATTACTAATTTTAAATATTTATTTATCTGAGTGTCCATTAATTGGATCCCTTTAGAATAATTTTATTCATTATTGTGATCAGGCTAGTTATTTTACCCTAAAATCTAGAATAAGAAATATAGAGTCAGACAAGACTAGATTAGCTTAAGCATAAACATGGAAGGCTAATATAGTAATAAGTAGACCAATTAATGGAAAACTTAGACAATAATTCCTCTAATTTTATACAGTTTGTAATGATGGATAAATATATAAATAGTATCTATTTAGATATTGTAGTAAATATGTAAAAGAGTACTTATCTAGACACTTATGCTAATAGAGGTTTGAAGCTAGAATAAGCAGAGAATAGACTAGAACACAATGCTAGCAAAGTCATCAGATTATAAAATATTCTTTTCTAAGATTTGGATGATATTGTTAGATTCAAGACTATTGCATCATCATAGGTATAACACATGATCACAGGTATCTTGTACAAAATAAGCACTATTTTCTAGAGCGATCGACTCTGTTATTCTAGGTTTTCTTTCACCTTTTTTTTTGGTATATTCAGATCTCACACAAAGGCATTCATTCTTTTTATTTTAATCAAACCTTAGATTATTAACCCTTCTTCACCCTTGAATGGTCCTTGGCCAAAAAGGGTTAAAGTGATCATGGTGTCAAACTGACTTTAATGACCTCTCTGTCAATGAGCGTTATCTACATAATATGTCTCCCCTGGGTGTGGGAGTGTGTGATAACAATGATGAAATATAATCATGTAATGAAGGTAGTGATCTTGCATATAATATAGAAAATATAGCTTAGGGGATGCCCTTGGGGTACTTCATACCTTCTCTGGGATTGTTCCTTTGACTAATATGTGAATACGGAGAAATAGTGTATGTTTTCTAACTTGAATAAATGATTGACTGTTCCTTGTAGCTTTGCAATGAGTTTGTATGACCAATAGATAAATAATGAGGGAGGGATATACTTGTATTTATGCCAATCCCTACCAGAATATATCTCACAATAAGACACTTAGACCAACCCTTAGGTTTCAATTATTTTACAAATAGGATGACTTTTGGGCACTAAACACCTCGTAGGATTTTGGACACCTTCGTCAACACAGGTGTTTATAGATGGTCGAAGTTGTTTAGGGAGCTAAAAAATAGGTATAGGTCCAAAATTGTTAATGAAGGATAAATAGTAGGTTAAGACCACTTTGCACAGTATAACAAGCCTAGTCCATCAAAATAGTTGGGGTCAAACAAAGAGATAAGCAATTAGGCACATAAAGATAGTGTACATGAGCCTTTTGGGCAACAAGAAGGTCTTGGATAGAAGGATAAAGTATTTTTAGATATTTTTGTGAAATGTATAGTATTGGGATGCTAGATATTCAATTTTAGTATCTACATTCCCCCCTTTAATCTAGTAACACATGAAAATAAAATTACTAGTTAAAGGAAAGAAGCATAATTGGGTGTGTAGACACACTTATCTTTGTGTGAGCCCACCTCAAGTGTTTTGTTGGTGACTAACCTATAACCAAGAGCATGTTATAATATATAATCAGTGTATGCAATTTGAAATTAATAGAGTTGAAATGTTTTAAATTGAAGAGATCAAGGTTAAGAGTATACCTGTGTGTCGATTCAACCCTCTCACCTTTTGGCAATTGGATTTGAAAATATGTATCATTATAAAGCACTAAAACTAAGATTAAGACAAATCTAAACCTGCAAGTGCAAATATATATAAATATTTAAAGACAACATGCCCAATGCCCAAGGAAACCTCATACAAGGGGTGTATTCAAATACTGTACAATCGAAGAGACATGATAGTCAAATATCCAAATGCATAACAATGACATATTTGAATGCCCACATATAACATAGAAAGACATGTTCAAATGTCAAAATAGGCAAATAAAGGGGCCATAAGCAATGGAGCATGTTTGAATGCTCAATAAGACATACAATGCAAGACAATATAAAACAACTAAACACACTCAAGGAAGTGCTAGAAATGAAATTAGGATAAATAATAAGGAACAAACATGAACCTAGCATACTTGTCCCTACAAATATGTGTTAGCAAAAAAGTTGGATAGATTGCATATCAAGTACACTAAAATGATAAAAGCATGGATATAAGCTTGTCTTAACAATATAAGCTTAAACATGATAATGTAAAGTGATAGTAGATAAAACCTTGGTGAATAACATATTAGGAAAATTTAGTATTCACATGGTATTAGTTATTTACTGTATGGTAAATATTATCTACTTAATGATAAGTTAGTTAATAATATATTATTATTATGTGATAATAATAATATATTATTATTTAACAATAATATGTATTAGGAGTTTATTATAATAATTTTGTACGTGAGTTGGGAGTGATTCACCCAACTCACCAACTTAAGACACTGCAAGATATTTATGGGACAAGTAGTTGTAGCAACTTCCTAGAATATAGGACCACCATATCTTATATATATGTTTGACTATGGAGCAGGTATGTGAGTGTAATATTCATAATGTGAGATATAATATGTTGTGATTTAAATATTCATCTATGTTCTCACATTCGGCTCCTTATATATTATATGAGTCAAATATGTGTTAAAGCTCATCTAAATATTAATAGTGGTATCAGAGCAGTCTGATCAAAGTCTTTAATGGATCTATGAGATATTATACAGGGAAAATCCATTATAATTCTTGGCTAACTTGGTTAATGGAGAAATATTTTATGCAAAGAAATTTGTATTATAAGAATTTAAGTATATTTTAGTGTCTATTGTATTTTTTGGTTTTGGCATGTGTTCCCTTATTATTTTGAAGTCATCATTTGGAAACCTATTTAGATTAATTTCCTAAAGTGTGAACGTATTTGAAAAAGTGGAGTGTATTCAAATCCTTCCATTCAGTGTGCATATAAGGATCTATCCAAATATTTTGGTTTCAAGCATATGTCGTAGCTTACAAAATTGACATGTCGTATGAATTAATCAAATTTGAATTTCAATGTGAGATAAGAGTAAAATCCATTTATAAAACACATTTTCTTGTGATCTCAATGTAGAAGTTTTATCGTGGGCGCGATGTTGGACTAGCCATGTGAATCGCCATTCTTTCACCTACCATTTTTTACCATTCATCTCAACCTTTCATGTTTTGGATCTCACACTCACATCGAAGGGTTTATGTATTTGATTTGAAAATTGGATTTATCTTTTAGATAAATCAAACAACTTTTAAAATCGGATACTAAAAATCTCAATTCCTCAATATTAAATAGAATTGGATGTGAAATTCTTAATTTTTCGATTAAATAAAAATAGAAATTGGATTTATTGTTCTAGAAATGAATATGAGTGAATGAAAACTCTGAAAACTCACTTTTGAATCAAACTCTTATTTTCAAATTGATCCGTGAACAGTAATTAGCCTCTTGTTATTAAATACTATTTTATTCAAAACAGATTTTAAAAATATGTCATTTTTAAAAATTTATTTAAGAAGAATTGACTTTTAAAATCTAAATGTGAATTTGGCTAAACAATTCTGATTATGAGTGTTGTGAAAACTTATACAACTCTTTTATTCAATTAAACCATTCCATTCATATTTTTATCCCTTCAAATATCTCATAATCAATTTTCCATAATTAATTTTAAAATATCAGTGAATAATTTAAAACTAATGAAACACTGAAAAATTAAAAAATAGAGACAATAGATTGTTTACGAGGTTCACCAATTGGCTACGTCCCTGAGTTCATTTGAACCGTTCCATATAAATAAGATGTAAATACATAATTTAAAACTGACATCCCTGTATGAATTAAGAAAACTTGTAAATTTGTGTGAGATGAAAAACTTATTTGTAGCACGTAAAACGTTCTTCTCTTCAACCAAACAATATCTGCAAATGCTTATAATTCTCTTGTATGGGCTATTAATTCTTTCAACATGAGGGAATAATACTCTCAAAGGATTTATAAAAATATCCTTAGCTTACAAATCTTTGTAATTTATACACGTTGAAAAAGATTCGAGAATAAAATTAAACATGATCAATTCACTGAATTAAATAACTTATGTTCTTTAAGCAAAATAGACCTTCATTTGTATGGACCGTCCACGCTTGAAATTTTTGATAATATTATTTCTCTGTCAAAAAAATAAACATGTCCATCTTTGTACGCTCCCTTGTAAATTGTCCCTATATAATAAAAAATTCTCAATATATAAAAATTGTCATATAACCAATATTGACTAACAATTTTCTATTTCTAACATGAAGTATGATTATCTCCGAAATAAGTTACATACATTTAATAAAATAATAAAATCCCATAATTAGGGAAGTTCCAACACTATCTTTTATTTAATAAAAAGTTTCAAAGGCAAAACACCAAACACAAAGATTAAAACATATTTAAAATATCTCCGAGGGTAAATAAAAGCCATCATATATTCCACCAAACCATAGATCCTTTTAAAGTGAGTATCAACCTTTTAAAGTGAGTATCAATGTGGAACAAACGGTAATATGCATGTTAAAAGATTTAAAAACATATCCCACTTAAATAGCCCCCATCCAAAGTTAAAAGATTTTCACGTGGGAAAGTGGAGATAATAATGAGAAAGTGGGAATAATGTTTAAGGGTTTTAAAACATTTCCATGCAAATTTGGATTCCACATGGTAAAAGTGGAAGATAAAGTGGAACTTAGGTTTTAAAAAACATTCCCATTGAAAAAACAAAGACCATGCAATCTCCACATGGAAAAAAGGTAAAGTGGGGTGAATTAAAATGGGACATAAGATTTTTAGATAATATTCTATGGTAAATAAAAATCCACGTGGAAGTGGGGATGGGTTTAATTTTTAGGACTTGGGATTTAAATATCCAATGGTATCAAAACCATAATAATAGGATATTAATTAAATTGGGATTTAATTTAAAATATATTTTATAGTTTTTTTAATAACTACAAAATAGGATATTAGGATTATTTTAGAAATGGGAAAATGGAAGAATAACAGTAAGAATAATTAGTTGATGTGGAATAAATAAATATCAGTGGTTTAATAGAATTATGTGACAAAGTTGGTATCATTAGATGTCGATTGGTTACAGAGAATATGGATAAATAATCGGTTTAGTCCCATATCTGCAACACAACACCCATCAACAACATAACAAAGTTATTCCAATATAAAAAGTAATTATATAAACTCTTTATATTTTAACCACGTGTTGACTTTTCACTACGACACTTGTTTTTTTCCACATTTTTCCAAACCACATAAAAATCTTTCGTATCAGTATTTGTCTCAATCTTACTTCAACAGTTCTCTTAAGCCCAAAGCTTGATCTGAAAAAGCTATAGTTTGAATAAAATCTACAATCTCCCTGAACTAACCTTGATGTCGACATCAAAGATCCCGGTGAAAATCATTATACCTAGTCTTCGCCTAAGTTGATTAAGGATATCCTATTGATATGTCCAACCATTCGACCTTGGTATCATTAGATCTAACTCAGAAAGGAGACCTCAACTTTAGACTCGATGAGTACCTATTCATAGCAGTTTCCTTCAATAATCACTTGGTATTACATGTTTCTCAATGTGGTTGAGTCATTTATAGTTCAACCAATTTTAGGTATGAATTGAAATTTTAGGGTTGTGTTTATTGTTTATTTTAGTCTTAGCATAACTTTGAGTCATTTGTTTTTCTTGTCTAATGTTAATGTCTATATTAAGATTTTGAGTTATCTTTTACTATTATGGTTTGATAATGTGTCTTTATGTTTTATGGTTTAGGTATATGTTGTTCTTAGTCAATAGTGTTATTATAGATCTAATTTTGGAAAAAGTTACATATAATCTAATGGTCATAGGTAGTTATCATACTGTTAAGTCAATAATACCATTGTATGTTAAGAGCCTTTTTTATGTCGAAATAGTCAAAAATCTCATCTTGTGTAAAGGATGTAATTTTGGGAGAAACTGACATCCTAAAAATCTATTGTCAAAATTGTGGGGGGAGTTCTTTCTTTTGAGTCTCAAAACAAAATTTGCTCAGTGAACAACGACATGAAGGAGATCAAAGGCAATAGAGGAAGGAGGCATTTTAATGACATCTCATCAGTCATCAATGATGGGGCCACACTTTTGGTATGGTGACTTATTTTTTCAGTTGTGTGGTGTGGTGCATTTCTTTTTAGTATTGTGTATAAAATAAGAACATATGTAGTATGTTCATATTCACTTATATATGTGAGTATTCCTAATGTCATCCTCTAACATAAAAACACAGTACAATACTAATCAAAAAATTACTATAACACTCATGGATCTTGTAAAGGTTATTGGTAACCTTGTAAAACCATTTATGTAAGGTTATTGGTAAACTTGTAAAACTATTTGTGAACATGCAAAACCATCTGTGAAAACTTATTGGTGATCCTGGAAAACCATGTGTAAGGTTGTTGGTCAATGCCTAAAAAACCATCTGTATATAGATGTGGAGGTTGAATAAAATCATGGGTGCTTATTCATACCTAGATGGTTGTATCCATCCACAAAAGCCATTTGTGAAGATACAACTCGTTTGGTGTTTTATGCAAGCTCGATGTTGTATAGTTGTATGTAAAAACCTGATGCATCACATATGTGAGTCAAGATCATGAGGCAAGCTTCGTTGGTAGCACGTTGTAATTTGAGAATGAGATGTGTTATACCATGTAAAAACTAAGGGGGGATATTAGGAAAATTAATATTCACATGGTAGTTAGTTATTTACCATATGGTAATTACTATTTACATATGATAGGTTAGTTAATAATATATTATTGTTATGTAACAATAATATATAGTAGGAGTTTTTTTATAATATTTTTGTACTTGAGTTTGGAGTGATTCATCCAACTCACCAATTTATGAGATTGAAAGATATTAATGGGAAGAGTAGTTGTAGCAACCTCCTAGAATATACAACCACCATCTCCTATATATATGTTTGTCTATGGAGTATGTCTATGAGTGTAATATTCATAGTGTGAGATATAATATATTGTGATTAAAATATTTATCTGTGTTCTCACATTGAACACCTTATACATATTATATGGGTTAAATATGTGTTAAAGCTCATCCAAATACTAACATAATCCTGATTAATAAATGCATATGCGCCCATCATCCTTATGATGTGAGGGAGGAAAGGTCTAAGAATCTATTTGTGTGTAGATCATGTGTCTGGTGTAATCTTGTATCACATTCAAAAGAAATGTGAAAACATGTGTATATAAAATAATGAGATGCCAACTACTAATATGGAACAAAAAACATATGTCTAGAAAAATAGTGAAATTGGGAACAATGCTGAATATTTTTGGTATTTTTTTAAAATATAATCATGCTAGTAATGCTCCCAAGGAGCATATATACGTGTCATATCTGACATTAGAGAATTAGTGACACTGTGTGTATCCATCATAGGAATATGACATCATGAAGTAGAAATAGCAGGTATATTTGTTCTTGGAACCCATTTTTTAGTTATCTTAGGTTTGTTTAAAGAAGAAGTAGTAGAAAAAGTAGGAACATGTTTAGTTGCTCTTAGAATGTTTGGAATGTATAAGCTATCTAATGATATCAAGAGGAGAATCTATGGGAATGAGTAAATGTATACCTTTCCTAAACAAGATGTTTCATATGTGCGCATAGTAGAATCAGAAAGTATATCATAGTTTTTGGTAAGTGTATATGTGGTATTTCTGGCTTGCATTTATTGGTGATGAATTTAGGTGATAAGCACTAAGTTCTATTAATACAAATAAATTATGTGGTATGTTAGTGAATGGATGAAATAATTCATCTGAAGATATGCTTTGGATTTAAAGATCTCATTCTGATTATCTATTATATGGTTATTGCAGTGATTGATATATTGTGCCTCTTACTTTGTTGTAATGCTAGACTTCACAAAGGTGTTTTTGAAATACCCCTGTTGACCAAATTTTGGTCTACATAACAAAAAATATGCCTAGTCCAAGATTTCAGTGGAAGGAACATGATCTTCTTTTCTACAGTTGCAAAGAACTGGCATCTGCATAGTTTTTCATAGTATCTGAGCCTTCAAGGATCAAGCAAAATTTCAGGTGCAGTTCAAGGAAAAGCTATATAAAACTCCTTTTGGGCTAAATATTTAATTGAATTCTTTCAGACCTTTCATTTGACTAAGTGTTAATTCTTTTGGGCTTTCCTTTTCTAAGCTAATTCTTTTGAGACTCTTTCTTTTGAGCCAAGTGTTGAATTCTTTTAGAAAAATTATTCAAGACAAAGTTTTCAAAGGCATGAATCTTTTTAGAAAAAATGTCTGAAGCAAAAGACAAAGACCTATTTATTTTGGGAAAATTGTTCGAACAAGTTTTATGAAGGATAATTCTTCAATGAAATGGTCCTATATAGAAATCCTGAAGGATAAGTCTTCAAGCAAAGTGTCTCAAACATTTTTTTTTAAAAGATATCCTTTTCAAGTAAAGTGTCTAAAACATTTTCTTGAAGGGTCTTTTTTTGGGAAAGTAAACCCTACAAAAGTCCCAAAAGGTTAGTTTTGAATGCAAAGTACCCTATACAATTTTCTCGAAAGGTCATTTCTCAGGAAAATAATCTAGTTCAAAGTTTTTGAAGGGTTCTTTGAAATAAGGTGCCCCAAACAAAAGTTTAGGATGGCCCTGCATGTTTCAAATTCAAACTTAGAAGATGACCGATGTTTTTAAAATATATTGTGATGTTCATGTGAACATAAAATACATTCACATAGATGTCAAAGTTTAGGCTACAAGAAATAGCTAGTTGTATTCAAATGGGTTCAAGATCGATGGCCTACATTCAATCCAAGTAAAGATTTGATGACACACATCAAGTCAAGAAGTCAATAAGACATTTAAATAGCTGTCAAATTCAAACCATGACAAATAACCATTTAGGCTCAAAAGGTCCTTAAAAGGTTTGAAGTTGGTTAAAATCTAACGGTCTATGGGAGCCCTCATATTGACACATGAGATCTAATGATCAACACTAGAGTTAAATAGGTTAAAAGGTCCCTAGATTAATGCCTTTAAATATCTACAAGTTAGACATGATCCAACAATGTGGGATCATCAAGCTAAAATCCAATGGTGTGCATTCATTGACAAAAGGATGGGTTCAAGCTAAATCAATGACTAACATGAGTTCATACATCTTGATTTGATAGAGTGTAAGAAAGAACGAACAAGAAAGTAGGACTAGGGAGATCTAAATGCTCACATTTAAATAGACATTCATATATAACAGTGAGTAGAGGTCAAATGCTTAGAGGATCCAAAAAGTAAATGCATGCATGACAAGTGGCACAAACATGCTCAGTTAGTAGAAGATCGACGACTCGTGGGCATTTGTATACATGCAGATCAACAAAGTGAGGCAAAGTCAATAAATCAACACATCTATGGAATCAATGAGCATAAAGATAGTTGGGCATGATGTATAAAATTTGAGTTGGTTATCGACAACCAATAAGAAAAAACAAGCTCGGGACAGTTTCAACGAAAGTCAAAAAGGTTATTTAGGACTTAGACAAAGCAAATATCAAGGAGCTGAGCTTGAAGGTGGACTAAGGTTGAACTAGGGCCACATTTTAAAGACCCATCATCACCATTATACGATCCATATAGGTAAGATAGATCTTTTGGATCTAATACCGAAGGTGAAGATAAACCAATGACTGTGAAGCAAAGTCAAGTAGTTTGTAGACTTTCATAGATATTGTGAACGTATGAAAACCAATGGTCTAAGATTGGTTTTCATATATAGTGAACCTGTGTCTTGCCTCATCATGGTTCACATTTTTAGGTTCTGATGACCACCTAATGTAGATGTGGCACATTTCATCCAGTTCTAAAACATGATCCTCATTAGTAGATCAAGTAAATAATGATAAGATTCCAAGAAAAGATCTAATGGTTGGATAAGGGCAATGGACATTTAATTTTTTTACAAGAGTTGGTTCCTTGTTGATAAGATCTGAGTCAGCATCCTCAATAGTGCTAACCATCAAAAGTGGTTGAGCCTTTTTTCAATACACAACTCTTTCTCTCTCTTTCTCTTTTTTATAAGATCAAGTTTCTAAGCCTTGAAATTTATCTTTCTATCCCTCTTTTTGGTATGACTAGACTCTGTCAAAAGTTGTTTAATGATGCCTTTTTGATGCAATAAAAACTAAATTTCATCCTTTTCTAAGCCAGATTGAAATGTGTTCTATGAATTTATGCAATATTGTTAAATGAGTGTATGCTACTTAATTATGTCTGAGTTTTTCACCTTCAAAAAGTGCTTAATAGTTCTCATAGGCCATTACAAGTGCAATTTATAGTTTATTGTCTAGTTTGAAAGTAGATATCTGCCCTCTCTTGCTAATTTAGTAACTGATTAATGCCTTGTTCTAAAATATTTATGTGATATTGATGTTATTTGGTTTAAAAAGTGTCTGATAGTGTGATTTATGTGAATTGGAGTGATCAAATCATTGGTGCATCACCGCTTTTACATGCTTTATAAGTTTTTGTAAAAATCTCTCTCCTTTTTCCAAGCAAGTGTTAGTTTATGTGATAAATGCAAAAGGAATACAAAATTCTCTAGAGGTCTGATCCATTATTAGGATACCCACAGCCTAGGATCAGTCTCATGTTAGACTAGATTTAAATAAGAAGTTTTGAACAATCCCCTTACTCAGCTAGGGTGCAAATCTAGATCCTCGACAGTTTTGGCACATCCAATGGGACCAAGTTTCTTTGGTGTAATTTAAGTTTGAATATTGAGAAGAAGATATTATAGCAATAGGAGAGGTCTACCATCATCAGAAGTTGAAGATCCTTTAGGTCATAAATACTCATAACATCTTTCAAATAGTGCTTTCATGCCAAAGTTTACAATAAGAGCATCAAGTAAAGGTACTTTTTTTGAACATATTGAATTGCCTTATACTTCTTACAAAAGATCAAGATTCAATAGTAAAAGGCCTTATCCTTCAACACATAATTCATTTTCTAGTCATTCTTTTATTTTAATCTAATCTATTGTCCCCATAAGTCAAATCCCTTTTGCCTAAATGGTTATTAGGATTCAAGTGTTTATCCCATTTAATAGGGGTAGTCCCCTGAATTTGGCTCAATATGATGACATTATTATGTCTTCCCTAAAAAGTATCCCTTTCTTCTCTAGAGAATGGGATAAAACTATTACTATTGAGCATATCCAAGATGTTGCCAATCTATGTTATGTTCTTAATGATACTCAAGACAATGTGTCCATCCATCAGATTGCTTGCTACTTCCTTCAAAGGAAAAGCATTGCAATGGTATAGGAATCTTCCTTTGACCATAATTTATAGTTGGGATGTGTTATGTGTAGCCTTGGTTAAGCAATTTGAAGAAAAGTATGATCATCTATCTTTGGTTGAACAACTAACTACCATTAAAAGGTACCCCCATGAATTCATGTAAGATTTTAACCTCAAATTTCAAAAGACATGGATTAAGATCCCTACATTCATTAGACCATCCCTAGAGTATGTGTTTTTGTACTAACTTAAGGCCCTTAATTCTAATATAAGTGTCATGATATAGTCTATGGGTGGTAATAACTTACCAAGTGCCTATGATATTGTAATCAGAGTAGAAAACAACTTGATTCAAGCTGGTAAACTTGATCCAAGGCCTCTGATGCCCCTTTTCCAAAAATTACAATTTGTTCCTCCTCCTTAAGTTCCTCAAGTGCTATCTATAGCTCCTATTCCATCTCTAAAAGTCCAAGTTGTAACCCCTCCTAATCAATCTATTGAGATCGGTGATCTGAAAAGCATGTTAAAAGATTTTGGAAATGAGATTGTTTCACTCAAGAAATAACAGTACCAAGGTAGACCTTATTAGTAATAAAACTAGAGTACTTATTAGTGTTTCAATAACTAAAGACCTCCTTATCAAGGTTTCAAGGACAATAGGAAACCTTATCAAAATCAAAGAGCCATAACCCAAACTAAGCCATATGCATCCCTTGACCCTAATGTACCTTCTAGTTCAAAAGCTATTGTTCCCAAAAATAACTTGATGTAAAATCCAAGTTAGTAGCATTTTAATCCAAATGACACTCAAAATCAAGCCTTGGTATCATTAGAGATTACCATGCCATGAATAACACAAGAAGAGTTCTCTCTTTAAGGTGGTCAGTATCAAGACATGAATATGGTAGTCTAAGGAGAAGCTCAACAAGTTCTAGGGCAACCTAATGTTATCAATGTTAATTGACATTTAGATGACCATATTGCATTAAACCAAGTTGGTGAAACTAGAAACTCAAATGGTCAAGTGGCAACTCTGACTAGAGCTAAAAGAAGATTTGTTGAAGAAGCTCAAGATGTGAGCAATATTTCTAGTGTTCCTAATTTTATGTCAAAGAATGTCAAAGATCAAGTTGTTGTTCTTGTAACATAGAAGATTTAGAATACAAAGATAGTGAAATTTCCCCAAATGCCCCTAACTAGAGAACAACCAGTGGTTGAAAAGTTAAATCCAAAGGTTAGTGGAACATATTTTAGCATTATAGATCAAATGAAGAAATCAAATGTTAGTATTAGCATGTGGGATTCCTTACCATTCCAGGGCAAAGAGACATGTTTATTCAAGAACTTTCAAGCCTTAAAGTATCTAAGGAACCAACTAAAAAATAAGGAACTATCTTGGCAAATTTAGACCAACAAATCAAGCAACCTGATCAACATATACATAACATGACAAAGGTTTGATAAATCCAATGTTAAGTCAAAAAAAACCCCTCCTTTTTATCTCTATTTGATAATAGGTGATTGTTTAGTCTATAGTTGTATGGTAGATAGTGGAGCTAGTAGCAGTGTCATGCCCAAACAAATTGTAGACAAGCTTGGTCTTGTCTATGAGCCAAATAGCAAAAGAGTATTTCAATTATATGGCTCACTAAAAAAGACAATAAGCAAAATCAAATGCCTAAAATTGACATTAAATGCTTGCCCCAATGTTGTTATTCAACAAGATGTAGTTGTAGTGGACTTACCTCCCTATTTTTCCATATGCCTGTCAAGAGATTTTACTTCAAAGATTGGAGGATATTTGTCAGTTGATTGGACCTATTTAATGTTCAAAACTAGGTATGGCACCAAGGTGACAATACATTTTGAACCTATTGAAAGATTTCATTTGGAGCCATCAATGCCAAGCATGGTGAATACTAATTATGTTATCTCAGATAAGGTGCTAGAAAATGGTGATGTGGAAACTAAATCACCTCTAGATGAAGTCTTAGATATTTTCCTTGATTAATGGGCCTCTGATTTACATGGACATTATCCATACAAATTAATTGAAGAAGAAGGATTTGGTATCTATTGTCTTCATGAAAATGATGCACCAATTCCAATATTGATGAAAGATGAGCAACCTAGTGAAGGACTGTGGCGCTATATTTTGATGGATCCAAGAACAAACATGACACTAGAGCTAGAATGATGTTAATTTATTCAGCTAATAAAAATTATTTCTCTTCTCTCAAGTTTAATTTCAGTTGTTCCAATAATGTTACTGAATATGAAGCACTAGTGCATGGTTTGTAATGGGCAATAAAGATGAAGGTTAATTCCTTACAAGTTTTTGAAGATAGTGAACTAGTAGTTCATCAAGTAAGGGGAATTAATATTTGCAAGAATCCACTACTTAGATCATGTAAGCATAGAGTATGGAACCTGGTTGAGGACTTTCAAGCCTTCAATATTTAGGCCATATCAATAAATTAGAATAAGCATATAGATAGGTTGACTACTATTGGGTCACAATTTAGTATCTCATATGACATTAGAAGGAAAAAGTCTAATCACACTCAAGGAGTTGTGAAACTTATCCCAGAAAACCATGACAATTGGAAAGTATTTGAAGATGATAGTCAAATTGTCAGATTCTTATAAGAGGAAGCTAAATTTTCATCAAGAAACCAAGACAAACATTTACAGTAGTATGATGACCAAATTTTTTTAGTTGAAGACAAATAAGTTGCCTAAAGGGCTAGTCACCCTAGAAAACATATTCAACAGAGATGATGAATTAAGAAAAGAAAAATTTGCTTTGTCAACCAAGGAAGAACATTACACAAATGTAGAGATTGTAACTGACAAGAGTTTAAAGCTAGGCAAAGTTTGCACATCTTTAGAGAAAGAAGCTTTTATCAAGTTATGTTCAAATTTTACAGATATCTTTGCATGGCAGTATAGTAACCTTAAAGGTTTTGATCCAAGTCTAGATCAACATACCATTGAGTTATAAGATGAGACTAGGCTAGTCAAACAAAGGCGAAGGCTAATTAATGCAAATATAAAACCTCTAATGAGAGCTAAACTGCATAAACTCATTAAATCAGCCATAATATTTCCAATTAAGCACTCAATTTGGGTGGCAAACCTTGTTCTAATATATAATAAGAATGGGGAAATACGGTTATGTGTTGACTTTTGAGACTTGAACAAAGCCTCTCTCAAAGACCACTATCCATTGCCATCAATGGAACAAATTTTGTAGCTAGTAGTAGGTTCAAAAAGGTTCTCTTTATTGGATGGTTATAGTAGATATAACCAAATTTTGGTAAAAGAAGAAAACCAGTACAAAACAACCTTCACCACAAAGTGGGGGAAATTCGCATATAGAAAGATGCCTTTTGGTTTATCTAATGTTGGATCCACTTTTTAGAAAGCTATGAACATGGTATTTTAGGATCTCCTTAATAAGTTTATTCTTATTTATTTAGATGACATAACAATATTCTCTAATAGTATAGATGAGCATATGATTCTTCTCAGATAACTCTTTGAAATATGCAGGGAATTTGGAGTATCTTTAAACCCAAAAAAGTGTGTTTTCTCTATTCATGAAGGTAGGCTTCTTTGACAAGTCATTTAAAATAATGGTATAGGCATAGATCTTGGTAGGATTGAATTAATTTTTGTACTATCATTACCTAAGCACAAGAAAACCTTGCAAATATTTTTAGGAAAGATAAACTTCATAAGGAGATATATTTAAAATTTTGCTACTTTAGCTAGGCCACTTACAACCATGTTAAAGAAACGTCAGAGTCTTATTTGGTCTAAAGAAGGAGTGAGAATCTTTGAAGAGATCAAAAAGCTATAGCCAGTGCTTCTACACTTCTGCACCCTGACTTTATCAAAGATTTATTATTATACAACTATGCTAACATTGACACAATTTTAGGTATTCTCATGCAGTAGAATAAAGAGACTTTAGAGCAGCCAATAACCTTCTTCAGTCAAGGCTTAGAGGAATAAGAAACCAAGTATTCTTTTTTTGAGAAGCACATTATTTCAGTTATAAGGTCTCTTAAAAGTTTGGGTACTTTCTGTCCAATAATAAGATACATTTGATGGTTGCACATCCAAGTGTCAAAGACTTCCTTCTGAACAAAGATATAAATGATAAGAGAGTTGGTTGGATAGCCAAGGTGATGGAATATGACATTGAGATCAAAGTCACAAAGCTGGTTAGAGGCAAAGGACTTTGTGAACATCTTGCCCAAGACTTGCAGGAGTCTAATGAACATGTTATGGTGTCAAATGATCAAAAACTTGTAAGTGATTAGGCCTCAAGTTCCAACTAGTTATAGGATATGGTAAGGTATTTAAAAAATGGTGTTTATCCTCCTCATCTCACTCCTTCAAAGAGGAAATATATCAAATTGCAGTCAATTCCTTTTCATCTTATTGATAATTTATTATTTAAAAAATATATCAATGGTATACTGTTAAGATACATAGAACCAGGTCAAACACAGAGGTTACTTGAGCAGTTCCATGATGGACATGGTGGAGGACATTACTCAGCAAGAATCATAGGTCACAAGATCATGAGAGATGGGTATTACTAGCTAAGTTTATTCAGTGATTACCATGCATGGACCAAGAAATGTAGACAATGTGCCATGTTTGTTGGGAAGGTGAAGCTTGTAGCCTACCTCTCTAACCAATTTTAGTTAATAAACTATTTGTCCAATGGGGATTGGAATTTATTGGTGTTATCAACCCTCCATCAATCTTAAGACACAAGTGGATCTTGACTGCGATAGATTATTTTACAAGATGGATAGAGGTAATAACATTAAAAGAAGCCAATGAAACTAGTGTTTTGGACTTCTATGAAGGTTTGCTAACCAGGTTTGGGGTCCCTTCAACTATAATTTTTGATAATGCTATGTATTTTGTATGATTTGAGATCAGCTAGTGGGAAATTCAACATAGTGTTTTCCTCAGTACCTCATCAAATTATTATCCACAAGGTAATGGCCTTGTTGAGTCTACCAACAAGAATTTGTTGAAGATCATCAGGAAGACTGTAGAAGACAATTATAGATTATGGCATCTCAAATTGAAGTCAGCTGTGTGGGTTGATAGAATTACCTATAAGAGGTTGATTGCCAATTCTCCATACAAGCTAGTACATGATAAGGAAATAAGAATGTCTATTTCTCTTGAATTCACTACTTTGGAATTGATGCATAAACTTGAGATTTTGGAGACTAACCCTATGTAAATAATAGATGCTAAGCTCATGGAGCTAGAGGAGACAAGGCATCAGGCCATGAAGGCTATGGAGGCCCATCAAGCAATGACAAAGAGATATTTTAACAAAAAAACTAGTTCAAGAAATTTCTAAGAAGCAAATTTGGTCCTCAAATGGAATGAGGATAGAGCCAAGCTAGGAAATCACACAAAATTTGATTCTCTTTAGAGTGGTCTATATATAATCTCTAGCTGTAAGTCCCACAATACTTTCCAGTCTACAAGGATGAATGGTGAAGAGCTTCCTATCCTAGTCAATGGGATACATCTCAAGCATTGCTATTAAGGAAAGATAAGTCCCCTGCACATAGTTAGTTGTTTTTGTTTTTCTCTAAGTGTTTTCTAACACATTAGTTTCTTTTCTATTTTGTCCCTAATAAGTGCTTCTATTTTCACAATTGTTTAGTAGTTAGTTGCTTTACCTTTTTAGGTTAGTTTCCCTAATTTAGTTTATTTCTTTCCCTATTGTTAGAATTCTTCTATATTTGCAAATCAAAAGACTCTCTTGCAGTCATAAATGGTCCATATATTATATGTTATGAGTTAGAGTCATGTATATGGTCTAAGTTCTCAAGTAAAGCAGGCATGCTGCCTAGCTAAGTCACCAAAGATGACTAAATTTTGGTCTACATACCAAATAATATGCCTAGTCCAAGAGTTCAGTGGAAGAAGTAGGATCTTCTTTTCTATAGTTGCAAAGAGTAGGTATCTGAACAATTTTTCATAGTGTCCGAGCCTTCAAGGATCAAGAAAAAATTCAAGTGCAGTTCAAGGAAAAACTAAATACAAAACTCATTTTGGGCCAAGTCTTTACTTGAATTGTTTTAGACCTTTCATTTGATTAAGTGTTAATTCTTTTAGGACACTTTCTTTTAGGCTACGTGTTGAATTCTTTCAAGCTTTCCTTTTCTAAGATAATTCTTTCAGGACACTTTCTTTCAGGCTACATGTTGAAATCTTTCAGACAAATTGTCTAAGATAAAGTTTTTGAAGGCATGAATCTTTTCAGACAAAATGTCTAAATCAAAAGATAAAGACCTATTTCTTTTGGGAAAATTGTCTGAACAATTTTTTTGAAGGATAGTTCTTCAATGAAATGGTCCTATATAGAAATCCTGAAGGATAAGTCTTCGAGCAAAATGTCCCAAACATTTTTTCTAAAAGATATCCTTTTCAAGTAAAGTGACCAAAACATTTTCCTGAAGGGTCTTTTCTTGAGAAAGTGAACCCTACAAAAGTCATGAAAGGTGAGTTTTCAATGCAAAGTTCCCTATACAATTTTCTTGAAAGGTCATTTCTCGATAAAATGGTCTAGTTCAAAGTTTTTGAAGGGTTCTTTTAAACAAGGTGCCCCAAATAAAAGTTTAAGAGAAACCCAAAAGTGTCAAATTTAAATGTAAAAGATGACCATTTTTTTTCAAATATGTTGTGATGTTTGTGCAAACATCAAATATGATTACATAGATGTCAAAGTTCAAGCTATAGGAAATAGACATTTATAGTCAAATGGGTTTAAGATTGATGATCTGTGTTCAATCCAAGCAAAGATTCATTAGTACACATCAAGTCAAGAAGTTAATAAGATGTTCGTGTAGATGTCAAATTAGACCACGATAAGTAAATGTTTGGGTTCAAAAGGTCCTTAAAAGGTTTTAAGTTGGTTGACATCTAACGGTCTGTGGGAGCCCTCATATTAACACATGAGATCTAATGATCAATGCTGGATTCAAATGGGTCAAAAGGTCCCCAGGTTAAAGCCTTTAAATATATATAAGTTGGACATGATTCAATGGTGTAGGATCATCAAGTTAAGATCCAATGGTATGCATTCATTAACAAAAATATGGGTCCAAGCTAAATCAATGATCAACGTGAGCTCATATATCTTGATCTGATGGAGTATAAGAACTGATAGGAAATTGTGACCAGGGAGATCTAAACTCTCATGTTTAATTGAGCATTTAGATTTAACAATCAGTAGAGGTTAAAGGGTCAAAGGATCCAAAGAGCAAATGTGTGAATGATAAGTGGCATAAGCACGTTCAATTGGTAAAAGATCGATGAATTATGGGCATCCATGCATAGGCAAATCAACATTGTGAGGCAAAGTCAATAAATTAATGTATTTGTAGAACTAATGAACATAAAGATAATTGGGCATGATGTAAATAGTATGAGTTGGCTATCGACAACCAATAAGCAAAAGAAATCTAGGGATATTTTTGATGAAAGTTGAAAAGGTTGTTCGAGACCTAGATAAAGAAAGTATCAAGGATTCAAGCTTGAAGGTGTACCAGGGTTAAACCAAGGCCACATTTCAAAGACCAAGCATCACCATTAAAAGATCCATATAGGTAAGATAGATCCTTTGGATCTAATACCAAAGGTGAAGATAAACTAGTGATTGTGAAGCAAAATTAGGTAGTTTGTAAAATTTCATAGATATTGTGACTATATGAAAACCAATAGTCTAAGATTGGTTTTCACATATAGTGAACCTGTGTCTCACCTCATCATGGTTCACATTTTTAGGTTCTGATGGCCACCTAATGCAAATGTGGCACATTTCAGCCAGTTCTAAGACATGATCCTCATCAGCAGATCAAGTAAATAGTGATATGATTCCAAGAAAAGATCTGGTGGTTGGATAAGGGAAATGGACATTTAATTCTTTTACAAGAGTTGGTTATTTGTTTATAAGATCTGAGTCAACATCCTCGAGAGTGATAATCCATTGAAAGAAATTGAGCCTTTTATTCAATGCACAACTCTTTCTCTTTTCTTTAAGAACAAGCTTCTAAGCCTTGAATTGATCCTTTTATCCCTCTTTTTGGTATGACCAGACTCTACCAAAATTTATACAATGATGCCTTTTTGATGCAATAAAGACCAAATTCCATCTTTTTCTAAGATAGATTGAAGTGTGTTCTATGAATTCATGTAATATTGTTAAGTGAAGTATGTTCCTTGCTTATGTCTAAGTTTCTCACCTTCAGGAAGTGATTAATAGTTCTCATAGGTCATTGTAAGTGTAATTTACAGTTTATTATCTAGTTTGAAAGTGGATATCTGCCCTCTCTTGCTAATTTAGTAACTGATTAATGCCTTGTTCTAAAATATTTATGTGAGATTGATGTTCTTTGGTCTAAAAACTTTATCATAGTGTGTTTTATGTGAATTCGAGTGATCAAATTATTGGTGCATCACCGATTTTACATGATTTATAAGTTATTATCAAAATCTCTCTCCCTTTTCCAAGCAAGTGCTAGTTTATGTGATAAATCTAGAAGAAATTCAACCTTCTCCAGAAGTTTGATCCATTATTAGGATACCCATAACATAGGATCAGTCCCATATTGGACTAGATTTGAGTAGGAAGATCTGAATAATTCCCTTACTTAGCCAGGGTGCAAGTCTAGAACCCCAACAATACCTTTGATGAAGCCAAAGGGATGACTTTTTGTTGATTGGTATTTACCAATAAAAAAAACTCAACTATTTTATTCTTTCTCTGGTTTGGTATTATTGGTTGTTTTTATAATGGTTTGAATTGCAATTGCTTTTACTCTAGACTAGCTTTTGGTAACCATATTTATTGTTTTTACACCTTTGCTTTAGGATAAGTACTCACAATGTGAGTGGATTGCTTGATAGATGTATCAATGATAAGATTACCACTATCAATTAGGTTTTGTATTTTTCTCTTTAAGGTAAAACGATAATCTATATGATGCCCATGGATTCTATGATATGCACAGTAATAATCTAATCTCCTTAATGGATGAGGAGGAGGTAGCTTGATCATTTTATTTCTAAGCATCTCTCTTAGAAACTCAATCTTATTATGCATTTGCATACTTGGCTTTATATTATAATATGGAACCTTGTTTGGCATAATATTGGTAGATAAAGATGCAAACACATGGTTGACACTATCATATTTTGGATTCTTGGCATATAGAATCTAATTTTCCAATAATGTGATATTTTAATTAAAATATTTATTTTCCTCTTGTAGCCCTTGTATTACCTTGGTCATGGTGATTATTTTATCTTTCAGGGTTTCACATGAACAAACCCTAGCTGCCTTGGATTGAACATGCATACATGTACCATCTATGGATTTATGAAGTGTTTATTGGCTACCTTTCTTTGGAATAATAATGTGGAACACCTTACCCCTTGAATAAGTGATAATATGGACCTGGTTAGAGGGATGGTAGCTATCACCATCCTTAGGGTTAGTAAGCGAAAGAGGTTTAATAGTATTGCAAAAAGTTTGGTAAAAAGAGTCTTGAATTTTATATTGATTATAACCATTCTTTGATTTGGTTGCTTTCAAATTTATAACAATGTAAACAAGACAACAAGCAATGGCTACAATGGGATATTGGAAGAGAAAGTTCTCAACATACATATCCATATTTAGCATGCTTTTAGAAAAAAAGGAATTATGATTTTTAAATTTTTAATATTTTGAAATAAAAAATTAGAATTGAGGAAAAAACATGAAAATCAAAAAACCCTAAGAGGATAAAATTTAAAGAATGAAACCCTAGGAAAAACTAGGGCTTACAAATGTTCAATAACAAGAAAGTTTACCATAAATTTTTACCCTAAAATATAGAATAAGGAATTTAGATTTAAATGATACTAGATTAGCTTAAGGATAAACATGGAAGGCTAATCTAATGATAACCAAACAAATTAATGTAAAAAATAAACAATAATTCCTCTAAGTTTATATAGTTTATTATGTTGTCTAAATATAAAAAGTGCAACTATTTAGATATTACAATATATAAAAAGAAAAGAGTACTTAGTTGGACATTGATGCGAATATAGGTCTAAATTTAGAATGGATAGAGAATGGACTATAACATAGTGCTGATGCAGTCATCAAATTATAGAAATATTATTTTATGGGCTTTAAATGCTACTTTCAAATATAAGACTGTTGCATCAATGCAAGTGTCAGGGGTGGTCATAGGTGTCTTGTATAGAATAATCACTCCTTGTGTGACCACCTCTATTGTTATAATTTTTTTGTTGCCTTCTTTATGGTATATTCAGATATCATGCACTTGAATTTGATCTTGGTATTTTAATCAAACCCTAGATTCTTCACCCTTCTTAACCCTTAAATGATCCTTGGTAAAAATGGGTTAGTGGTCTCATGATGTTAAACTAATCTCAATGACCCCTTTGTTAATGAGCAATAATTATATAGCCAATACTTTGAAGAGGTCCTCAGACTTATGTATTTCTCCCATAGGTGTGGGAGTGTGATATAACAACAATGCAATATTCTACATGCAAAGTAGGCAGTGATCTTGCATATAATTTGGAAAATATAGCTCAAGGGCTGCTCTTGGGTTGGTTCAAACATTCTTTGGGAATACTCTTATGATTGATATGTGAATAGGGAGAAATGGGGTAGGTTTGCTCACTTAAATAAATGATTGATTATTCTTTGGTAGTTCTGAAGTGAGTTTGTATTTTTGAAATAAATAATGAGGTAGGGACATACTTGTATTTATACAAATCACTATCAAAATATATCTTGCAATAAGAAACTTAAGATGACCCTTAGGTTTTAATTATTTTGAAAATATGATGAATTTTGGGCAATAGACACCTCGTAGGATTTTGGACACCTTTGTCGATATAGGTATCTATGGATGGCTAGAACTATCTAGGGAACTAGAAAATAGGTCCAAGTCTGAAACTAGCTGTGAAGGATAATTAGCAGGTTTATAGCACTTTACATAGTATAACAAGCCTGGGTCATCAAAATAGTTGGGCTCAAAGTAAGAGATCAACAATTAGGTACAAAGAGATAGTGTACATGAGATTTTTGGTTAATGGGAAGGTTTAAGATAGAAGGATAACTCATTTTGAGTTATGTTTTTCAAATATATAGTATTGAGATGCCAACTATTCATTTTTAGTATGTACATTTACCCCCTCCCCCCAATCTAGTAATGCATAAAAATGAAATTACTAGTTAAAGGAAAGAAACATACCTGGGTATGTAGACACACCTTGTCTCTATGTGAGCCCACTTTGAGTGCTCTGGTAGTGACTGGACTGTAACCAAGAGCATGTTACAATATATAATTAGTGTATGAAATTTAAAATTGAAAAGAAGAAGGTTAGGAGTAAACTTGTGTGTCGATACAACCGTCTAGCCTTTTGACAATCATATTTGAAAAGATGCTTCATTATAAAGCATTAAAACTAATATGAAGGCAAATTTGAAATATTATATGTGTGTGTGTGTTACAACTCACCATTACACTTACGTTGGGTGCATGTTGTCCTTATATATATATATATATATATATATATATATAAGGACAACATGCACCCAACCTAAGTGTAATGGTGAGTTGTAACACAACCATTAAGCTTGTTTCATCTCGATTATGCAACCCAAATATGTGTATAAACTAGTGAGTGTGAGAAGTTTAATTAACACACACTATATATCTAGTGAGTGTGGTTGATTTAATCAATCCAAACTATAATTCTATTGAAGTTAGATGATTTAATCAAGCCTAACTTGTAAATTTGGTAAGATTGAACAGTTTAATCTACTCAACCTTCCAAATTTGAATGAACTATTATGGTAGATTGGCTCAATAAAAGTCCATAACAGTCCATAATAATTCATAATAATATAGATAGTATTTAAAATCTAGAAATTGACTAGATTTTCAAAATTTAAGTGCCTTTGCATGGCATATGCACCTCATATATGTTTGAAAGGAAAATCTAGGTATAGTAATAGTACCAATGTGTAAAGTAACAATACCAATGTATGGAATAATAGTACCAAGCATATAGAATGTTTCCACAAATGTGTATATGAATAATTGGTAATATTAAAATTTGAAAATTTATGGAGGTCATGCCCATATGACATGCCCCCATCATATAATTTAGAAATTGTGGATGACACAATCTTATGACATGCCCCCACCATGTAGTGTGGTAAATATGAGTTCTCTAAAATTAGGGAGCACATATTTATATAACATGTACCTACTGATATGACCCTCTTTTGAGGTGATGGTATGTAAAATTGGTGGTCACCTTACTTGAAAAGGATAAGTTGATCATATAATCTGGGTGTATATCACATATCATAAATTATGAGTATATCAAAATAGATGAATCATTGAAACACATAGAATGTGATCAAATCATGTCCTAAGATGCATGATGTAAATCATGACAAAGTCTAGTTAGGTAACAATACAAGCTCAACACACATAAGAGCACTCAAAATTATTGGAAAGAATAATGGTCCAAAGAGACCTCATACAAGGGGCATGTTCAAATGTCGCACAATCAAAGGGACATAACTTAGTAAAATGTCCAATAGTACATCAATGACATATTCAAATATCCACATACAATATAGAAAGACATGTTCAAATGTCAAAATAGGTAAACAAAGGCATGGGGGCCACAATCAATGGATCATATTCAAATGATCAATATGATATGCAATGAAATACAATATAAAGCAAGTGAAAACACACTCAAGGAAGTGATAGAAATGAAATTAAGATAATAATAAGCAACCAACATGAAATTAGTATACTAATTCCTACAAATATGTGTTAGCAAGAAACATTAGATAGATTGCATATCAAGTACACTGGAATGATAAAATCATAGATGTAAGTACGTGTTAGAAATATAAGCTCAAACATAATAATGTAAATTAATCAAATAGTAGATAAAACCTGGATGAATAATCATGATCAATAAAGGTATATGCTCCCAATGTCCTTGTAACATGAGGGAGGAGAGGTCTAATCATTTATGTGCATGTAGATCAGTGTTTGACATATGCATATGTCACACTCAAAATAAATGTGAAAACATGTGTATATAAAATAATGATATGCCATCTACTAACATGGAGAAAACAATATATGTATCAGAGAATAGTACAAATGGGAACAATGTTGAATGTTTTTGTATTCTATACGTTATTTGATTTTTTGGGTTTATTTATAGAACATTTAAAACCACAAGTACTATTTTATGATCCCATATAAGGGATTTTCATCAGGTGCTTAGTAATATGGATATGGTAAATTGTTAGTGTAGGCTATTTCTCACTTGCGGTTTTACTTACACGGTTGTTAGTTAGCTTGCTTAAGGTTGTTAAGGTCACTATGGGAAAATACACTTAATGTATTTTTTAATAGCAAGTTGAGTTATTACCTTTTGGTGACCTAATCTCTCACTATATAATGTACCTCCTTTGTAATTTTTGGCTAATGAATCTTTCTTTATGCATTAATCCACTTTTGGTTGTTGGAATTTGCTCTCAACTACTCCTAGGGTTTTCATGCAATCTGGGATGTTCAAAGATATTTGAGAAACCAAACATGGTACCATAGCTTATTTGATGGTTGTTTTTCCATTTACAAATCCTTAGTGAGATCTTATATTGTATGCATTACTGGTTTTTGTTTTTCTTCGGCTATTTTTAAGGTTTGAAGGGATTTTCTCAACATTGATGCAAATATGTACAAATAGGTCTTAGAACAAAAAACCACTTTTGGGTTTTATGGTGTTTTTGAGTTATCAATTGGGTCTTTATTAGTTTCAATAGTTGTACTAATTTCTATGTTTCTAAGGTTTTATGTGAAAGTTTTTCATTTTTCAAGCATCGTAGGCGCTTTGGCAGAATCTAGGTCTAGGTGAACTTTTAACCACTTAGGCAATTTTTTGGATTTGCATGGGTGATCAAAATTTTCAAGATGGATTCACAGGTAAGGGAAAACATTTGACTCCCTATGTGTAGGGTCATTATAACTTGATGCCTACCTAAGTAGGCCTTAGACCCCACCCCCCTTCTATGCACTTTACTCTTCCTCTTATTTCATCAGATTTTTATCCCCCATTAGGTATTTCCAACTTGATAAACATTGGGTAGTGTGAAAACAAGGTCCTCGAGCTTTGCCTTTCTCATAACAATACCCCTTTGAGAAGCCTTCAATAAAAAAATCACACCCATTGGAAATTTTTCTTATAACAAACTTCTCTTGCTTGGAAAACTTTTTGGCTACTGCATGCATGCTTTATAGATTCTACTTAACCTCCAGGTAGACTCATTCATTGACTATCTTTATCAGAGTTTGCCTACTCATCAAACATTTGTTTATGCTTGTGCATAGCCCAGATTATGCAAAGCCTCCAAGTATATTCTTTCATAAATAGTCTTTGGTGGGAATTTATCCCCTCTTAGACATTTAGGTCTTTACATGTAGGGTCAACATAGCCTGACACCTATACAAGTAGGCCTTGGATCTCAAAAACACATTAGGTAGTCCCATAGAACCTGACCCCTATTCTAACACTCACTAGAACTTGACACCCTATTTGCAAGATTTATAGAAATTCACCCTTGATCCAATATTTGTTAGAACCTGACACCCCTATTTGCAAGCTTTTCAAAACCCACTCCTACTCCACACACACTTGGATCTTGCCATTGCTCGACACACCCTTAGACTCTGACCCACTTATGTGTAGGGTTGGTAGAATCTACCACCTACTCGAGCAAGCCTATTTTTCTATCCTCATCCTTCCTCTTTGTTGTGTTAGTTAGTGACATTCAAGAGACCGTCAATTTCAAGCAGGTTGAAAGCACCACTATTCATTTGAAAATTAGAGGGATTGATGTCATCAACTTGAACCCTAAATGTTACATAAGTATAAAGGAGGGGCAATCATTTGAAGGCTTGGCCGCTAGTCATATAGGAGTTTAGCCCTTGGTCATAGCCAACCCAAGGGGATTACATTTTACCCAAAAAAATTTTATTGGAGAAATTTATTTTTCAAAAATTTAAACCAATTTTTTTTCAAATTTTTTCTAGGTGTTTTTCAATGCCAGTAATAATTTCAAACATGCATAACTTTTGATCGGTAACTCCTTTTTGAGTGTCATCTTATTCAAAAGTGATTGGTTTTTCATACTCTATGTATTGGTGAAAAATTTGGCCCCCATAAAGCATCCAATTCTCATAAATTTTCAACTCTTGGATGTATTATCAATAGAGCTCAACATCCCTTTAGTTCTTTTATATTTATGCACAAATTGCTCAAGACACATTCTGAATTGTGCCTAATGTCTATATGAGCGTGCTTGCATTTGAAAATTTTAGGGGGGTCATTATTGATAGTTCTTAGAGGGTACTATGTGGTGCTATGTTTTTCTTGATCTTTTGCACTCTCATTTTCTGCATTACATTAATTCCTATATTTACTACTCATTGGGATGGATTATCAACTATGCCTGATGTGCTCTTCATGAGCATGCATTGTTATTGTAAATAGGGGGTCATTGAAGTTTGTTTTATGTAGTTGTGCACTTTTTTGGTGTCTTTTCTTTGTCATGTCTATTTCACTTGAGGGACACCAGTTGCATAGGAAGTTGATTCTACACTAGTGGTTCTTCTTGGAAATACCAACTATGCTTCTTGGCATGCTTACATGGTTTACTTGCTCATGAAAAATAATAGTATTCCACTCCTATATAGAAAAATACCTATTCCTACTAATTCTAAAAAGTACATTAAGTGGGCTAAATCTTGTGATAAGGTTCATAGTCGTTTACTGCTACACATTTCATGGGATCTACATCACCATGTGTGGCACACAATGTGTCCTAGAATTGTTTGGAGCATACTTCAATCTATTTTTGGATATCCTACCAAGATTTACATCAATCATCCTCCTACTCTTCCTATTATCACTTCAAATATTTCTCCACTTCATATTATCTCTTTAAAGACTGTCATACTCTCTCCTCTTACTCTTATTTCTTGTGATGACACATTTATGGTGGACAATGTTATTCCTTATGTCGAGCCACCACTATAGGATGAGATTCTACCTGACTTCAGCTATTATATTAAAAATTCTACTTCCATCCCTATTCATAATGTTGCTCTTCTAGAGCCTTCATAACATTGTACTTCAAAGGAGACTATTGTTTCTATTGTGATTACACCCTTTGAGATCTTCAATGACTAATATGTTCCTATGGATTTGCATGCTTCATCTTTAATATCTTATTCATCTTTGAAATTTTTTGAACTATGATCTCCACTTCACATGGACATTCTTTCAATTAATGTTCCATGCCATTCTTCTTCATCAGACTCACTTATACTCATTGAGACTTTTGATCTTGATCACATATTTGAGATTGATTACTCTTATTCTAGCATAAATGAATACAATAGTGATGGGGACACACCTCCACCATCTCCTTATTACCTTATAGATATTAAGGAGTTAATTTTTAATCCACCTACCTATGGTCTAATTTACACATTACATGATACAATTTTATTGATCTAAGGCTCATCAGACATTAGTTAGTCTACTACATAGTTACAAGGCATTCCACATTCTTTATTTTCCTCTGCTTCTATTGCACCATCATTACATGGAGAAGTTGGCCCATCTATTATGCATGAGAAGAATTGTTCCTTATATAGGAAACACACCTTGGTTGGAGATCCATCAGGGACTTGTTGTACACATTCACTATTCTAGGGTGATCCACTCTTCACTGCACCTAGTTTTGACAAGTTCACTTCAATGGCATTACGTTTAGTTCTTATGCATGATCTTGTCAAAGATATTCCACACTTCTATCTTGGACCCCACTCAAAATTATTTGTACTACTACCTTCATCTTCCATTATAGAATAGGAAAAATTCTAGTACACCATTCATGATCTTCCTTTGGTAAAGGGAAAAAACATCATTCAATGCAGATGGAACTTCTTCATTCTTCAGGCAGAGGATCTTGTCAATGACATTCATCATTTTACAAGATCTATTGTCGGCAACATCAACATACTTTATGAGGACTTATTAGTTTTTATCTCTTTATGTGCTTTTTTTTCTCTCACTTGTGGACACATTATTGGTTGTGCCCAATGTACTTAGAGTATGCACTATTTATCTCTTTGCTCTCTTTTAGGAGAGGACTTTTTTATTATGGGTTTTCTCCTTTTCTCCGCTTTATGGGAGTTTTTTTGTGCTTGGGTCCTTCATTGGGCCTTATTTCTAGGACCTAATTATTATGCCCACCTAAGCTACACTTTAGGGGGTGTTGGTGTAGGCTTTTTCCTGCTTATGGTTTTACCTACACAGTTATTAGTCAGTTTGATCAAGGTTTTTAAGGTCATTAAGAGAAAATACATAGTTTATTTTCTAATAGTGAGTTGAGTTGTTACCTTTTTGGTGACCCAATTTATGACTATATAATTTACATCATTTGTACTTTTTAGCTAATGAATCTTTCTAAATGCAATCACCCACTTTTGGTTGTTTCAATTTGCTCTCACCTATGCTTAAGGTTTCTGTACAATCTTGGATGTTCAAATATCTTTATGTATTTTGTGGGTTATTTGATATTCTAGGTATTTTTATAGAATATTTGGAACTGCAAGTACTATTTGATGATCCCATCTAAGGGATGCTCATAGGTTCTTGATACTATGAATATAGTAAATTGTGTTGGTGATGCCACTAAGGAGAATATATATTTGTCATATCTAGCACTAGAGAACTAGTGACACTGTGTATCCCTCATATGAGTGTGATGCTGTGAAGTAGAAGTAACAGGTATATTTGTTTATGAAACCCATTTTTTAATACTCTTAAGTTTATTTGAAGTAACATTAATAGTATAAGTAGGAACATGCTTATTTTCTCTAATAATTTTTGGAAATGTATAAGCTATATAATGATATCAAGAGGAGAATCCACATGAAAGGGTAAATGTATAACCTTTCACAAATAAGATGTTCCATATGTGTGCATAGTAGAATCATAAATTATATCATGCTCTTTTGGTAAATTTGTACTTGGTTGATTTGGTTTGCATTTATCTATATTTGGTTTCACATTTGTTGGATGATTCAAGCGATAAATACCAATCCCTATATATGAATATATCATGTGGTAATTTAGAAAATAAATCAAACTATTCATCTAAATATTGTGTTTTGAATTTAAATACCTCATTTTAATAGTCTATTATATGGTCATTATAGTGATTTTTATATTGTGCCTCTTGCTCTATTGTAATTCTAGACTTCACAAGTGTTTTTCAAATAAATATTTGATGAAGCCAAAGGGATGCCTTCCCATTGATCAATATTTACCACTAAATGAAGCTCAACTATTTGATTCTTTTTTTGGTTTGGTATTATTAGTTCCTTTGGTAACAATTTGACTTGTAACTAATTTTTCTATGGATTAGCTTTTGGTAACCATATTTGTTATTTTTTCACCTTTGATTTAGGAAAAGTACTCATAATGTGAGTGGATTTCTTGATAGATGTATCAATGATAGGATCACCATTATCAGTTAGGTTTCATATTTTTCACTTCAAGGCAAAACAAATATTTGTATGATGCCCATGCACTCTATGATATGCACAATAATATTTTGATATACTTAAAGGACGAGGAGGAGGTAGTTTGATCAATTTATTTCTAAGAATCTTCCTTAGAATCCCACTTGAACTCTTATTAGTTCTCTACTTACTTGGATTCATATTTTGATATGGAACCTTTTTCAACATAATATTGGTAGATAAAGATGCAAACACATGGTTAACACTATCATATTTTGTATTTTTGGCATATGGTATTTGATTTTCCAATAATGTGTTCTTTTAAATGAAATATTGATTTTGTAACTCTTGTATTACCTTGGTCATGGTGATTATTTTATCTTTGAGGGTTTCATAAGCACAAACCCTAGGTACCTTGTATTAAACATGCATACATGCACCATCTAGGGATTTAAGAAGGGTTTATTAGCTACCTTCCTTTGGCATAATAATGTGGGCCACCTTACCTATTTAAGAAGTGATAATATGGACCTAGTTAGAGGGATGGTAGCTATCACCCTCCTTAGGGTTTGGAGGAGAAATAACTTTAATAGTGTTGTAAAAATATTGGTAAAGAGAGGCTTGAATTTTATGTTGATTAGGATCATTATTTGATTTGGTTGCTTTGAAATTTCTAATAGTGTAGACAAGACAAGAAGCAATGACTAGAATGAGATATTGGAAGATATAGTGCTCAACATACATATCCATATTTAACATGATTTAAAAAAAAAGGAATTATGACTTTTAAATTTTTAATATTTTGAAATCAGAAATCAGAATTCAAAAAAAAATAGGAAAATCAAGAAATTCTAGGAGGATACTTTTTTTAGAAGGGAACCCTAGGGAAAACTAAGGCTTGTAATATTCAACAATAAGTGGATTCACCATAATGTTTTACCCTAAAATATAAAATAAGGAATCTAGATTTAAATAAGACTGGATTAGCTTAAGCATACACATGGAAGGCTAATCTAGTGAGAAGTAGGTCAATTAATGGAAAACTTAGACAATAATTCCTCTAAGTTTATATAGTTTGCAGAGATGGCTAAATATAAAAATGTAACTATTTAGATATTACAATAAATAGAAACAAAAGATTAATTAACTAGACACTAATGCTGATACATGTTTGAAGCTAGAACAGATAGAGAATGGACTGGAATATAGTGTTATCACCGTCATTAGATTCTAAAAATATTATTTTTAGGCTCTAGATGCTATCATCAAATTTAGGACTGTTGTGTCAACACAAGTGCCAGGCATGGATGTAGGTATCCTATACAAAATAGTCACTCTTTTTTGGGTGACACCTCTACTTTTATAGCTTTTATATCATCTTCCTTCTAGTATATTTAGATCTCAGATATATGCATTCAATCTTGGTATTTTAATCAAACCCTATATTCTTCACACTTGGATGATCCTTGGCCAAAAATGGGATAGTGGGATCATGGTGTAGAACTAACCTCAATAACCCCTTTGTTAATGAACATTGCCTACATAACCAATACTCTAAAGAGGATCTTAGACATATGTAGTTTTCCCCTAGGTATGGGAGTATGTGATAACAATGGTGAAATATACTACATATAATGCAGGCAATGATCTTACATATAATTTGAAAAATATAGATCTAGGGTTGCTCTTGGGGTGCTTCAGATATTCTTTGGGACTACTCCTATGATTCATAGGTGAATAAGGAGAAATAGGGTAGGGTTTATTACTCAAGTAGATGATTGATTGTTCTTTAGTAGTTTTGTAGTGAGTTTATATGACTCGTAGGTGAATAATTAGGGAGGGATATACTTGTATTTATACTAATCCCTATTGGAAGATATCTTGTAATAAGACACTTAGGCCTACCTTTAGGTTTCAATTACTTTATAAATAGGATAACTTTTGGGCACTAGACACCTCATACGATTCTGGACACTGCCATCGACATAAGTGTTTGTGGTTGGCCAGATTTATCTAGGGAGCTAGAAAATAGGTATAGGTCCAAAACTAGCAGTGAAGGATAAATAACAGGTTTAGAGCACTCATAATACAATAAGCTGATGTCATCAAAATAGTTGCGATCGGACTAAGAGATAAGTAATTAGGCACAAATAGATAGTGTATATGAGCTTTTTAGGTAGCGGTAAGGTCTACGATAAAAGGATAGAGCCTTTTGAGCTATGTTTTCCAAATGTATAGTATTGAGATGCTAGATATTTGGTTTTAGTATTTACATTATTCTACACTATTCTACCTTTTAATCCTTAGCCCCATATCCAAAAACTTAGGGTTAAACATTTGGTGAACCTAACCTTTATGTCTCCTTGTGTAAAACCCTAGTTATCTTAAGGTTTCCTAATTTTGATTACTATAAAAAAATTTAGATCTAAATTTTTTAATTATCAATTAACATATTTATTTTCATTTATATGCACTGAAAAACTGTTTTAAAATGGAAGATAAATAATATTAATGAACCATCTTAAAATCAATCAAGAATTAATTGATGCATTTTTGTATATTACAAGAGATGAAATCAGTAAACATGTTAAGGCTAATGTTTTCACATCTAATGATGGTGAAACTTTAGGTGGTACTACCATAGATTCACTTCCATTTTCTAACCCCTTAACCACATCATTGACACCTACCTCTAGTGTTACATCTCGATTCCTCACCGAATAAATTTGCTAAATTATCCATGGATATTTACATTTAACTAATTCAGATTTAGTTATATTTCTGACTAAGCTTTAGATTTATGTTATTATGGAATAATAGAATGTTTCTTAACTAAATGATGATACATGATTTAGTATTATGAGTTAGATTCATGTATGTATTTACATATTTAAGTACGTTAATGTATTGTTTCAGTTATATGTTGTTACTTTATGATTATTATGTGATATGATCTAATTACTTACATGTTATGAGGTGGACATAGGAGAATTCATCATTCTAGCATACCAGAGGGAGAGCATCATTGGAGAGGATGATGTAAATAAAGACATTGCAGGTCGATAGAGAGCTACTAAAACCCTACACATGCCACAATAATTAGTCATGGTAGAAAATATATTTAAAAATGATGGTTTTGGTGTTTATTTAAAATTACTAAAATATAATTAAATGTTAAATTAATTTAATATGAAATTGAAATTTCATATTAAAATATAAAAAGGGAATTTTTTTTATAAAAAAAGAAAAAGAGAAAAAATTGAAATTAGAAAAAGAGAGAAATAAATTAAAATCTAAAAAAAAAAGAATTAAAGGTCTTAAAATTGATAAAAATAAAAAGAAAGCCAAAAACAAAAATATGGAAAAAGAATTTAGCATCTATTTTTTATTCAAGAGAAAGAATGAAAGAGAATTGATGTAGTCTATGCATTAGAGAATAAAGAGGAAAGGACACAACATGGCGGAGAAGAAGCACAAAAAATCAACGTGCAAATTTTATCGGTAGGTGGTGTCTTTAAATTTAATGTTTGGGATAATATTATTAATTTGTGGGTAATAATATTAAATCCAAACAATAGAATTCATTATTAAATGGGACTTGTTTGATAGTTATCATAATTGAAACTAAATATATATTGAATTGATATGCATTGTATTACTGCAAATACCATCTATTTTAATAAAATGCCTTATTTAACCTATAACCAACAATGTATATTAAATCTAATTTAGATAAGCTTTCCATAGCTTGGCGCCACCATATAGGAGGAAAGGGTTTGGTCTCAAATTTCAACTTATAAAATTACAAACCTGATTTTATTACACACACACACACACACACACACACACACACACACACACACACACATGTATGTATGTATGTAAAAACCTTACACATGCCACAATAATTAGTCATGGTAGAAAATATATTTAAAAATGATTGTTTTGATGTTTATTTAAAATTACTAAAATATAATTAAATGTTAAATTAATTTAATATGAAATTGAAATTTCATATTAAAATATAAAAAGGGAATTGTTTTTATAAAAAGAGAAAAAGAGAAAAAAATTGAAATTAGAAAAAGAGAAAAATAAATTAAAATCTAAAAAAAAAGAATTAAAGGTCTTAAAATTGATAAAAATAAAAAGAAAGCCAAAAACAAAAATATGGAAAAAAAATTTAGCATCTATTTTCTATTCAAGAGAAAGAATGAAAGAGAATTGATGTAGTCTATGCATTAGAGAAGAAAGAGGAAAGGACACAACATAGAAGAGAAGAAGCACAAAAAATCAACATGCAAATTTTATTGGTAGGTGGTGTCTTTAAATTTAATGTTTGGGATAATATTATTAATTTGTGGGTAATAATATTAAATCCAAGCAATAGAATTCATTATTAAATGGGACTTGTTTGATAGTTATCATAAGTGGAACTAAATATATATTGAATTGATATGCATTGTATTACTGAAAATACCATCTATTTTAGTAAAATGCCTTATTTAACCTATAACCAACAATGTATATTAAATCTAATTTAGATAAGCTTTCCATAGCTTGGCGCCACCATATAGGAGGAAAGGGTTTGGTCTCAAATTTCAACTTATAAAATTACAAACCTGATTTTATTATACACACACACACACACACACACACACACACACACACACATGTTATAACCTGATAATCCCAGATAGGCGTCAATATAGTATATAATATGATTATTTTTTAATTCAGCCAAGTTGTATATACTCTTAGTATTTGAATCTGGAAGTTTATAAAAAAATATATAAAATTTTATATCTTTTATGATGTCTTAGTTCATCTTGAACTTTCCATAAGGCATTGACCTATTCTTCCTATCCAACCAACTAAATATTATTTGTACTTGAATCTACTATCTTAGGACATCAAATTATACATGTTGGGGCTTGGGTTTGAAAATAGAAATTGCTTTATAAGGTGTCGATCAACAGAGTTTCAAATTATTTGTATAATTTTTAACAAAATTCAGCAGTTTGTTAAACGTCGTACCATACATAAAATAGATAAAATAAATAAATAATTACCACATATGGTCTGTAGTTGAAAGTAAAAAAAAAAAAGGGTGACTTGGATTAGTTTTTGGAATATAGTAGTTAGGTGTTGAATCATTTATGATGTTGCATTTAACTTGGGCCTCCCACATAAGCATCACCCTATATATTTCCAATCAGTTGTAATATTGGGGAATATTTATTTATATACTTATTAGTCATTATGATTATTATAAAATTGAAATCGTCGTACAACACTAGTAATATTTTTAGAAATAAGGAAAAAATAATTGGTATTTTTTTGTAAATAACATATTGTGAATAATAAAATATATGCTAGAAATTATTCACTTAGTATGACGATATCAATTTTGGGTCGATTTGCCTTAAAGGATTTGCTTAGCAAAGAGAATTTTGCTTCTAAGGCTTTGATTTTTTTTTTTCACAAGATTCCTGAACTCTTTATAAAATTGTATTATTAAATCCCTTTGGCATTGAAGTCATGTTTATACGGATTGAATGATTTTAAAGCGTCGCTCCATTTTTTTTCTAAATAATTGGGTATTAGAAAACATTGTATAAGCATGTATTTATTAGCAACAAAAAATTTAAAAAACCATTTTAAATTACTTAAACCAACACAGTGATGATGAATGCTTGTATAAGACAAGTAGATAAATATAAGTGAATCTTTGGAAAGTAACAAATGAGATTTTCTTGTCTTGATTGGAAATAGAATATAGTTTTATAACTAAAAGGTTATTAAGTATATTAAATGAATTTTTTAGCTAAATATATTTGTTAGCTAAATATAGCTAGATAACAAAGTCTTATTATTTGTGACATGGTGGTAAAATGTGAATCTTAGGATATAAATCTAGATCACAAGTAAATATTTTTTACACATGGAAACAATATTAGTAAAAATCTATAACTGTCTATTCTTTGTAGCAGGACTCATATATGATTTGTAACTTGATGTATATATTGGATTTAATTGGGGTTTCATTATAACATTTCCAATCCTGTGATAGATTTCTCCTAAAAATTACAGTAATATTAGAGTTATATTGCTTGATGGGCATGAACTTGAATCGGTAATTATAGTTTGAGAGTAGTGAGACAAAATCAGATTCTTAGTCATTATTGTATAGATAACCATAACAATGTGTAAATAGAGTTAAACATGTAAAATATAGCCACCTCGTATTGTGGGTTAAAACTTCTAAAACTTTTAGATTCCTTGTTATATAAAAACCCATCACATGAAATGTGATATTGTAGTAAGTTATGACTATTTACATAATTAAAAAACTGGGGTAAATTTCTTAGTTAATATTCTTAAGAAGAATATTAACTAAAAAGTGAAAGAATCAAATATAATAATTTAGAAATTGATTGCTTAAAACCCCATAAATGTAAATCATGATTGTTTAAAACCCCTAAATATAAATCAATTATTAAACTAGATATTTTGCATTTTTGAGAAAAATAAAGTTCTAAATTTTTTAGTTATTGTATGCAATGAGTGTTTCCATATATTTATAACTACTTCATGAGTTGATTGCTATGCTTAGTAGTTATGATTAAAACACTAAACCATGGTTTAGAAATTGCATAGCATTGAAATACCTACATGTGGTGTAAATTAGAATGTGCAAGTGCTAGTATATAAGGATTATACCTATAATTCATTAGATGATTAGAATAAGTCATTAAATTATCTAAGAATCAAGAATTATAACCCTTGGAATAGTCTCCTAGAAGCAAATGAGTTGTTTAAATGTAAAGTCACAATGGATTATAAATTATCTGACTCACTACTAATAATATGAATCACTGTTAGTCATATGTATTCAATATAGAATACTTGTGTGTATTACATATTATGAATGTGTTATTATGTATAAATGTTTAGCTATACTTAGTGCATAATGGTGCATCATGATACATGTTTACATGTTATGATACTTTGGTATGCTTGTTTGTAGTTTAATTTAAGGTATACTCGGGTGGTATAATTCTTTATTGTTTGCTTATTATTTTCTACATGGACTGACTAAGTCTTAAAATTTATAAGTTTGGTTTATGTATTGTTATGTGATTGGGAACCTATGATAGTATGAGATATCATAGAGTACTACAATATAAAATAATGTTGTACCTAGGTGGTACTTATTATAGTTATTATGTCTAAAATCATATCTACATCTAATTGTTTCATTGTATACATGTTGGTTATTATTATAGATAGTGTGTGTTATTATAATTGGTAAGACTTGTGTATGTGTGCATGCAAAATTTGAGAGTTTATAAAATATTGTGTTGGTATATTATTATGTTCTATGAGAATAATGACTTGCTTTTTTATATATGGTTACTTATATAACACTTGTGTTTTCATGTATTTGAGACTACTTCATATGATTGATTATGAAAAATTAGTAGATAAGTCTTAGAAGACTAGACTTTGGTAATATGAATTGCGATAGAATGTAGATAACTAAAAATCAATTATATTATTTAAATTGTACAATTAAACTATATGTTTATCCAAGTGGTATGCTTGTAATCATTATTTATAGTATAAGATAGAATATAATGAAAGATTCATGTATATGTTTGACAGACTAAATGTATGTTGTTATTACTCTTATGCATAGTGTATCATGTGATGCATTTACTAGTAGGATGTAAGTTATTGAATCTTTTGGTTGAGTTGTATTTGACCAATCTACATTGCTAATGCAAATTAAGGAGTGAGATGAACTTCACTAGCTTACTAGCATTGCAATGTTAGATGAAGGTAGTCTGATCAAGTGGTATGCATGAAATTGATAGATCTATAAATCAATTTTATATTATTATTTGTAAAAATTTGGGTCAAAGTATGTTTAGTGAGACATTATCATTTTATAAGTGTGATTCACATATTTTTGTGATATCTTGTAATAGAATGAATTTCTATGATACACTGCATGTTTAGTATAGAATCATACAACACATAGGTACTTGTTAATCTCTTTGGATTCCTGCACCGTCAATATCTACCCATCCATGAAGAGAGGGCCATTCCTTGATGAGATAGTTTGGGAAATTATTGGTCTGTGATTGGTATGGAAAAGCACTCAGATGATGCTCTCCCTTCCCACAATAGTACTAATTGTCAAGATGATACTTGAGATTGCCATAGATACTTGAAATTCAAAAACTATGTTTTAGGGTAACCAAGTATCTTATTTATTATATTATATTATACTTGTTATTGTAAAATAGTCATGAAAAATTGTAATTATACATTGATGCACTTTGATAGTGGTGATTGTGTATTTCCATAAGTTGAGCTTAAAATGTTATAATTACTTTCTATATTAAATGGTTATTCTCTCATGATATTAGAGATTTGTATTTTATGTTGTAATATAAATTATTGTCATGATTACATGTGAATAATTTTATGATCTCTGTTAGACTCTTGATATGTAATCTAATTTTATGTGTTAATTTAAAAAAAAATTAAGTTTTCTGGTTAGATCCCAATGAGGGTGTTACATGTGGTATCAGAGCTGTGGCTCGAACTCTAGGACCCAATGAGTCCAATGACATGAAGTTTTACATTGATATTTGGACTTGTGGTGTCTCAGTGTGGAACCATATTATACCATGATTAGAGTTTTGTGACATTCTTAAAATATGTGTGTAACATTGAGTGTGTACCTTTAACAAATCTCATACTCCTTTGAGTTATTTAGGAGATTGGTTTTATCGAGTGACTCAATGGTGATAGTTTTGTATAAGGTTTTGGCAGGTAAGCATATAACATAGTTCATGAGTTATGAATAAAAAATTTCTACCATAGTTTGATCACTTAGATCAAATACTTCGAGTATGATTATGTCCTTCTTGATTATCAATTTGTCTTACCATTGAGTTTTGTGAGTGTTTAATAAGCTTAGGATGTTTCTCATTTAAATGTATGTGCTTTAGTTTTGTGTCTATATTCATTAATATTAGGAGTGGCAAATCTCATAAGACCATTTTTATTTTAGTACCACCTAGAGTGGTGGAAATATTCTTAGTAGAGTGTTATTGTATTGGTTGATAATTCCTTTGTGTACTGAGTTGGATTGATAGATGGACTTGTTGAATCTAGGATTTGATAGGTAGAACTTATCAAATTCAATCGTATGGTCATACACATGTATACTATGGATGAGTATTCCATAATTTTGTATACATTAGAAACATAGTATTTTCAGTTATTATTCATCATCATGCTTGTCAAGAGATCTGTGGAGTAGTGATGGTATTGACATGTTATACTTATTTAAAGCTATGCAAAGTAGTGATAGTATTAACTATACACATTTTTTTTTAGATTCCCTAAATATTTTTTTTTGAAATGAGAAAAACACTCTCTAGATTACGGAGATGTGTTGAGGGATAGAAGATTTTATGGAACTCTTCTTGGTATTTTAGTTTGACTTGCATAATGATCTTGTGTGATCTTAAAAAGTTAGTGAGACTTTCACTATGACATGTGAGACCCTTCAAGGTAATAGAAGTGGTCAATCCTATAGTATATAGGTTTGTCTTGACGATTCTAGATCCAAGGGTGGTCATGAAAAAATCAGTTAGAGTAAGTAATACTCACAATCATGTTTGATTAATTTGGGGATGTCATTGAGTGGGGTCTTATAAGACCAATACTTTAGGAATAGATCAATTTGAAGGAATAATAGTGAGTTCTATAGTTAATTTTCTACTTATTTGATTAGTTTGATATTATATATTATGTTGTTACCTTTTTAAGAAATGTTTTTATTGATAACTTATCTTTGAATAAGAGTCATTGGGGATGATGACTAGTTTTAGGGGAGAAGGATGTTATATTTTTATTCCTCATTGAATAAATTTGATAGATTATCCATGGATATCTACAGTTAACAAATTCAGATTTAGTTATATTTTTGACTAAACTTGAGATTTATGCTATTATGGAATAGTAGAATGTTGTTTAGTTAGATAATGATACATGACTGATTATTATGAGTTATATTAATGTATGCTTTTAAATTTTTAAGCATGTTAATGTATTGTTTTAGTTATATGTTATTTTTTTATAATTATCATTTGATATGATCTAATTACCTACGTGTTGTGAGGGAGATGTAGGAGAATTCATCCCTCAAGCATACCAAAGAGAGAGCATCATCAAAGAGGATGATGTAGATGGAGACATCGTAGGTCAGTAGAGAGCTAGCGAAACTCTACACACACTACAATAATTAGTCATGGTATAAAATGCATTTAAAAATGATTGTTTTGATGTTTGTTTAAAATTATTAAAGTATAATTAAATGTTAAATTGGTTTAATATGAAATTGAAATTTCATATTAAAATATAAAAAAAGAATTGTTTTTTTTTAAAGAGAAAAAGAAAAAAAATTTGAAATTAGAAAAAGAGAGAAATACATTAAAATCTAGAAAAAAAAAAAAAAATTAAAGGTCTTAAAATTAGCAAAAATAAAAAGAAAGCCAAAAACAAAAATATGAAAAAATAATTTAGCATCTATTTTCTATTTAAGAGAAAAAAATAAAAGAGAATTGACATAGTCTATGCATTAGAGAAGAAAGAGGAAAGGACACAACGTGGAGGAGAAGAAGCACATAAGATCAACAAACAAATTTTATCAATAGGTGGTGTCTTTAAATTCAATGTTTGGGATAATATTATTAATTTATGGGTAGTATAAATCCAAGCAACTGAATTCATTATTAAACGGGACTTGTTTGATAATTATCATAAATTAAACTAAATATATATTGAATTGATATGCATTTTATTACCAAAAATACCATCTATTTTAGTAAAATTCCTTATTTAACCTATAACCAATAACGTATATTAAATCTAATTTAGATAAGCTTGTCATAGCTCGACGCTATCATATAGGAGGAAAGGGTATGGTCATGAATTTGAACTTATAAAATTACAAACTTTATATATATATATATATATATATATATATATATATATATATATATATATATATATATATATATATATATATATATCCTGATAATCTCAGATAGGCATCAATATAGTATATAATATGATTATTATTATTTTTATTCAACCAAGCCGTATATACTCTAAGCATTTGAATGTGAAAGTTTATAAAAAATATATAAAATTTTATATGTTTTATGACATCTTAGTTAATCTCAAACTTTCCATAGGGCATTGACCTATTCATCCTATCCAACTAGCTAAATATTATTTGTACTTGAATCGACTATCTTGGGCATCAAATTATACATGTTGGGGCTTGGGTTTGTAAGCAAAAATTGCTTTATGTGGCATCAATCAATAGAGTTTAAAATTATTTGTATAGTGTTTAACAAAATTCAACAGTTTGTTAAGCATCGTACGGTCCATAAAATAGATAAAATAAATAAATTATTAACACATATGGTCTATAACTGAAAGTAAATAAAAAAATAAGGGTGACTTGGATTAGTTTTTAGAATATAGTAGTTAGGTGTTGAATCATTTATGGCATTGCATTTAACTTGGGCCTCCCACATAGGCATCGCCCTATCTATTTCCAATCACCTGTAATATTGGGGAATATTTATTTATATACTTATTATTCATTATGATTATCAAAAAATTGAAAATGGCATACAACATTGGTACTATTCTTAGAAATAAGGAAAAATTAATTGGTATTTTTCTGTATATAACATACTATGAATAATAAACTATATGTTGGAAATTATTCACTTAGTATGGTGATATCAATTTTGGATTGATTTGCATTAAATGATTTGCTTAGCAAAGAGAATTTTGCTTCTAAGGCATCAATTTACTTTTTTTAAAAGATTCCTAAACTGTTTATACAATTGTACTATTAAATCCCTTTGACATTGAAGTCATGTTTATACGGATTGAATGATTTTAAAGCGTCGTTCCATTATTTTCCAGATAATTGGGTATTAGAAAACATTGTATAAGCATGCATTTATTAGCAAAAAAAAATTTAAAAAACCATTTTGAATTACTTAAGCTAGTATAGTGATAATGGATTCTTGTATAAGACAAGTAGATAAATATAAGTGAATCTTTGGAAAGTAATAAGTGAGATTTCTTTATCTTGGCTAGAAATAGAATATAGTTTTATAACTAAAAGTTTAGTAAGTATATTAAATGAATTTGTTAGATAAATATATTTTTTAGCTAAATATAGCTAGATAACAAAGTCTTGTTATCTGTGACACAATGGTAAAATGTGAATCTTAAGATATAAATCTAGATCATAGGTAAATATACCTTTTACATGAAAATAGTATTAGCAGAAATTTATAACTATTTATCCTTTGTAGTGAGACTCAGATAGGGTTTGTAACTTGATTTATATGATGCATTTAATTAGGGTTTTATCATAAAATTTCTCTTAAAAACTATATTAATATTAGAGTTATATTGCTTGATGGGGATAAACTTGAATTAGTAACTATAGTTTGAGAGTAGTGAGACAAAATCAAATTCTTAGTCATTATTATATAGATAACCATAAAAATGTGTAACTGGAGTTAAATGAGTATAGTATAACCACCTTGTATTATGGATTAAACTTTTAAAACTTTTAGATTCCTTTTTATATGAAAACTCATCACACAGAATGTGATATTGTAGTAAGTTACGACTATTTACATAATTAGAAAACTAGGGTAGATTTATTATTTAATATTCTCAAGGAGAATATTAACCACAAAGTGAAAGAATCAAATAGAATAATTTAATAAATGATTGATTAAAAACCTCTAAATGTAAACTAATTATTAAACTGGATATTTTGTGTTTTTAGAGAAAACAAAGTTCTAAATTTTTTAGTAATTGTATGCAATGAGTATTTCCATGTATTTATAACTACTTCATGAGTTGATTACTATGCTTAATAGTTATGATTAAAACACTAAACTATGGTTTAAAAATTCTATAATATTAGAATACCTACATGTGGTGTACATTAGGATGTGCAAGTGCTAGTATATAGAGATTATACCTATAATTCATTAAATTATCTAAGAATCAGGAACTATAAACCTTGAAATAATATTCTAGAAGCAAATGAGTCATTTAAATGTAAAGTCATAAAGGGTTATAAATTATCTAACTCACTAATAATAATATGAATGACTGTTAGTCATATGTATTCAATATAAAATACTTATGTGCATTACATACTATGAGTGTGTTATTATGTATATATATTTAACTAAACTTAGTATATAATGGTACATCATGATGCATGTTTACATATTTTTATACTTTGGTATGCTTGTTTGTAGTTTAATTTATGATATACTTGGGTGGTATAATTTCTTATTGTTTTCTTGTTATTTTCTGTATAGATCGTTGAGTCTTGAAATTCGTAAGTTTGATTTATGTGTTTCTATGTGGTTGAGAACCTATGATAGTATAGGATATCATAGGGTAATATAGTATAAAATTATGTTGTACCTAGGTGGTACTTACTGTAGTTATTATGCCTAAACTCATATCTACATTTAACTATTTTATTATATACATGTTAGTTATCGTTGTGGATAGTGTGTGCTGTTACAGTTGTTAATACTTGTGTATATGTGCATGTAAAATTTTGAGAGTTTATCAACTATTATGTTGGTATGTTATTTATTTATATGAGAATATTGACTTAATTTATTATATATATTTACTTATATAACACTTGTGTTTCTATGTATTTGAGACTATTTCATATGATTGATTGTGAAAAATTAGTAGATAAGTCTTAGAACACTAGACTGTGGTAATATGGGTTGTCATAGGGTTTAGATAACTGGAAACTAATTATATTGTTTGAATTATACAACTAAATTGTATGTTTACCTAGGTGGTATATTTGTAATCATTATTTCTAGTATAGGATAGAATATAATGAAAAATTCATGTATATGTTTGACAAACTAAATATATGCTGTTATTAATCCTATGTATAGTATGTCGTGTGATGCATTTACTAGTAGGATGTAAGTTATTGAATCATGTGATTGAATTGTATTTGATCAATTTATATTTCTAAAATGGAGTAAGGAGTGAGACAGAATTTACTGGCTTACTGGCATTGCAATGTTAGAATCAGATACTCTGATCAAGTGGTGTGCATGAAATTGATAGATCTATAAATCACTTTTATATTATTATTTATAAAACTTTGGGCCAAAGTATGTTTAGTGAGACATTATCATTTCATAAGTGTGATTCAAATGTTTATGCAATATCTTGCAATATAATATTTTTCTATGATACACTACATGTTTAGTATATAATCATACAACATACGAGTACTTACTAGTCTTTCTAGATTCTCATGTCATCGCTATCTACCCATCCGTGAAGGGAGGACCATTCTTTGATGGAATAGTGTGTGGGATCGATGGTCCATGATCAGTGTGAAAAAGTACTCAGATGATTCTCTCCCTCCCCATAATAGTAATGCTTATCGAAATGATACTTGAGATTTCCACAGATACTTGAAGTTTGAAAACTGTGCTCTGGGTAGCCAAGTATCTTATTTATTATATTATATTGTAAGTGTTATTGTAAAATAGTCATGAAGAGTTGTAATTATACATTGATGCATTTTGATAGTGGTGATTATGTATTTACATAAGTTGAGCTTAAAATGTTATAATTACTTTCTATATTAAATGGTCATTCTCTCATGATATTAGAGATTTGTATTTTATGTTGTAATATGAATTATTATCATGATTTCACGTGGATAATTTTATGATCTCTATTAGACTCTCAGAATGTGGTCTAATTTTATATATGTTAATTTAAAAATACAAATTTAAGTTTTTATAGTTAGATCCCAGTGAGGATGTTACATTTAGTGGGGGCATAGATTATGTTTTAAAAACCTTGTTCTATAAGGATCAAAATTATATTCCTACATCTCCTATGAGATAAATGAATGTTTTAACTCAAATACTAATTTCATTACCCATATCTACTCAAACTATGTTTACATCCCCTTTGGCAATTTTTCAAATATCAAATCTTAATCCCAATGGGTCTACCATGCAAACCCTTCTCCAAGTTATAAACATTTTATAATAAAATATTAAAAATATTGAATAAAATGATTTAAATTCTCCTCATGTTATTGATTCACAATGTGTGTTACATAATATTCTTGCACCTGAAATATATTTGCACCCTTTTCTAACTAGTTTTGTTGCACCCAAGTTCACACATTATGATGGCAAGGGTGATCTTGAACAACATCTTTGATCTTTCTATGCAACATGCCTGTTGGGATAAGAATTTGGATTGTAAAGATGCACATTATATTTGTCTAATATTCATGTACTATTTACTCATTTTCTCATGTATAAGTCTATTTTTTCCTATCTCCATGACTTGTAATAGGTTACAATATGAATAGACTCCACTTTTGGTACCAAGTATGAGAATAATATAAATAATCATAGACTATATACATATATACTTGTGTTTGTAAGAAGAATAGAGTTCCACTTTTGAAGAGATCAATGGAGACTTATCTGCTTATGATTACCTGTGTGATTTCTTCCTTTGTTCCTTACGTGCATTCTCATGTATAATGTTTAAGCACTTTCTATCTAATTAAATTTGAATATTTTGTTTATGTTAATGAATCACTGGTTCTTAATTTTTAATTAACACATGATAATTCAAACTTGTTATGTTTATGTTTTTCAATTGTTTGTATGAATATGATACACTATCCTATGCACTAAAGTACATCCTAGCTAGACTCGTCCTTAGTATGTTTTGATGCTTCGAGAATCTCTTCTAATAATGGTGTGGTAAGCATGAAAACACTCATTCTAGAGAAAATTATGATAAGATGGTTACTGAGGTAGAGAGATATTGAGACATGGTTAGACCAAAAAATATGTAATTTTGTAGAAAAAGAATAAAAAGAACTGGCCTTACTATATAAGAAATCATTCAAGAACATATTTATGGAGAGATTTATGATTTTTTTTGGTTCAAGCTACCTGCATTGATAGCTAATTGGTTAACATAGTTGGAATATTATTGTTTTAACCTAAGAATGAAATAAACAATAATCTAGACTAAAAAAAAGATAGATCAATTGTAAAAATTGGAAATTGATTGGACAAGAACAATAGATTATTGGGTTACTACTGCTCTAGATAGGTATAAAAATAAGTTTATAGTATAAGGATACATAGCTTTCAAAGCTACATAGGACTCATTTGTAAGAGGAATTTGAGGGAAATTTTTGCAGTGACTACCTTTCTTTGTGAAGATGTTGGTTGTGGATAAGGCCATTGTGCCTATTCCAACCAATATGGAGTAGTCACTTTGGGTGTATGGGGGTGTGTACAACATGAAAATGAATGATGGTTAGATGAGAAGATAAGGTTTAAACTTGAATCCAAAATGGAGATATGAGGGAAGAAGATTTAGAAATAAAGTCTATATTTAGAACATGAGCAACTATAACAAAATAGATGGAGTAAACAAAAAAATACCCAGGTAGTTGTGAGTAGAGTTAAGAGTAGCAGTAAACTAGATGATGAATGAGTAAGAAGATGTAACAATCAAGATGAAAGAGATGAAAAACAAAGAAATAAAAAAGAAGATGATGAATGCTGGTAGAAAGAAAGAAGTGATGAAGAATGAGAGGAAGAAGAGATGTTCAAAGAAGAAGGTGAAAATAGTGTAGAAATAGAGAAATTAGATGATAGATGTAGTGTGAAGCTAAAAAAATGGGTATTATCATAAGAACATGAAAAATTAGGTAAAAAAAAGAACAAAGTCATAGGTTAATTGTAAGTTCTAGCAAAAAAAAAGAAGTCATAGGAAAAAATTATTTACCAGAAGAGCACACATCCCCACAACCTAATTTCTTATATTCTAGTAGAAGTTTTCAGCTAGGCAGATAGGAAGATAGTAGTTGGGAAGGTCCATTTTTATAACAAGTGCATCATTGGGGTACTAAAATTGAAACAACACAAATTTTAAATGATTTAAATGCCAAAAGGATTATTGAAATTAAATAAAGAAAATAAAGAAATGTAGAAAAAGAGTACACAGGTTGACTCTCATAGTGCACAAATAAATATTCATATTATTAAAGCAGGATTGCATATAACGTAGCCTCCTCTTGTAATAATTGTGCAACAGATCCCTTCGATACTAGTTTACACAATGGGTGTTGTAGGAGCATTTATAAATTTGGAAATGTATGATGGGTCTACAGACCCTAAACAATACTTAATAACCTATGAAATGAGATGGCAAGCTAAGGCAATTACGGATGAAGCTGTTAAAAAGTGTAAGTTGGTAGGGGCACTAATTAGAAGAACACTTGAGTTTATGTACCAAAGATAAATTCAGAGGTAAGTCTACAATAGGTTAAGGAATGGCTTGTCACAGAGTTCAAGATAAATCAATCTACCAGTCAGACTATTCAAGGCTTGAATGAAATAAGGTGGAAGTTAGAAGAATTAGTTTGCAACTATGATTATAGATTCTATGATGTTATGTATAAGGTGGAATTTGCCTTAACAGATAAATATAAAGCTACGTAGTTTATCAAAGGATTGCATTATAAAATCACATTTACTACTTTGTAGACTTAATATGCTACTAAAGTAGATGCTCAACCTACTTCCCTATAAGTGAAGCAAATTGAAGATTATGGGGAAGCTCCCATCATAAATTCTAAGATTAAAAATACATTACAAGATTTTATGAAAAAATGGAGCAATATCATGAGTCAAATAAACCTAAGTTAAATCTATGGTGTATGGAGTATGGGAAAGAATTACATCATAGGAATGTTTGTCCTAAAATCAAGACAAAGTTATGCAAAATCTATCAAGTAGTAGGGCACACAATAATGCAGTGACATCTCCTGCAATAGTATGTCAAGAACCCATAAAAATTATATTGTAATTTTTGTAAGTCATATAATCACAATGAAAATAAATGTAGGGATTAATAGGATCTCAAAAAATACATCACCAAAAATGTATTCACTGCTGCTTCATAGTAAGTGTCCTCAACAAAACAATTGATTTTAGGCCCAGAGGTCGATAAAGGTTATGCGACTAAAGTAGGTCCATAATGGATTCCGAGTTCACCATAGTACCAGCCTTAAGGTTTGGCTAGTTGGATCTATCTTTCATCTAGTTGGACACCACCATCATCGCAATACCAGTATGTACCACCCTTGAGTCCAACAATGACATAACAACCACAAACTAGTTAGAACCCACAAGTTGCAAAACAATAATTTAGAATTGGAGATAATACCCAACAACATCAAAATTGGAATACAACATAATAATGAGGGTATAAAGGAGGTTATTAGTCAAGCAAAGGAGGATTTAGGGGCAAATACAAAGGAGTTTACCAAGGTGGCAGAGGAAATAACTATCAATGACCTCCTATGCAATGCTATTTATATGGAGAGTATAATCATGTACAATGCAATTTCCCTTTAAATCCTCAAAGATAATATTACTACACATATTATAGAGTATATGACTAACACGAGACATAAAACTATCTCGTCTTAGAAAATCAAATAAAGGATAAAGCCATTGATAATTTTAATATGGTGAATGCACAACCTAAGGAGGATGCATTCTTGAATGCTGTTACATGACACCAACATGCAAAAAGAGGTTGACCTCCTCTTGAAGTTCCTTAGGACCAGGTAATCCAAAAATTAAAACTAGACAAATACCTAGACCCAACTATAGAAAAGGGGCTCATATATGAAACTGCACAGATGTTGAAAAACATTCAACATCAATATACTAATGAAGGAGATACTATAATAATAGATGCTTAAATGTATGGCTAGATCATGCACATTATGCATTAAGATGGAGTTGTTACTTCACTGACAAATATATTTAAATGTTTAAGCACATTGTGAAATGAAGACATCTCTCAGAACATCACAAAATTATTACATAATCTACTGGAGTGTGCACAATGAGGGAAATATAAGACAAAAAATATTGTTTGGTATGTCAAAACAAAGAAGCCATGGGGTGTAGATACATAAATCGATATTGAAGTTAAGGGATATGAAATTCTAAATGCTATCTTTGATTTTGGTAGCATAGTCAATGTGATTCCTAGATCTACATGGGAGGCTATTAGATGATCGATTCTAAGTTACAACTCAGTAACTTTGAGCTTAGCTAATTATGGATGAGTTAAGCCCATTAGTAGATTAGAATATGTTGAGATCAAAGTCATAGAACTGACCCTGTGAGGTGACTTTGAAGTCATCAATATGAAGATAGCAATAACACATTATCCTACACTGATTGGCATGAAATGGGCATATAATGGTCAAATGACTATCAATGCTATGCAAAATCAAATAGAGGTGCATTAGGGAGATAAGGTTGTCATCATTCCTCTAAATAGGGCACACAAACCCTACATCATTTTGGCTGAACTAGATTCTCCATATGTTGCACAAGAAACCATCTAGATGAAGGTAAACTCTAAAAAGAATGCAAAATATCTATGCATAGCCAAGTGTAACTTCTTGTATGAGCATACTAAACCTTAGGTACAATATTTAATCACTCATTAATTGAATACATTTAAATAATGAAATCCTAAACTAGTAGTTACTCAGCCATTAGCAACCAAATTTGTCATAGAAAATTTTGCTTCCATGTCTATTAAATTCCCTACTCATTTGAAAGTTAACTTTCTATATCAAGAACATGATCATATACAAGATTATATAGAGCTGACCAGAGAATGAACTTTACCTTGGAAAATAGCTTTATCTGTTAGTGGAGACTTAGACATACACCTACTCAATTGGGCTCATGGTGATCATGAACTTCAACCTAGGAGAATGGTCTTTGTACATGAAAGATAACTTCTTATATACTATGCGACTAAGGATATCAACCAATTCATTCTGTGCCTCTAAGTTAATATACATACCATCAGTTAGTGGTTTAGTGCTTTAAATTATGCTCTAAAGGGAGTTGCAATGACATGGTGGGTAATTCATAGAAACGCTTAGATCGATTGGGATAATACATATGAACTAATGATTAGTAGGTTCCAACTACCGTAGGTCATCAAAAGTAATTAGCCTTTATTTTAAGAAGGTGAGTGTCCTAAAATCCATATTGAAAAATGTGTTGAAGTTTAAATTGAAGAACATGTGGCATTGAAATACCAAGTTCACATCTTTCATTATACATTGGCTCCTTTACTGTCAACATGGTATATGCATCAATAATGCAGGAAGGAGATAAAGCAATGAGTTCAGGTGCAAAGTAATTTCATACATATGTTTGTAATTCAAGGTAAAAACCCTATTGTCCACAACATGCTCTTAAAAATAAAAAAATTCCTATACCATGGGTGCACACAAGATTTAAGCACCATGATAGAATCTACTGCACAAAAGAACGTAACTTGTGACCTAAATACAACATTACAAAGATACAAAGGTACTAAGAAAGAAGAAAAATATCTCATGAATCCATGCCACCAAATACAAGATGAAGAAGAGGACATTGAATACTCAAATACTAATGGTGATATTGATTTGACTGATTTATTTGACCTTGAACAAGCAATAAAATTAGTAAAGGACCCCGTCACAAAACCTACTAAAGAAAATAAGCTATGCAACATAAGAATTCTAGAATAAGAAGGGAAACAAATGATAAATGAATCTATTGATGAGGAAAAGTGTAATATTTAACAATAACACACTAAAAATCATGTAAAAAACATCAAAACTGAGGAGATTCCTACATTGGCACATATAGGTGATTACCAGACCGAAGCTAAAGTTTCTGAAGCTATGTAACTCCTACATGATTATCAAGATGTATTTCTCACTAAATTTTTAGAGCTCAAAGGAGTTGATCCATCTCTAGGTGAAATGCATATCAAACTCAAGGAGTGCGCATGACTGACAAATAAATGATGAGATAATTTGAATCCAAACATGAAGTTGAAAGTGAAGGCTAAACTCGATAGAATGCAAGACACATGTATAATCTATCCCATAGAAAAGGTAGATTGGGTTAGTCCCATGGTAGTGCAACCTAAAAAACATGGGAGATTAGAGTATGTGATGATTATCATATTTTAAATGATGCAAATATGAATGATCCCTTTCCAATTCCCTTCACAGATGAAGTTTTGGAATTTGTTGTAGGACATGAAGTTTACTCTTTCATGGATGGCTTCAGTGGCTATCATCAAATACCCATAATAGAAGAACATATATTTAAAACTAATTTTTACATATAATGGGGATCCTTTACATACAAGGTAATGCCTTTTGGCCTCAATAATGCACCTATAATTTTCTCTTATGTAGTGGTGACTACATTCAAGGACTTCATCCATGACTTCTTAGAAGTCTATCTCGATTATTAGGCAATATTTTTCTGTTTAAAGAACATATATCTAAATTTCACCTCATGTTAGAATGTTACTAAGCTTTGCACATTTCTCTAAATTTAAAAAAATGTTTACTCTTTACACTTTTTGGTGTCCTACTAGGTCATATAGTGTGCAATGAAGGCATTTTGGTAGACCAAGCCAAAATTGTACTCATTCTGAGTATGCCTCCACCAATCAACTCTATGAAAGTGTGAAATTTTCTTGACCATTTAAGGTACTATCAAAATTTTATCAAGGGATATGTAGCCATTTGATCTCCACTAGGGTATTTACTATTTCAAAGTGCAAATTTTATCTGGACTTCTGAGTGCCAAGTAGCCTTCATAGAGCTGAAGCAAAGATTGGTGACTATGCCTATCCTTGTCTTTCTAGATTAGATTAAGACATTTAATGTGCATGTTGATGCTTTAGGTATCATAGTTGATGTAGTGATTGCACAACCAGGAGATGGTGGTCGAGACCACCCCATACATTTTACAAGCTAAAAGTTGTCTGACATAGAAAAGAATTACATGAAAAATGAATGAGAAGCACTGACTATAGTTTTTGTACTACAGAAATTTTGACACTAACTTTTTGCAACAACATTTGAATTTTTCATGGATCATCAAGCTCTATGCTACTTGGTCAATAAGCCAATGCTTGGAGGATGCATTTCTAAATGGTTGATGTTATTTCAAGAATTTCAAGTCCACATAAATGTCAAGATTGGTAGAGAAAACATGGGGATGGATAATCTTAGTCCCATTCCTAATGATGAAGAACTAAAAGAACTATATGAATATTCTCTTGATGCTCATATATTTTGCATTTCTAAGATACCTAAATTTTTTGAAGTAATTGCTAATTTCTTCGAATAAGGAATATTCCTTGTGCATTACTAAGAAAGAGACAAGAAGCAGTTTGTCACCAAAACTTTGCCATATACCATCATAAATGGGCTATTGTATCATTTAGGGAAGGATTAAGTACTACACTTGGTAGTTATGGTACATGAACAACCACAACTCTTACAAAAGGCACACCAAAAAATAGAAGGACATTTTGCCAGAGAAGCTACTGTTAGGAAGCTATTATAAAGTGGGTTATGGTGGGTGAACCATTTCAAGATGAATATAGAGTAGCACAATACTAAGACATATGCTAACACATGGGTAAACTAATATAAAGAGATGAAATTCCCTTATATCTTTTGTTAACCGAACAACCTTTTGAATAATGGGGCATTGATTTGTTAGACCTATCAATCCATTGAGTAAACATAGTACAACAAGGTCTATTATAACTACTATAAATTACTTTACCAAGTGGGTTAAAACTGCTATGACTCCTAACTGATATTATTACAAGGTTTAGATGCCACATCAAGCTTGTTAGTGATCAAGGAACACACTTCCTGAAAAACACCATCAAGGATATTAGTGAGGAATTTATGATTTCTCATTATAAAAGTACTACATACCATCCATAAGCTAATGGCCAAGTTGAGGCTTCTAACAAAGTATTGAGAAAAATACTAACAAAGATCTGTGATGTCAAGAGGGATGATTGGGAAGATCACATTCTTACAATTCTGTGGTCATATTGCATGCACTATAAGAGGGCTAAAAGTTTTACTCCCTTCTAGTTGGTCTATGGGATTGAAGTAGTTATGCCAATGGAATATTTGGTACTCAATTTGCATATTGCAATGGTCATGAGACTAGGATATCATGAGTCTCTCACTAATAGACTTATTGAATTGAATACGATGGATGGATATCAATGTAGAACATCTTGGATTCAAGAAGTCCATAAGTAGAGTCAAGAAACATGGCATGACAAGAATCTGTGCCATAAAGAATTTCATAAATATCAACCAGTTTTGTTATATGATATTCATTTTAGAGCATTTCTAGGTAAATTATAGATTCGATGGAAAGGGCCTTATGTTACATATGAAATATCACAGCAAGGAACCATTTTTAAGATATATGTAGGGAACCATTTTGCCAGGGTGGGTGAATGGCTATATGATAAAGCCCTACCACCAATAGTCTTAATTGATCTCATTCTTCTAAATGAGTGGGTGCTAAGTAACACCGAGTAGATTAGGATTTATCATTTCTATATGTTTTTGTCTATTTCTTTTTTTGTGTGTGTGTATTTTTAGATGATCTCTTCACTACCATTTGGGAACCAAGATACCAAGTATATCATGAACCAAATGTGTGTAGAAGAACTCAATACACCATCAAGGATGTCAGTGGGAGCAAAAGAAAGTAATTAAGTTTGAGAAATGTATGGATAAGTCACATCACCCAAGATATTCACCATATAATGGGCATCCCAAAGTAGTTAATGCTAGATCCAAGGTTTGATTAACTTAATCTTCAACAAATTGGTGGCTAGTCAACATCATCCACTCATACTCCCATACATACAACAAAGAGCATAAAAATGTATCTCTACACATGTGCCAATGATTAACCATCTTAATTATCAGATTAGATAATATTTACTACATCAACAATTGCATTCATGTCAAATGTACAACTATGCACAACATTTATGCAGAAACCAACAAGCATGAAATCTATAAAGACATAACATCATGAACCAAGTCTGAATTTCATCCTTGAAAATATTTTCATGATGTGTAATTTCAAAGAGCTGAGCTAGTTTTATTATGCAAAGAGCCAACAAAGTTGTAATTTAATCACTTCAGTAATCATGGATACTTCACAATTCATCAGGGGTTTGACAGGTGCACAAAAAGAAGCAATGGGCATTGATATGGCACTAAGGCAAACCAAATTCAATGATCCAAATCCATTTGAATTCCTTTAAGCAACAAAATAGAATCTATTTTTCCCAAAACCCATCAATGATATGCAACCACTTACTCTCACAAGCCCCCACTACTTCTAAAATATAGATGTCAAGTTCAAATGCCTACTTTTGGTGACTTGGGGGGAGATTATACAAGTCCTGATCGATCGATACAATGATGGTAACATTTACATTGGCCTAGACATAACCATCATCATCAACATAGAAGTAATGGCCTTAGCTTTGGGCATGTCTGTGTGAGGGGAATCTCTTGTTCCATACAAGATGAGAATACCAACTATTCTCCAAGAGGTCCAAGATTTATATGTTCAGGGATCCAGAGGGATCCAAATTGAGGAAATTCATGATGAACTAGTGTGCATTCTTGTAGCATGCATCACATGGAGGTTCTGGCAGATGACCAAGTATGTAAATAAAATTCCAAAAGGGGTCATGGACATCGCCCATCACATGATATACTAAAATGAGCAGTTCAATTAGCCTGAACAATTCATTTATATGTGCTCATGAATATTGACAAGTGCCACACATCTTAAAAGTAGACATTCTAATACTAGTTACTTATCTTTATACTATGATTCACATAATAAAAGTCCCTAGAGAGAGAGGTGTACCTCGACACTAACTATTAGCTAGCGTAATAACTCCCTAGCTTGATATTTACATCTAAGCACGAAGCCCTAGTTCATGAGGGAAAATTTAAAGCATGGTGGGAGGAGTGTTTAGAGTTGATCAACACACATCCTCAGGTACTGCTAGATGTAATGCAATACTTGGGCCAACATGCTATTATCACCTTGCTACCAAAAGGTGTCTTCATACACATCCACAAGTTATTGAGGTCACCCTTTGGACCTTTCCCATTCTTTGTCACCATGGCCATGATATAGGCCAAAGTTGCCAAATAGAAAGATTTCATAACTAGGTGTGTGACACTACTTCAAGCCATACCACTTGGTGTACCCATCCGTATATCAAAAAAATAAGAGAAATCCACCAATTCATAGCCATAGAAATTAAAGCACAATCTATCCATCAAACATCAATCTATGTCTCCTCCATTGAAGCATAAGATAAGGAGCATAATGACCTGGTTATATGATCCTAAGGTGCCCCAGATCGCAAGATCATGTGACCTACCATAGATGGGCATGAAAAAATAAGAATTCTACAAGGTAATGATTGCCAACATGGCTAGAGACTTTTATGATAGAGAGGAGGAGAAGGAATTCTTCTTTTGGAAGGCTATATGCATGGTCTAAGAGCACAAAAAGGTTCCTTTGAATCTGTGGGTAGACTACCATCATGCCCTGCATCCATCATCCTCAAAAATATGCAAGAAGAAGTGGAGAAACTATAATGAAGGGTTAAATTATTCCAGTAATAACCTTCAACCACCTTCATAGTTAAAGATGTCTTTGTACCACTTTTTAAAATCCCACTAGAGTTACTCATGTGTAGACCCCAAATTAGGTGTGAGGCTAGGGTCTCAATTACATTGGAAAAATACACATTTAGTTAACCAATCACCACATAACAAGCATATCCTCCTCCATCCTCCACTTTACCACCACCCAGACGTAGGTTGGTCACCCTGAGATGGAAGAAATCACATGTTTTTAGCTCCATGATCTAGTCTAGTGATTCACCACATTTACCACAAGCCCAGGAGGTTAAAGAGCTCACACTTGAGGAACTCACAATATAAGAAAAATAGGATTCAAAGGAAGAAGCAAATTATAAAACAAAGTGATGAATCAGAAAGGAGGAGAAGAAATGTCACAAGGAACAAGCTCAATGACAATAACAAGCAAGTCAGCAAGCCTAAAACGCTGAGGTTGCAAAAAAGGCCTAAGATGCAGAAGCTAATTGATAGAAATACATCAACATGGTTAAGAAGGCACAAGAAGCTACTAATGCACCCAAAAAAACATAGGAACTATAAGTACAAAAAGACAAATAAGCTGATCTTGCTTCTAAGGCTAAGACATAACAAGAACAACAAAAAATTGATAAATTAGTGTAAGAAAAGCATGCTAGTAAAGATGCCATGAGTGCACAAAATCAAGCTAAGGTAGTTGAAAAGAAGAAGACAAAATAAAAAGATGAAACCCTATGCCAATAAAAACATAAGAATATGCATAAGCATAGGCACAAGCACAGGCTATAGCTAAACAATTCAAGGTTACTACCCTAAAGGAGTAAAATAAAGAAGAAGAATGTGTGTAGAAGCTTTAGGTAGAGGAAGATCAAAAAAAATAGAAAGATGCACAAGAATAACTAAATAAGAGAGTGGAGGAGGAGGTCAAAATAAAATAGGTTGAAGACACTATGTAACAACTCAAGCTTGTAGCAAAGGCCATGACATAATAACAATAGGGACCTAAGCAACAAAAAATAGAAGAAATACATCTAAAACAATAATAAGAACCAACTATAAATCAAGCAGGTCCACATCTCCAAAAATTACCTTTGAGAGGCATGTGGCTATGGGATATCTTGACTGTGGGTGATCAGTGCACCACCTTCTCTCTCCTACTTATGATTATGCCATGATCATACCCTTCAACAACTACAAGAACATTGGCAACACTCCCACTCAAGTAGGAAGCATCATTGGATGTCTCCAAACTCCCATTAAAGAAACAATTGAGGGTGTAACAACATTCCAAGAGTCCATTACATAAAAGGCCACTTCTTTAGAGGAAAAAATGGATCAATCCAAGGTGGAGAATGTCGAGTTGAAGAATCACCTCTATGAAGATGCCAAGCTTATACATGATGCCTATCCTGAGTTGGTCACTTGAGTAATTAGGGACCAAGTCATGTTCAACCAATGCAGTCTTAAGACTATGGTATCTGAGTTAACCAAGGATTGGTGTGAAACCCAAAAACTCTACACAATCAACACATTGGGATAAGATGTAAAAATTGAGTCTAAAACTCTCATCACCTTATTGGAGGAGTGTCAAGGCATGCTAGATAATGCTAAACTGCAATCACAATAGGTCATATGTAGCTTGTTGGATAAGAAGCAATAAATAGATGATTCTCTAGATAGTTCTAGCGTAGAATTAGCCACCACCACCAAATCAACTATGGAAAACTATACTACCACTAGGTAAGAGAATTATGGAGCACTCCAAGAGTCTCTCAACATTAGGGACAATGTGCATGACAACCTCCTTAACTGACAAAGTCAGATTTTGCATAGTTCCTGTTAGCCAATTTTTTCACCCAGCTTTGCATCTTTCATTTTGGCTAAGTGCAAAATTTTCAATTGGTTTATCCCCACAAAAAAAATACCAAGTGTTATTTCCTTTGGAAGCCTTTGTTTGGTCTTTTTTCAAGTGTTATTTAGTCTTTTTTGCTCAAGTGTTATTTCTTTCAGCAAGGTTTTGCTTCGGGTTTTTTGTCCAAGTCTAAAAGGAATTATTTTAAACTTTTTGTTTGAAACAAAAAGTCTGAAGGAATTTATCCATTTTAATATTTTTGATGGTTCACTTGCAAGATTTTCGAAGGGTCTTTTTTTATGGAAGTGTCCTTTTAAAAAAAGTGTAAAGGGTACATTTCAAGATATCTGAAAGGCATCTTCAAGATTTCTAAAGGAAAAGTGTTCTTTGCAACTTTTCCAAAGGGTTTGTTCTTTCAAGGAATTGGTCCATTTCAAGATTTATAAAAGGCATCTTCAATATTTTTCAAGGAAAAGTGTCCTTTGCACTTTTCTAAAGGAATTGGCTTAAACAATTTTTCTGAAGGAATTGTTTTGGACTTTTTGTCTGAAACAATCTTTCTGAAGGGTCATTTCTCAAGCGAAGGGTCATTTTCAATATTTTCAAAGGGTCTTTTCTCTAGAATTGGTCACTTCATTTTTGTTGAAGGAATTGGTCACTTTCATAATCTTGAAGGAATTGGTCCTTTTTAGGTTTTCTAAAGGAATTATTTCTCATAGAAGTGTCCATTGCATTTTTTTGAAAGGTACATTTAAAAAAGTCCAAAGGGTCTTTTTCTCTAGACAAGATTTTCGAAGGGACATTTCAAGAATGTTGAAGGGAATGTTTAGGCTTTTGAAGAGGCAAAATGAAAATGCTAAACGATTATTATTGACAAAAGTGTCCTTCAAAAAAAGTCCGAAGGGACACTTGCAGAAAGTCTGAAAGAAAGATTATTTTAGAGAAAAGAGAAGGGGCCTGAGAGGTTAATTCTTTTAGAGAAAAGGGTCTGTGGGAAGATTTTTTTATAAAATGACAAGCAAATGTCCATGAAAAACCTTGAGGGAATGGTCCCAATAGAATTATTATTAGATGGATGTCAACTTCAAGATGATGAGCTAGCCATTGGTGTTTAAACAAGTGGGTCCTAGGTAGATTGATGGTCCTTGTTCAAATGCTTAAAGATCTAAGGGCTCATGTTATTCATCTACCAAATTAGATTAGAGGGTTCCTCTCACCATTGATCAGGTCATGATTCAAGTCATTTTTTGATGGCCAATTAAAGGAACAATTAGCTATACATGTAGACTTTAAGTGATACCTCTCCAAGGCCAACATAATGAAAGCGATTCTTCCCTATGCTGTTACACACCTCAGCAAGCCAGTGAGAAGTTGTTAACATCAAGACAAATATAAAACAAGTGTAATCTCATTTGCATAACCAATTTATTCCATTACTTAGCTCAAAAATATATTGTTTCTGCTAGTGCAACCATTGGGGAAGCATCTTTGAGAGAGCAAGCTAGTTGTGTGACTACTTGAGGTGATATGGATCATTCAAATGGCCCAAAGGAACATCATTTGCAAAGATAGTTGTAGCTAAAGATGGAGACTCCTAACATATTTATTCCTTTTTTTTGTGCAAAAGGCCTCTTCCTCTCACTTCCTTTTTGATATAAATATAGCCCTTGGGCTAGTGTAAAAATAACCACATAGTGTATGGCAAAGCCCTGCTGGATTGATGTTACATTCTGCCTTTGAGCATTAGTAAAAGTCTATTTATTTCAATTTTTTGGACAATTTTTTTAATGTGTAAGTGATGTATAGTGACAATAAGTGATGATTTTCCATCCTTATATCCTTTATCCTTCATGCCTGAGCAAAAGTTCCTAGTCTAATAGGTAATATAAAGTATGTTCAAGTGTGTTGAATTATTGTAAGTGTATAACTATTCTTGGAATGTGCAATTTTCCTTTTATTTCATTTGCTTTGTGTAATTTCATGTACCTCACCTCTATACTAAAATACTTGTGTTAGAAATCCTTAGAGCTTGGGAATGGTCTATACATTTTGCTATAATGTGCACTAGAATATGATCTTCATGTGGAAGATAATCTTGGTGTATCACCACTCTTAGAGTAGGTTTCATTTTGTGCAATTTCTAACTCTTTTCCTTTAGATCAAACTAGTTTAGACAGATGTTGTTTTGTAGATATACATTTAGGGAGCTATCCCCTTTAAATCTAGAGGTTCATTTCGTCTTTAAGCATACCCACATGCCTAGAAATGTTCCAACATTTCCCAAATATAGAAGAGGATTGAACACTCTATTTTAGGGTGTAAGATTTGGAGACAATAGTTCTGCCACACCTAGTGGGACCAATTATTTACATGTCAAGGTGAATATTGGTCTTGACAAGCCTAAGGTTGTAGAAATATTCTTAATCCAACATTTAGTGACTCCAAAAGGTGAGAATCTCTGTTTGTAGATCAAGTTTCCCACATAATACTTCATGGTCATCACTAGGTCATCTAAGATTTTGACCAAGCCCCTTCAACTGAAGCTTTTCTTAAAAACAACACCCTGAACCATTCCTAACACTTAGAGATCTTAGACAAGGAGGTTTTGAAGAAGAATAAGTTAAAGAGATAGGAGATCAAGAGAAAAGAAGAGAAATGGATAGGTAACAACCTTTCCTAGCCTTTAACACCCAAAATCTAATTAACCTTCTTGCATATGACCCTATTCCTCCCAATGCTACCAAGAGTCTCCCTAGTTTCAATGGAGAGGGTCTTATTACCCCATCTGAGCTTATTAGGGACATCTAAATTTTTTGTAACTTCCATAGTGTCACTCAAGCCAACATAGCCATTAGATTGCTTACCATGTCTCTAAGAGGTAAGGCAATTTATTGGTATAGAACTTTGGAAGCTGGTTGCATTACAAGTTGGGATGGATTTGGGGAATTATTGGTAACTAGATTTGAGAATTAGAGTGACCATACTTTGCTAATCCATCATCTGAACATGATAACGAGAGGTCACAATGAATCCATGAGAGATTTTAATAAAAGATTTCGAAGGACATGGCATAGGTTTCCACTTGTCATGAGACCTTCTCTAAGCTTTTTGTTCCCCACTTATCTAAAGGGTATTGGTAATTATGTGGCAATGATGTTATAGTCAATGGGAAGATTCACTCTGCCAGATGCATATGAGATAGCTATTGGAGCTGAGAATAGCTTTATATAAGCTAGAAAGCTACCTCCAAGAGTTTCTATGCCTTTGTTGTCTCATAGTTTGGTTGAAGCTCCAAGCATAGCATATGTTCCTAATGTTAATGTCAAGATGAGAGCCTTTCCCAAGAAGGTGGATAATGCTATGGACAAAGATGAAGAGATCAGGTCATTATGAGCTTAGCTTAAGCAAGCACAATTTTAGGCAAGTGCTCCACCTAACCCTCAATACTATCATCAAGAAGGCTATAGAGATCCAACCCAATACAATTACCAAGGAAGAGGACAAGGTCAACAAGGTTTCAATAGGCATCCCAATGCCTATAATCCTAATTTCACTCCTTCCACGAAGGTTGTTCCAATGCATGCTAACCTAGTCTAAGGGGAGGATCATTTGGACCAATGGGGACAAAACCAAGGTTAGTTTATCCATGATGGTAGAGAATACAAACAAGCTTTGGTGGCACAAGAAGAATCTACTCCTTACATGACATTAGAAGAAGTGAATCTCATGTAAAGGGATACTCATGGAGAAGGTAACAACCATACTATAGGTATGATGAATTTTCAAGCAAAGGATGATTATGTGTTTAATCAAAGCACATCAATTAAAGCCAACAAAAGAGCCAAGAAGAGAGATTTGGGAGATGTTCTAGGAGTACATGTGACTCCAAGTGATGCGTCTCCAAGGCCAAAAAGTGTGAATCCTAGTGCAATACCTACTACCAGTCATACTCCTTAACAAAGTTAGAATGCAAGTAGGGTTGTCAAGCATATAATACAATAGGTTCAGACTCCCTCACTACCTTCAAGAATGTAAGAAAAGATGAATACTTCCCCTCTAAACATTGTTGATTCTTTTAAGAATACCAAGACAAGCATATCTCTTTGGGAAGTCTTGCATATCCCTAGTCAAAAGGAGCTCTTACAAGAACAACTTGTGAGCATTCATGTAGCCCCTCAAACTTCAAAACATAATAGTGTAGCCCTTACCAATTCTCCAAATCATGTCTTAGATCCCTCCACCAAATATAAAAATCCTCCACCCTTCTACTTCACACTCATTGTGGGAGATAAATTGGTTCACAATTGTATTGTAGATAATGAAGTTAGTACCACTGTCATGCTAAGGTGGTGGCTGATAAATTGGGATTGTAGTATAAACCACATAGTAAAGGTGTGTTGCAGCTTGATGGGAATCCAACCAAGATAGTGGAATTGGTCAGAGATTTGAAACTCTTTCTACATGATTTCCCAAGTTTCCCCATTATACAAGATGTTGTGGTGGTAGACCTTCCAACCCTTTTTGCTATCTACTTGTCAAGGGACTTCACGACTAAGATAAGAGGGTACCTTTCTAGTGAATGGTATTATATATATTTTAAAACAATATATGGAAATAAGTTGACTATAAGGACTCATCCCTTAGTAAGGTTTCATAGTGAGCCATACATGGAGACAAGTTAAAATCAGAATTGTCTAATTAGTAAAGAAGAAGATGGTGTCATGGATGGTGAAGCATCCTCCCCCCTTGAAGGTATTTTTGATCTTTTCCTTGATAAGTACAACATTAATATTCATAGACTTGATCCATATAATTTCATATAAGAAACCGATTTGAAAGTTTATTGTATACATGAAAAATATGTTTCAATCCCTTCATTCACTAATGAAGACCATGAACTTGAAGGAAAATGGGAATTATTTTTTCATAGATCAAGAAGCAAAGTAGGTGCAGGAGCTGGTGTTATGTTATTTTATCCATCAAATAATCAATACTACTCCTCATATAGATTCCAATTCATTTTCACCTACAATGTGGTAGAATACGAAGGCTTAGTTCATGGCCTCCAATGGGCAAATAAGAGAGGGATCAAGAATTTGAAAGTTTATGGGGATAGTGAATTGGTCATCCACCAAGTGAGAAATAAAGCTACAGCCAAGAATCCATTGCTTAAATCCTAAATTCATAGGGTATGGGATGTACTTGAATATTTTGATGCCTTCAACATATAACCCATACAAAGGGATTCAAATAAACATGCTGATAGATTGGTTACCATAGGAGCACAGTTTGATGCAATTGTTGATGTAGGGAAAGAGAAGGATCAGTCCTATATCAAGGTCATTGTGAGGCCTTACATTCTAGATAATGAAGTTTCATGGAAAGTTTTTGAAAGTGATGAACACATTGAACACTTCTTCTAAAATGAGGTAGGATTATCCTTGAAGAACCAAAAGAGATTACATGATCAATATGAATAATAAGTTATTCAACTGAAGACAAAGAAGATACCTAAGGGACTGATTACTTTAGAGAGTGTTTTCAATGAAGATGATAAAAATAAGAAAGAAAGAGTGAGCATGTCAACAAAGGAAGAAAACTATTAGAGAGTCATGATTTACAAGGATAAGCTTCTAAAAATTGGTAAGATATGTTCTATATTTGAGAGGCAAGCCTTTATTGAATTATGCAAAGAGTTTCATGACATATTTTTTTGGGAATATAAAGATTGAAAGGGTTTAATCCAAGTCTAGCTCATCACACCATTGAGTTAGAACTTGGAGCTAAACCAGTCAAGCAAAATCAAAGGCCTATCAATCCCAAGGTAGAGGAAATCATGAAGAAAGAACTGACCAAGTTGATTGAGTCTAGGATTATCTTTCTTATCAAACGCTCAACTTGGGTGGCTAATCTTGTACCTATCTAAAATAAGAATGGAGAGATTAGACTTTGTGTGGATTTTAGAGACCTTAATAGAGTGTCTCTTAAGGATCACTATCCACTACCTTCCATGGAACAAATTCTGTAAGTTGTTTCAAGTTCTTAACGCTTCTCACTTCTTGATGGTTATTCAGGTTACAATCAAATATTGGTGAATGAAGAAGATCATTTCAAGGCAATTTTCACTACAAAATGGGGGACCTTTGCCTATAAGAAGATGCCTTTTGGTTTATCCAATGCTAGAGCTACATTTCAAAGGGAAATGGGCATGGATTTTAAAGGTTTGATCAATAAGTTTCTACTTGTGTACCTTGATGATATAACTATTTTTTTGAAAGATGCTACTGGTCATATGGAACACCTAAGGTAGGTGTTTAAGAAATGTAGGGAGTATAAAATATCCCTTAATTCAAAAAAGTGCATCTTTGCTATCCATGAATGTAAGTTATTGGGTTTGTTTCAAAATAAGGCTTTTCTATTGACCCCAAGAGGATTGAGGCTATTCTAGGCTTGCCTTTGCCTCAACACAAGAAAGGACTTCAAAGCTTCTTAGGAAAAATAAACTTTATAAATAGGTCTATTCCAAGCTTTATAACTGTGGTAAAGCCTATCACAACCATGCTCAAGAAGAACCAAGATTTTGCTTGGACAAAGGAAGGTAAGAGTAGTTTTGAGGCAATCAAGCAAGCAATTGTAAAATATCCTACTCTTTTGAACCTAAACTTTGGAAAAGATTTCATACTCTATACCTTTGCTAAATTTGATACAATCTCAGCTATGCTTATGCAAAAGAATGAAGAAGAGGTAGAGTAGCCAATTGTATTTTTTAGCCAAGATTGGAAGATTATGAGGTCAAGTATACATTTTTTGAGAAGCAAGATCTAACTGTGATAAGAGGATTTAAAAAATTTAGACACATGGTTTAAAAAAAAAAGATACATATCATGGTTTCTCATCCTAGCACCAAGGATTTTCTCCTAAGCAAAGACCTCAATGAAAAGAGAGGTGGGTGGATTAAAAAGGTGATGGAGTATGATGTGGACATTAAGGTGACAAACTTGGTAAGAGGAAAAGAGTTATGTGAGTATTTAGCTTCAGATTTTCAAGAGCCAAAGGAGGAAGTATTGATCAACTAAGTTCACCCCCAACCAACTGATCACATACAAGTTCAAAGTTGGACACAAGACATCATTAGTTTTATTCAAAATGGTGAGTGCCCCAATAGGTTGAACAAGTCTCAAAGGAGGTATTTTAGATTGTAGACCATTCTCTACTATCTTGTAGATGGTGTTCTCTTTAGGAAAGATGTGAATGGTGCATTGTTGAGGTGTCTTAACAGTGATCAGTTTGATATGCTACTGGGAAAGTTTCACAATGGTGCAGATGGAGGTCATTTCTCCCTTAGGATAATAGCTGTAAAGATAATGAGGGCTGGTTACTATTGGCCTAGAATTTTTAAGACTATTACCACTAGGCTAAAAAGTGTCCTCAATGTGCCTTCTTTTTAGGCAAATATAAGCTTGCACCCCTTCCATTAAATACTATCTAAGTAAACCAACCTTTCATGTAATGGGGTCTTGATTTCATTGGTGTGATCAACCCTCCATCAAGTGCTAGACACAAATGGATATTGACTACTACTGACTACTTCACAAGGTGGGTAGAGGCTATTGCATTGACGGAGGCAAGTGAAAATGCTATCTTGGAGTTCTATAAGATCATTATAACAAGGTTTAATGTTCCACATGTTATCATTTTTGATAATTCACTTGCTTTCATAAGTGCTAAAACTTTTGATTGGGAAAATAGGAATGGAGTTTACTTGAGTACCTCATCCAACTATTACCCTCAAGGTAATGGGTTGGCTGAATCTACTAACAAGAATCTCATCAAGAACATCAAGAGGACATTGGAGAATAATCAAAGAGTATGGCACAACAAGTTGAAGATAACCTTATGTGCTGATAGGATTACTCCTAAGAGATCAATTGGTAATTCTCTCTTTGTGCTTGTTTATGGGAGAGAGGCTAGGTTGTCCATATCTCAAGAAATCCCTGCTTTAGATCTTTTACATCAACTAGAACTACTTGAAAATACTCTAATGGAAGTAAAATTGACAAAACTAATACAATTGCAAGAAGCAAGAGACAATGCACACAAGTCCATGGAAGACCACTAATTACTCATGAAGAAGTCCTTTGACAAAAGTTTAAGTGCAAGAGTGTTCAAGGAAGGTGACTTGGTCCTAAAATGGGAGGAGGATAGAGCAAAATTGGGTAGACATACAAAGTTTGACACTTTGTGGAGTGGCCCTTACATCATTAACAAGTGTAGGTAAAGGAAATCCTTTCTATTGGCCAAGATGAATGTAGAAGAATTGCCTATCCCTATGAATGGGATACATCTAAAGTTCTACTATTAGTCCTTGCAATTTTTTTTTTATTAAATAGTAGTTTAGGTGTGTGTTTCCTTTGGTTTGTTATTGTGTTCCCTAAGTGCTTTGTAGCACAAGTGTGTTTCCTTACTTTTGTTTGGTGTGCATCTTTATATTTATTCATGTGAATCAAATAGCTTGTGTTTTTTAGCCAAAGGTCTATTCAAGTCATTTTTTGGGTGCCTATATGTGTGACTCCATACTCAATGGAAGGTTTAGGCAACTGGTCTTAAGTATACCAGGCATGCCTCTCCTAGGAATCACCAAGAATGTTAGCCAATTTTCACACATAGTTTTGCATCTTTCATTTTGGCTAAGTACAACATTCTTAATTAGTTTATCCTTGAAACAAAAATACCAAGTGTTAATTCCTTTGAAATCCTTTATTTGGTCTTTTTGTAAGTGTTATTTTGGTCTTTTTTTCTCAAGTGTTATTTATTTCAACAAAGTTTTGCTTTGAGTTTTTTATCCAAGTCTCAAAGGAATTGTTTCAAACTTTTTGTCTAAAATAAAAAGTCTGAAAGAATTGGTCCATTTAAATATTTTTGAAGGGTCACTTGCAAGATTGCCAAAGGGTCTTTTCTCATGGAAGTGTTCTTTTAAAAAAAGTTTGAAGTGTACGTTTCAAGATTTTCAAAAGGCATCTTTAATATTTTCAAAGGAAAAGTGTCCCTTATAACTTTTTCAAAGGGTTTGTTCTTTCAAGGAATTGGTCCATTTCAGGATATCTAAAAGGCATCTTCAAGATTTTTAAAGGAAAAGTGTCCTTTTCACTTTTTTGAAGGAATCAACCTAAATAATTTTTTCAAATAAATTGTTTCAGACTTTTTGTCTGAAGCAATCTTTTCAAGGGGTCATTTCTCAAGCGAAGGGACATTTTCAATATTTTTGAAGGGTCTTTTCTCAGGAATGGTCACTTTATTTTTGCTGAAGGAATTGGTCAGTTTCATAAACCCAAAGGAATTGGTCCTTTTCAGGTTTTTTGAAGGAATTGTTTCTCATAGAAGTGTCCTTTGCATTTTTTTGAAGGGTACATTTAAATTTTTTTGAAGGGTCTTTTTCTCTAGACAAGCTTTCTGAAGGGACATTTCAAGAATACCAAAGGGCATGCTTAGTCTTTTGGAGAGGCAAAATGAAAATGCCAAAGGAATATTCTCGATAAAAGTGTCCTTCAGAAAAAGTTTGAAGGGACACTTGTAGAAAGTTCAAAAGAAAGATTGTTTCAGATAAAAGAGAAGGGGCTCAAGAGGTTAATTCTTTCATAAAAAAGGGTCCATGAGAAGATTGTTTAGGAAAATTCCAAGAAAAATTCTAAGCAAAAACCTTGAAGGAATGGTCATATGGACATCAACTTCAAGATGTTGAGTTAGCCATTGACATTTAAACAAGTGGGTCTTAGGCAGATCGATGGTCCTCATTCAAATGCTCAAAGATCCAAGGGCTCGCATTATTCATCCAATAAAGTAGATCAGAGGGTTCATCTCACCATTGATCAAGTCATGATTTGAGTCATTTTTGATGGCCAATCAAAGGAATAATTAGCTATACACATAGACTCTAAGTGATGCCTCTCCAAGGCCAACATAATAAAAATAACTCTTCCCTATGTTGTTGCACACCTCAATAAGCTAATGAGAAGTTGTTAGCATCAGGACAAATCTATAACAAGTGGACCCTCATTTGCATAATTGATTTATTCCATTACTCAAATCAAAAATTCTTGTTTTTGATTGTACAACCATTAGGGAAGCATCTTTGAGAGAACAAGCTAGATGTGTAACCACTTGAGGTGACATGGATTAATTGAATGGCCCAAAGGAGCATCATTTACAAATATAGTTACAACTGAAGATGGAGAATCCTAATAGATTGATTCCTCTTTTTGGCACTAAAGTCCTTCTCCTCTCACTTCCTTTTGACTATAAATATAGACCTTAGGCTAGTGTAAAAATAACCACACAATGTATGGTGAAGCCCTGTTGGATTAATATTACATTCTACCTTTGAGCATTAATACAAGTCTATTTATTTCAAGTTTTTGGATAGTTTTCTGAGTGTGTAAGAGATGCATAGTGACACTAAGTGATGATTTTCCATCTTTTTGTCCTTTATCCTTCATGTCTGAGCAAAATTTCCTAGTCTAACAGGTCATATAGAGTGTGTTCAAGTGTGTTGAATTGCTATAAGTGTATAATTATTATTGGAATGTGAAATTTGCCTTTCAATTCATTTTCCTTGTGTCATTTCATGCACCTCACCTCTATATTAAAATACTTGTGTTAGAAATCCTTAGATCTTGGGAATGGTCTATGAATTTTGATGTATTATGCACTAGAATATGATATTTATGTAAAAGATAATCTTGGTGTATCACCACTCTTAAATTAGGTTTTATTTTGTGAAATTTCTAACTCTTTTCCTTTAGATCAAACTAGTTTAGACAGAGTTTGTTTTGTAGAGATACATTTAGGGAGCTATCCCCTTTAAATCTAGAGGTTCATTTTGTTTATAAACATACCCACATGCTTAGAAATATTCCAACATTGCCTAAATTTGGAAGAGGATTGAACACTCTCTTCCAGGGTATAAGATTTGGAGACAACAATTCCTTTACTGGGATCCAAGCTCAACATCATATAGATAAGATGGAGCAATTGAGTTGTAATATTTAGACTAGGGTCAACAACACTAAGGCAACCATGATAATAAATAATGACATAGATATGAAGTATCTCATTGGTTACCATATCCATTGCACACTCTATTATGGATGATCTAGGAAGTCATGCTAGACTAGAATGCTTACAAGACCAATCTGACTCCCTTTTCTAGTGAAGTTGCCTAGATTGTTAACACACCTATGTATTGACCACCTTCAAAGATTTAGTAGATCATCACTTGATATAAGGATGCACAGTCCAAGTCTAAGGACTCTTTTGGTTGGTCATCATCTATGTCCATGCCACCTCAATCAAGTTAAATACTGCACAGAGTATGAATTTTGTAAAGTTTTGTAGATCATTTTGTATTGGGGATGATTTAGTAAGATAAGTGGGGATAGGATGGTTGAAAACCTGTAAAGGGTAGCCACTCAATTATGCCAACCTTTTAAAAACCTAAAAGGATAGAAGGTTGGTAGGCTTCTTAGTTAAAAACCTGAGAGGGTGACTAAGAAGTGCACAAGAGGTGAAAATTGAAAACACCACCTTTAGTGAATACTATGAGTCTTACTGGTCTAACCACTTCTTCAACCACTACTCACTTATGCAAGTTTGGAGATCCTATGATGTTGTCTTAAGATGAGACAATATTTTAAGTTTGAGAAAGTGTTGGGAGAATAATTTGGATTGTCAATTTGTGTAGGATATTTGTCTAATATTCATGTGTTATGTACTCATTTTGTCGTGTATAAGTCTATTTTGTCTTATCTTCATGACTTATAACATGTTAGAATATGAACTGACTCCACTTTTGGTTGCAAGTATGAGAAGAATATGAACAGTCATATGTTGTAAACATCTATATATTCTTATGTTTTTAATAAGAATAGAGTTTAACTTTTGAAGAGATCAATGGAGACTTATATGGTTATGGTTACCTATGTGGTTTATTACTTTGCTCTTTACGTGCATTATCATGTATAATGTTTGAGTACTTTTTATCTAATTTAATCTAAATACTCTATTTATGTTAATGAATCATTGGTTGTTCTTACTTTCTACTTAACACATGATATTCATAGTTGTTATGTTTCTATTTTCCAACTTTTTGTATGAATACAATACACTATCTTGCACACTAAAGTATATCCTAGCTATCCTCATCCTTAGTATGTTCTAATGCTTTAGGAACCTTTGCTAACAATGCCTTGATTATGTTTTAAATAATAAAATTTTAACCAAATTATTCTCAACAAGCCTAAAGGAATATATCTAACATGTTTATATGATATACCAGTATAATCAATGAAAGCATTCAAACCCCTTGTAGATAAGGTTTTAACACATTTTTCTATAAACATCACTAAAAATATGTCTTATATACAAATTTATAATATCAAACAAGGAACTAATGAACCTATAAATGAATATGTATTGAGGTATAAGACCATGTTGGCCAAAATTACAAATCAAATGGTCTATAAATAGCTTCAAGACATATTTAAGCATTTTTTTCTTGCACTATTACATGAGTGAATTATTTTCAAAAAGTTTAGATATTTTAAAGACTTATGCCATATTGTTCAAGTTCATGAGTGAAAATCGTTGCATTAAACAAGTTAAAGTATGTAACAAATACACCAACTACATCAAATACAAAGTTTTATATTAAACCAAGCTATAAGGCTAAGCCTAAAAAACCTAAAAAGAAAATAATCATAATTATTAATCTATTGTCATATGAACCTAATTGGCTCATCTTATCCACTGCACCTAAGAGATAATTTACATAATTTATTGAGTCTCTAGCTTTACCATTTAATAAGCTTGTGGAGTGTCATCTCATAGAGGTTGATACAAGTCAACCTCTACAATAAGATATGATGCTAAAGCTTATTATGATTATCACCAAGGCCTTAGACAATGTAAAAATATATGTTATACATTGAAACATAAGATTCAAGACCTCATCGAGATTCTATAGATTACATTGACGTTCCTCCAAAGGATTTAAGGTCACAACCTAGTGACTATCATAGATATAAGATATTCAATAATCTATTACAAGATCATTCTAAGAAAATTCTAGAAGTTAAAATGGATATCATGCGCATCCTCCTACACCACATTATTAGAACCCATTAGATGGGATTATTGTCACAATTAAACAACATACATCTCATGTGGTTTAGAGATAATTTATTACATTTTGATGATAATGAAATTGTGGATATTCTTTCATTATTTATTTGAGTATAGATTGATCATCAACCTATCCAAAATGCCATGGTTGATAATGGTTCTAGTGAGAATGTATGTACCATGACATTAATCACACATTTGGGAGATACCCATGATGATTTATACCCTTCGAACAAAATGGTCAGAGCATTCAATGGGACATCCTAATATTCTATTAGTGAAATAGATTTACCTTTACAGATTAGTTCAACACATGTGGCCACTACCTTTTAATTTATACCATACATGTGAGTCTCTGATATGTTATTAGAATGACATTGGATACATAACATCCATGTAGTACTTTCCATAGTGCACGGTTGTGTTAAATACATTCACACTAATAAGGTAATCACAGTTTATGGAATTCCATATGAATATCCACTTGAACAAGGAAAATTTATTCCCATACAACTAATTATAAAACCTATTAAGGTTAATCATATGTGGAAGGGTAAAAAACATGCAATCACAACCCATACTTCAGAGGCCTTTGCACCAGGGATATATAGTGGATTCCATATAATCCTCATCTTCTTCTACACAACCTACCCAATTATCCAGAGCATGTAAATATGTTCCAATCATCGTTATACCAAAGAAACCATAAAGAACTAAACTATGGGTTCAATGAACCACTACACCTTCTACTATCTATTCATGACCATAGAATCATATGAGTCATTCATATAGTATTTTTGATTCTTTAGTTCCATATATGACACCTATACATACTCCATGGCAATACAACTAGTTTGATGTACCATATTCTAAATTTAGAGCACCTTATAATCATCCTTTGGATGGGATAATTAGATAGACCTTGCTTCCTCAAAATTAAAATAAATTAAAAAATACCAAATAAATTCAAATATTTGAATCAAATACAAAAACATTCAAATAACCTAGAAAATACAAAAATATTCAACATGCTCATACTTGTCCTAGTTACAATACATATGTTGTTTGCTTCATATTAGTAGATATCATATAATTTATTTTTCATACACATATATGTTTCACACATATTTAAGTGTGATACAACATACACCAAACATGTGGTACACTTACAAAAAAATGTTGGACCTCTATTATAATTGTGTGATACACTATATTGGGAACATCTACTTTTATTGATCATGATTGATACATCTTACATATGCTTTATGATCATTTTACATTATCATGTTTAATATTATATAATAATTATTACACATGTCTATATACATTCTTACAACTTTCACAATGTACTTGATATGTTATGCTACATGATGTTTTTTGCTAACACATATATGTAGAGACTAGTATGATATGCTTATGCTAGTTACTTATACTTCATGTTTTCACATTGTCACTTCTTTGAGTGTACTTCTTGTTCTCTATTATCCTACTTGTTGGAACGTTTGAATATATTCCTTAATTACAAACCATATGCCATTGAATGTTTCATTATTTTTATATATAGACATTTCAATATGTCATTTCCTTTCAAGTGTGCAACATTTGAATCTGCCCCTTGTTTGCAGTCTCCTCAGACCATATTTTAAATTGCATTGGGTGCTCTTATATGTGTCCTTGATTATTTTATAATATTATACTATTACGTTCTCAACGTTGTTATGATCTACATCATGCATCTTAGGACTTGATGTGATCACATACTATGAACTTAATTAATAGATATACTTAAACATGCTACTATTCTGATAGGGTTCTTCTAAAATAATTATGAATAAAATTTAGATAGATGATTAAACTAGAAATAACAATAATATATTGGCTCACATAATCATAATTATATTATAATAGCATAATTCAAAAATCACTAGCATCTTCGAGGGGAAACCTTCTTTGATTAAGCTCAATTCAATATAATTTTTGGAGACTTAATATTATTCTAGGCTCCTATTTATAGTAATTTATCAGTAGATAACCACTACTCCTAATGAATGTGGGATTATTACAATGGATTATTAATATTCATCTAATATATTGAGGGATGTCTTACAAAATATATGCATTTTTAGTCTTTTATTAAAGAAAAAATATATAAAAAGATGGTAGGATGAAGGGTCCTAACATGACCTCCCCCTTAAAATATTTAACCTCAAAGCTTTAGGTGAGGAAACTATTACTAGATGGAAAGAAGAGGTTATAAACTAGTATATTTTGGTTGCATCCCCTACCACTGTGCTAGAACTTCAGTGATGACCTGATTGCAGAGTTGACAAGAGTGCTTGTTGAGGATACCTTCAGGTTATAACATAAAATCCCCTTCTACATCAAGTTCTAAAAGCACTGTCTAGGTGGTGACATTCTATCCAAGGACCTTATTCAAGCATAAGACATGAAAAATAGGGTGCATGCACAATGAAGGTGGGGGTTTCAACTTGTAGCTGATAATTCCAACATGTTGGATAATTTTATGAGGCCCATAAAATTTTAGGAACAATTTTTGGCATCCTTTTAGTTTCAAAGAGGTTTGATTGTAAGGTTGTAGAAGGAGGAAAGCCATCTCCCCAAGTTGAAAGGATTACTCAAAAGTTGTTTTGCCTATTGCTTCATGTAATTTTGTGCCATGTGGAAATTATCCTTGAGGAGGTGAAAGATATTGTAATGTGCACTGAGGGTAGTATCAATAGCTTGTACCAGAGAACTTCCTAGTATATAGTAAAGAAGAGAGGGTAGATTTTGCCCATAGATGACCTCATATGGGGTTAGCTTGGTGGTCATGTGGTAGGAGGTGTTGTACCACCATTATGTAATAAGTAACCATTTTACCCACTCATATTTTTTATTTGTGACAAAATAATGGAGACATGTTTCTAAACATTTATTAACAATTTCTATTTGGCCATCAATCCATGGTTGATATCTTGAACTCATTTTTAGAACTATGCCAAGGCACTTGAAGAGTTCTAGCCAAAAATGACTCATGAAGGTGGAATCATGATCTGAGATAATAGAGGTAAGAACATCATGGATCCAAAATATTTGATCAAGAAATGTCTAGAATATGGTGGAATTAGTGTAGGGATGAGCTAGAGCACATAAATGAGCATATTTGGAAAGGCGATCCACTACTACAAGAATGACTAATTTTCCTCTAGATTTTAGGAAACCTTCAATAAAATACATTTAAATGTACATCCAAAAACATTATGTAATTAGAAGTGGATAGAGTAAACTAGGTGGTGTGATTATTTCACCTTTTTTGTGTGGTAAGTATCATATTTAGTAACAAACTTCTTGATATCCTGCTTGATTCCTAGCCAAAAGAAACTGTAGTAGACTCACTCATATGTTTTCAAAAAACCTAAATGACTAGATAAAGGGGAGGTATGCATCTCCTATAAAATAGTTTATTTTAACTTGGAGCCTTTGATCAATAGAAGGAATCTATTATATCATAATGTGTGGCCATCCCAAGTATAACGAGGTTTAGTAGAAGAATCAATAAATATTTGAAGAATGGGTTTTTGGGTGGGGTTGTCATGATGTCATTATTTTTGAATATCATGGAGCCATGTTGAAATGAGAACTAAGACAATAGACAATTGTGTTTGTTCTTCAAACTGGCAAGAGAGAGCATCTACCACCAAGTTTTCCTTGTATTTTTTGTATATAATCTCATAGTCATATCCCATGAGTTTTCAAACCCATTTTTGCTGATCTAGAGAAGATACCTATTGCTCTAAAAATATTTGAGGCTTTGGCGGTCAATTTTTATGTAAAAGTGTTGGCCAACTAAGTATAGATACCATTTTTTGACTAAATAAGGGATAACCATCATATCTTTATCATAAATGGAACATGATAAATGATGCCCAACAAGGGCCATACTGGTGAAGATAATGAAACATCCTTCTTACATGAGTAAAACACCAAGACTTATGCCACATGCATCACACCCAATAATAAATGGCTTAGAAAAATCAGGCATGACCAAGACTAGTGTGGTGCAAATTACTTCTTTAAGGTTATCAAGTGCTTGGGTAGATGCTATCAACCATACAAAGGAGTCTTTCTTGAGCATAATAGTTAATGGAACTATAATTTTTCCATAATCCTTGACAAATTTTTAATAGTGCCTTATTAGGCCAAAAAATTCGTATAGACTTTTGAGTGCCTTAGGTGTTAACTAGTTTTTCATAGCTTTAATTTTGGTAGGGTCAACATCAACACCATATGATGCAAGAATATGTCCTAAGTGCTCAAAATTTAGTTTCTAAAAATAACATTTGGAATGTTTGGCACATAAGTGGTTTGTAACAAGAATTCCCAAGGTAGTGTTTAAGTGGTTGAGGTGATCCTCCCATGTGCAACTGTAGATGAAGATGTTACCAAAGAAAACCAAAATAAAATTTTACAATAAGACATAGAATACTTGGTTTATTAAGCCTTAAATGTGGAGTGAGAACTGGTAAACATGAATGGCATGACTAGGAACTCATAGTGATCTTCATGTGTGTGAAATGCCATTTTGGGAATGTCAGCTTCATAAACATAGATTTGGTAATAAATAGAGTGCATGCCCAACTTGGAGAAAAACTTTGCACCATAGAGCTCATATAATACTTGAATGAGAATTTTTTTCTTGATTTTGAGTTTGTTCAAGTCTAAATAATCAATATAAAGTCACCAAGAGCCATCTTTCTTATGAATGAACAACAATGGTGAAGAATAGGGACTAGTGTTAGGTTGAATGAATCCTACTTGTAGAATGTCATGAACCATATTTTAAATCTCAAAAATTTGATGAAAAAGGTAGCAATATGGTTGAATGTTAGGGGTGTACTAATCCAAGAACATCTAGTAGACAAACATCATTTCTAATTTTTGAAGACTCATAAGCTAGTTAGGGCTCACAAATGACCCATTTTAGGTATAGGTGTGTGTAAGGGATCCTATAGGGTCCATTTGTTGTCTTTATAGTCATCATGAGTCATAAGGAATGTGTTTTGTATGAGCTTATAATTTTCCTACCAAAAGTGAGAATTTGAATATTTGAAATTGTAAAGGACCTAGTGAGGATTGTAAGTGGTGTTTTAAGTAGTGTACAAGATGTAAAATGGACAAGTATGTTCCTAGGGGTCATAAGAGTCTAATGGGATGCCAACGAGACAAATTAGTTGTGAGTTATTCTAAGAATGTGATATGTAGTAACTACATGTAAATGTCATGTCATGAGAAAAAGGTGGTAGAAGAATCTTAATTGTAACTACCCAAAACCAATGTAGATGTATAGGAAAATATAAATTTTAACATGAGAGTAGGAATATAGGAGAGAGATCCATGAAGGAGAGAGGAAACAAAGATAATAAGACTATACACTCTGCAAGAAGATGATAGAGTCCATGAGTGGACTGAATATGTACCATTTGATGGTTTATATGAATAAAAAAGAGTTGTTTTTTGTGTTTAATCTCTCATGAAAGTATATGGATTGTTATTGGATATATTTTTCTTTGAGGCTATGAATATATATCACTCTTGTGTGTGTTTTAGGTCTGAGACAAGGAATGCAAGGCTACAATCAAGAAGTAGATGGTTAAGGCAGATTATCAAGGTTGTTAAAGGAATAATTACCATTATAAATTAATTATTTAATATATTTAAATCATATAGACCTTATGGTTATTGAGGATAGTGTTTTATATTGAATAAACTCAAGAAAAGTTGGTCTTTATTCTTAAACCCTATTACACACTTGAGATAGTCAAGACTATTATGTGAGTTGATGTTTCTTGAAGTATAGATTATAGTTATGTGTGAGATGAGGGTTTTTAGGTAAGAGTGTTCTTTATGGGATGGTGGATTATGTGGTTTTGAATACAAGATAGGTGAAAATATCCAATTGATAGTCCATATACAAATATAATCCTTTGTATACAGTCAAAAACCCCTATTTCACGCAATCAAATGCCAAAGAAGGAATATATGTGTTTGAGAAAGAGAATGGTTATTGAGTTTTTTAATATTGAGTATGTGTGAAAGGATAAAAATTATTAATAATATTCCATTTATAGTATGAGATCTTCTTTGAAGTGTAATAAGATATCTAAAAATGTTACATAATCCTACAAAGGACTCAAAATTTCATGTTTTGTGTTTTTTTAAGTATAATAGGATTGAATAAGGATCCTTATGTATTTAGGAAGGTGAAAAATGTTAGGATAGATCCTCAAAGAGTCTTAGTTTAGTGTGAAATTATATCAATCCAAAATTATTACATTTTAACCCTTCTCAGCCAATACAGTCCACTGCTAGTGTTTTGGACAAAAACACTAATAACTTTGGTTCTAATCATGGAAAAAAGGTGAAACTTTTTAAAAATGTATATTTTGCCATGGGGAGAAGGATTACATAGGTTTTAACCTAGTACAATACCATATGGTATAGATTTAAAGTCTGAGTAGGTGAAAAAAGGGACAAAAGGCCTAATTGACAAGGTGGTTATAAAGGAAGGGGTATATATACAAAGAGTTAGGAGATGAAACTTATTAGGAAGGAAGTAAGAAGATATATGGTTCCCAAATATGGGTTTATATCTTATGAAATATTGACATAACATCCTAACTAAGGAGATTTGTGAAAAAGGGCTATAAGGGAGTAGGCTCACTGTTGAGTTTGAAGTGTGTAAGTGGATGTTGGAGAGTGAGTAAAAGGTTAAAATGGGTTGATACGAGTGTGTTATGACTAGATGAAGTTATCCATGGTGTCAATTTTCATTTATGAGATCAATAACAAGATTTGATGTTTTTAACTTTCAGTTGTGAACTTATGTGAAGCTAGTAAGTGAGTTAAGTGAAAGGAGATGAATCAATGAATAGAATGAGTTGAGGTGATGAGTGAGATGTTTATGAAAGGTATAATGAAAATAAGAACTAACTCAAATAAGCTTAGTAAACAAGGAATGTATAAGAGAATGCTATCAAGCCTAGTGAAAGTTAAATGACTATTGTTGAAGTTTGAAACTTGAGAACATAGAAAAGTATTTTCAAGTTGAGATCAATTCTGAAGATCAGATCTAAGAATGGTGGAATTGTGATTTTTTCATAACCCTCTACATAATTTGTTATCATATCAAGGTAAAATCTTGGTTAATTCTATTTTGAGTTAGTTATTCAAGATTATTCATTTAAAATTGGCAAAGAATGTTATGAGGATTTCATGAACTGAAATTACAAAAGTATTATGGGAAAAGAATGTGGTATAAGCATAACTATTGAGGACAGTATAGATAAATTGAATATTGGTGAATAGAGAAGATAAATCCCCTAAGTCCAATGGGAATGAATTGAAACTAGTCAAGAGAGATCTAGAGAAGATAGAGTGGAAAGAGTATTAAAGCTCAATAGAGAGAAGAGGAAGACTCCAAGTGAGAGTCAAGGGAGATAAGAAGTCCTAAACAAAGGACTAGAAAAAGCGAATAAGATCCAAGAGAGGTCTAGGAGGTAAGTAGGTAAGATTTCTAAGAGATAGGTCTAAATAGGCCTATAAATGAATGAAAAGAGAGAAGATGGATGTAGAATAAGAAGTGAAAGAGATGAGAAGAGAGCCGGGGAAAGTTTTAAGAAGATAAAGCTCATGGTGAAGCTCATGAAGGATCAATAAAGCCAATGGATTGGATATAATGTGAGGAATAAAGTGAAGTGGATAATAGAGATACTTATGAGAGAGAAAAGGCATAATATGAATGTCTTGGGAAAAGAGAAGAAAAAATAGAGTATAACCCATAGAGGTAGGAAGGATGAAGATTTTTCAAGAGAGCAACATGAAAGAGAAGTGGTGAAAAGAGTTTTAATTAAGGAGAACATGGAGAGAGGAGTGATAAGAAAGACACTTGATAAAAAAATTAATGAGAAGAGGAAAATTTCCAAGAAAGAGGAATTCATGGAGACTTATTGGTCTCTTATTTTATATTCTGACATTTCATTTGAGTGTGTGTATGTAGGTGTCAAAAAATATGGATGGAGGTCAAAAATGAGACCTTATAGTTTTTGAGATATGGGTCAAGTACATCAGCCATAAAGATTAATAAATAAGATAAGGGAAGAGGATAGGTTTTAGAAGACAACATGATGAATATTGAAGATTCTCAACATGCGAAGGATGAGAAAGAAGAAGAATTCTATGATGCTTTGAAAAGATTTGCATTTGAATCAAGAGATGGAGTTTACAAGGAAGACATGAATTCAAACCATGTAGATATAAAAGAAGAAATAACTATGCAATAGTCCTTCAATGAGGTAAATTAATGTATAGGACTTGAATTTGATTATGCATATAAGAAGGAAGAAGCTAATATACAAGTTGACAAAGTGAAGATCAAAGTAAATCCCTCAAGGAGAGTACAAAAGCATGGTTATGTAGTGCCCAAGTAAAATAGACAAGGCAAATAAGGAAAAATACAAGAGTCTAATGGGGAGAAATGAGCAAGAAAGGAGGAGAAATAGTAAGGTAAGTATAAAATATCCTCAAAGAATGAATTAGAAGGAAAAAAAGAAGAATATTCTATTAGAATTCAATTTTCTCCCTCTTAGGGAGTATGATGCAGGAACATCTAGTACACAAACATCATTTCCAGTTGTTGAAGACTCATAAGCTAGTTAAGGGTCATAGATGATCTACTTTGGGTATATGTGTGTGTGAGGGATCCTATAGGGTCCATTTTTTGTATTTAGAGCCATCATGAGTCATAAAGAGTGTGTTTTGTATGAGCTTAGAGTTTTCCCACTAAAAGTGATAATTTGAATATTTAAAATTGTAAAGGACCTAATGAGTGTTGTAATCAGTGTTTCAAGTAGTGTAAAATATGTCAAATTAATAAGGTCCTAGGGGTCATAAGAGTCTAATGGGATGTCAAAGAGACAAGTTGGTTGTCAGGTAGTCTAAGAATGTGATATGTAATAACTACATGTAAATGTCATGTTATGAGAAAAAAGTGGTAGAAGAATATTGATTATAACTACCCAAAACCATCATAGATTTAGAGGAAAATAGAAGTTGTACCATGATATTAGGAAGAGAGGAGAGAGCTTCATGAAGGAGAGAGAGGAGACAAAGACAAAAAGATTGTACACTCTCCAAGAAGATGATAGAGTCTACGAATAGATTGAATATGTAATAGTTGATGGTTCATATGAATAAAAAAGAGTTATTTGTTGTGTTTACTCTATCATGAAAGTATATGGATTTTTATTGGATATAATTTGATTTGAAAGCCTTGGAGGCTATGCATATATATCATCTTGTGTGTGTTTCAAGTCTAAGAATAGGAATGCAGGGTTACAGTCAAGAAGTAGATGGTTAAGATGGCTTCTCAAGGTTGTTAAGTTAATAATTACCATTGTAAATTAATTATTTAATATATTTAGAATCATACAAACCTTATGGTTATTGAGTATAGTGTTTTTTATTGAATAAACTCAGGAAACGTTGGTCTTTGTTCTTAAACCATGTTACACACTTGAGACAGTCAAGTTTGTTATGTGAGTTGATGTTTATTAAAGTATAAATTATAGTTATGCATGAGATGATGGTCTATAGGTAATATTTTTCTTGATGGGATGGTGGATTATTTGGTTTTGAATACAATATAGGTGACAATATCTAATGCACAATCCACATACAAATAGAATCCTATGTATATAACCAAAAACCCCTATTTCACTCAGTCAAATGCCAAAGAAGGAATATATGTGTTTGAGAAAGAGAATGCTTATTAAGTTGGTTAAGCTTAAGTATGTGTGGAAGGAGAAAAAGTCTTAATAATATGCCATTTATAGTTTGAGATCTTCTTTGAAGTGTAATAAGATATCTAAAACCGTTACACAGTCTTACAAAGGACTCAAAGTTTTGTGTTTTATGTTTTTTTAAGTATAATAAGATTGAATAAGGATCCTTATCTATTTAGGAAGGTTGAAAATATTAGGATATACCTTGGAAGGATCTCATTTTTATGTGAAATGCTACCAGTCCAAAATTATTACATTTTAACCCTTCTCAGCCTATACAGTCCACTAGCCAGGGTTTTGGATTAAAAACCCCAATAACTTTGGTTCTAATCATGGGAAAAAGGTGAAACTTTGTAAACATGTGTATTTTTCCATGGGGATAAGGATGAAATAGGTTTGACCTGGTACATTACTGTATGGTATGGATTTGAAGTTTGAGCAAGTGAAAGAAGGGCTAGAAGGCCTAATTGGCAAGGTGGTTATAAAGGAAGGAGTATCTACACAAAGAGTTATGAGATAAAAATTCTTAGGAAGGAAGTAATAAGATAGAGGGTGCCAAAATATATGCTTATATATTATGGAAGATTGATAGAATGTCCTAACTAAGGGGATTTATGAAAAAAAGGCTATAAGGGAATAAGTTCACTATTGAGCTTGAAGTGTGTAAGTGGATGTTGAAGAGTGAGTGACAGGTTAAAAGGGGTTGAGAAAAGTGTTTTATGACTATATGAAGTTATCCATGGTGTTAGTTTACATTCATGAGACCAATAACAAGATTTGGTGTTTTGAACCTTGAGTTGTGAACTTATGTGAATCTAGTAAGTTAGTTAAGTGAAAGGAGATGAATCAATGAATAAAATGAGTTAAGGGGATGAGTGAGAGATTTATTCAAGGTATAATGATAGTAATAACTAACTCAAATATTCTTAGTAAATAAAGAATATAAAAGAGAATGCTATCAAGCCTAGTGAAAGTTGAATGACTATTGTTGAAGTTTCAAACTTGAGAACATAACAAATTTTTTGCAAGTTGAGATCAATGCCCAAGATCAGAGCTAGGAATGGTAGAATTTTGATTTTTTTTGTAACCCTCTACATCATGTACTACTTGGAAGAAGTTGGATGTGATGGTCTTCAGAGAGGTGAGATGAAAATCCTATTAGTTTTGAAAAAACTATTGCATGCTTGACCAGAACATCATGCAAGTGTGCAGGTTGGATGGAATCCAGTGGTAAAGTAGTGTGTAGTGAAAATATTTGGTTAATTATGTTGTGGGAACCTCATTTAAGAATTTTATCCATGCATTGTGAGCTGATAATACTCATGGATCTAGGAAAAAGGCTTTGTAGTGTGTATTGATTCCCATTCTCAGAGAACTACATCCATAACTCTAAAAAATACCATAAAATGGATCCAAGAGTTTGTAATCTTTAGGATTGTAAAATAACATCACATACACCTAAGGACAAAGAAAACATGTTTTTCCTAAGGTTATAGTCTCCCATTGAAATGCAAACATTGCAACATTTTCCCTTGCATGGTAATGTTTCCCCATTGACAATCGTGACCTAAAAATTGGAACAAGGGTGTATAAAAAAATCATCTTGCTTAGCCACCTGAGGGTCGATAAATTTGTGAGTGTTTATATAATATACAATAATGGTGAGGGGTTATTTATTAAAAAACATTTTGATATAAATTGATTATGGATTGGTGACTCCTACCAAAACATGTGTGGATATTTTAGGAGGTGAATATGAGGTCTTAAAATTGTTAGCTTCCCACTCTAACTCATTGATGGTATCCTCATATTCTTTTGTATTCATTGGATAATCTACATCAATCATGTATAATTTTTGTTTGATGTATTTGTATCCTTGAGCCCATTTGTCATCAAAATTGTAACATATCCCCTTTTCATGACATGCATTCATTTTAGCTTTTGTGAGATGTTTAATGGGGGCTACCTCAAGAAAGAAGTTGGTGTTGAGGTGTTGGAATTAATCTAGCTTAGAGGGTTCCTAATTAGAATTTTGAGGCATGAGTTTATCTTCAATGAGCTTAGCTAATCCCAATGCTTCCATCTTGATGTGAGGTTGGAACATTTTTACCTCAGATTGAAGCCCATCTTTGAGTTCACTGATGAAGCAAGTTTTTTAAAAAATAATTATAGAGGCATTCCATTTGATTGGAATTTTTTTAAAACTCTATTTGATACTCCCACACTATGCCAATTTGATTCAATTTAGTTAATACTCCCATGAAGTCATCATAGGAACTAGGCCCAAAATGTACTACCAAAAGTTGGGTGAATTTTGTCCACTTAGGTTTGGGGTGTGACTTTCAATACCATTGGTACCATTAAACAACATCCTTCTCTAAATGAAATAAATTAATAAAGATTTTTTTTTTAGTGGGATGCAAGCTGATATATTGATTGACATGGTAAATCCAACTATTGGGGTCCGTGACATCAAAATTTAGAAAATATAATGTATGGCTACATAATGGTTCTTAGGAATAACCACCATTAGAGTGATGATCCAAATTATTTTTGAGTGCTCAATTTTCAACATGGAGGTTAGATAGTTGATCATGAATATCTTTATGTAGGGAGTCAATTTTTGACTGAAGTTTAGTAATGTCGTTGGCTATGGTGCTAATATAAGTAAAAACCATTTAATAGTGAAGTCGGGGGTGTTGAAAAAAGGTTTTTAAAAGTTATATGTTAAATTGATATGTTTTTCAAGATAATTAGAATGGTGTAATTTGCACACATGTGAAAAAAAATTGGAAAAATAGTGTTCAAGTGATAGGTGACACTATTTGAAGTATGGGAATTTGGGGATTTTTTAATGAAAATTTGGAGTTACCCCTTAAAATGACTAGTGAAATGAGAAAATCACAATGGTGTATTCAACCTATGGTTTCCAAAAAAATTCTATACTCTTTTTTAACTATTTAGCATTGATTACAAGTAGATCTGTTGGCTATGTGCCAAAACTAGGTTTGAATTTTAATCAATTATGGTTGGATCAGTTGGATGAATGACCCAAACCAAATCTAAAATTTTAAATTTTAATCAAGTATAAAGAGATTGGGTAAAACCATGTCAAAAATTACATAAAAATAGTGAAAGTTATATTTGTTGCCTATATGGCCAAAATTAGATCAAAATTAAGAGAAAAGAAAACAATTAAAATTTTAACTACCCTAAATTGAAACAAATGATACAATTCATAGAAAATTGTTTTACAGATCAAATCTCCTATAAAATATGGTTCATTGAGCTTGACATTGGCAATGCAATACTCAACTGATAACATAAATTCTTGTTATAGGTGTTCAAGGATAGATGATGCATACATAACTGATTATAGAACATGCACATAAGAAACATCGACACATAGGTATAGGTTGTAACACTTAGCTCATAGTGATGAAAACATCTTGTAAAAAATGATCTATAAATCTTGACACATGTAAAACTTGTAAAATTCACCTTGTAATGATGATGGCCTTTTAAAAAAATGCTTTGAAAATCTTGATATAGGTTCAGCTTCTAAAACTTAGCTTGTAACGATGATTATTGCTACAACTCTGCTCACATTGGTGGTGAAAGCTTAGTATCACCAACCTATTACCACTTTGTGATCATCAGGATCCTTGAAGGTAAGGTGATAACATATAGTGGAAAATAATAATTAGCTCTAACTCTTGAAGCTAAAAAAAGAAGTGGCCCTAGAAAGAGCTATGATACTAGATGATAGGGTTCTTCCTAAACAATTATGACTAAATGATTAAACTAGAAATAATAATAACATATTAGATTAAAATATGAAAAATTACATTACTATAGCATAATTTTAGAATCACTATCCTCTTCAAGGGGGCAACCTCCTTTGAGCAAGCTCAATTCAATATAATTCATGGTGCCTTAATATTATTCTAGGATCTTATTTATAGTAATTTATCACTAAATAACTACTACTCCCAATGAATGTGGGATTATTACAATGGATTATTATTATTCATCTAGTGGCTTGAGGGATGTATTACAAATCATGTGCATCCATAGCCTTTTATTAAAGAAGGAAATTATAAAAATATAGTTAGGACGTAGGGTCCTACCATATTCCTAAAAGATTGATACACATATATGATCATCTTATCCTTTTGAGGTAAGGTGACCACTAGTTTACATCCCCCCACCTCAAATATGATCAAAAGATAATATAGTAGTCATACCTCTAAGAAAATATGAACAAAAGACATATTTCATTCCTAAGGAGCCAGAGTCTCCTTATGATTATGGGGAAAATAGTTGGTTTAAGGCGGGGACAGATGAAAGACAAATTGGGGTGTGCACTACTAAATGTCAAAAGTGGAAGCCCAATATTACATAGCAAGAATAATCTCTAGTATTTAAACTAGTTATCACAAAGTCTCTGATTAGATAAGTTCAAATTGAAGAATGTGTTTCTCCTTCAGTATGTTTATCAACAAGATCCAAGGGAGACTTTTGGTATAATAATAGTGAAAATATGATGGATTACATTAAACCTACCCCTGAAAGAATCCTACCCTGAGATTTGGCATCATTCATAAATGGCGAATTAGATGCACATATCTAGAATTAGTTTTGTAGAGATCATGAGTTATGACTTTTATGCATGGTGTTCACTGTAGAATGATAAATACCTCAATATTTTGTGACCAAGGACCTTAATCCATTCATATTAAGGTTTGAAAACCATGTACCATAGGTAGAATAATGAGTTAATGGACTCAACTATGCACTAAAAGGAATTGCTGAAACATGGTGGACTATACATAGAAACACATTTATGCATTGGGAGTATGCTTGTGAAATCTTATGTGCAAGGTTTCAACTACTAGCTAGTATTAAAGCAGAATGACTCTTCTTTCAAGATGGTCAATATCTTGAACTACACATCCATTAGTATATGGATATATATACTACACTAGGATTAGAGACTTGATATTGGGTGCACATATTTAGTCATACACTTTCACCTCTTCCAATAACCTAGTACATACATCAAGAGCGGAAAAGAGAAAACAAACACTAGCTACAATTTCAGTAAGATTTTATCCAAACTTTTGTATTTGAAGATGATAATAATTTAGTACAAAATGCCCTGCAAAAGATCAAAATTTTTCTATGTCATGGACATGTAGAGGATTTAAAAAATGTTACTAAATAATCCTCTCATCAAGAAGCTGTACAAGATCTGAATTTTGAACTACACAATTACAAAGCTAATATAAAATAACTCTAGATTCAACCATATAATAGAATAAATAATGATCTGATAGAGTCTAGTGACAATGATAGTTATGGGGATCTTGATTTAGAAGAGTTATTTGAAATGCAATGTGAAGAGGAGCCTAAACTAGTACTTAGCACATAGTAGGTAGAAGAAGAGAAGTTGTGAAGTGTTGGGATAAATAAAATGGAAGCACACAATTGATTACCAAGCAACTTAACATGCGGAAATTAACCAAAATCAACAAGTAACTAGAATTCAGAAATAACACAGAATATGAGAGACAATACACAACTTGTATTAAAACTCTTTCAGAAGGAAATAAAACAAAGAAGGCTGCCATAGTTCTTCTTCCTTACACACCTCTAGGGCTCCCACACCTCTAGGGCATAAACAATAAATCTTCCCTCAAAGCTCTCTCTCTTAGGTCCCAACACCCAACTCAAACACAGAGTTGGTGTTCACCTCCAACCGGCTAGTATCCACTATTGCCAGTTCTCCAGTGCTCCACGCACACCACAAGTGCTCCACACACTCCACAAGTACACAACCATACTTCAAGTAGATCTCCCCTAAACCTAAAACAACTTACACCTCAATTTGATCTTACTTATGGAAGGATCTTCCTTGCCTTCCTCTTTGCTCTATCTGAGTACACACTGTACTCCAAGTAGATCCCACTTGATTCTACTCTTTGTTGTGTTGTTGTCCTATCTGATCTTGCACACCTGCAAATCAATCTGGTTTTGCACACCTGTGAACCTTTACCTTGCACACACATACACCTACAAATCAATGATCTTACTTACCATGTAGATCTCCTAAAGTAGCCATGCTCACCTGATGACCAAGATCATACATACATGAAGAACCCTGCTGATTCTCCAATCTAGCACCCACACTTGGTACTGTGGCACTAGGAGGAACACACCATGCTCACCTCACACACAGAAGGAGCTTATATTATTACTCTCTTACTCTCTAGCACAAGTTTAAAATATAACCAATGAGTCTCTTAAATAGATCTCATGCAAACAATAATTAGATCCGTAGTTTCTAGTCTAAATTTGGCTCTTGACATGCAAACACTTGGTTTGTTAGCTAACTGCCCGTAACATGCACAGTCTGAACCACACAGGTGATCGACGTCAGTCTCTGTCTGCCTGGGGGGTGCCAACACCAGTTGACTTCTGATCGACATCAGTTTCCTTCTTGTCTGATCCTGCTAACATCAGTTGGCCTGACCGACGCCGGCGTCTATGACACTCCAAAACCCTTCTGTAACCTCCTCCTTCGTTTGCATCAGTGAAGCTTTTAGCTCCACAACCTAATGATCTCCCACTTGGAGATAAATAGCTGCACTTTACCTATATTTGTACTCTATCTAATCTATTTCCTGGCTTGTATCCCTCTTCAAGATCAACCCTAAAGACCACCCACCACACAACCTATGGTGCACCTCCTGTCATCCAAGTAACCTGCCACATCCAAACCTAAAAACCCATGTAGTGAAGTCCTGACCCTGCATGTATACCTGCTGTTAGTCCCTCTCAAATACCTGAGAGCCCACTTCCTTGAATTGGCTCCTAACTCTCTGACAACACCCACTGCTTGGGCAAACTCAGGTCTATACCAGACCTCATGTGATTTTAGACACTGAATTGTCCAGCCCTTAGTGTGCTCCAGCTCTGCATCCTGAACCTTGCCAATACCTGATTCACATCAGCTCCCACTAGAGACAAAATCAACCTATGATCTCCATGTCTCCCATGCCAAAGAATTTCACTGCTCCAAATTCTTCATGACATGCTACTGAACTAATCTTACCCTTAGCTCAGCAAAACCCTGTATGTACAACCCTGCTAGCTAGCATACCATCCACATAAAACAACAAAATGATGTTGCAATCACCATCCCCTTGGTAAGACAAACCACAGTAGTTATCCTGACATTGACTGAAGCCATGCTTCATCTTCCACCTGTCAAACCTGTACCACTGTCCTGCAGCTCCTCAAGACTATATGACCTGGTCTTCCATCTCACGTGTCCGTTCACTCTATTCTTCAACTAAGGAATCCATTTGTCTCTGTGCTTTCATACCTACAGGCAACCCTACCAAATCTCCTATTTAGTTCTGCATCATATTCCTACCATGTTCCCACTGTTTCTTAGATCCTTCCTACTCTGCAGTCAGCAATGAGTATAAAGAAGAGGAACAATGAATTTGAGGCTTACTTACCACCTTCAATCCTCCATATGGGCATTTGAGACTCCTTGACAGCTTGCTATCCACACAAAATCTGTTACAATGACCGACCTCGGTCACCACACAGTCTGCATCCAACTGACGTCAGTTCCATGCGCCTGTCCTGACTACCAACCCTGCCGACGTCGGTGTCTCCTGTTGCCAACGTCAGTCCTCCTGACCAATGTCGGTCTTACCTATTGCCGATGTCAGTCCTTCTACTGATGCCGGTACCTGTGTTTGCCTGTGAGTGTGAATTTTTACCCGCGAGCTCCTTTGAATCAAAACCCATGTCCAAATTGCCCTGCTCAAAAGTATCCAGCCCCATCCACTGGTCTTTGTCCACCATCTCCTCCATAAACACCAAGGCTTTCCAGTTATTAAGCCTATCAAATATATTAGTCTTCCTCTTAAGAACATGCATCTCCTTCTTGCTCATGTGACCAAGCCTACAAAGCCACGTCTCTGCAACAGAAGAAGAATCAGTAATATAAACAAGTAGATAAAGAGTACCTATTTTCTTACCACCAGCTAATTCAAGTGCATCTACTATGAGAGTTCTTGTGCATCTCTCATCACCCAACTTTTTTGAAGAAATTAGCCACATTTCCAAACTTGGGACCTGCATGACCTCCTTCAACACCCATGTGTTGGCTGCCTGCAATTTCAGCTTCACTTTCCCTTTGCCAATTCTTTGACAAGGCTCACCAGCTCCTCTCCCTGGGGATGCATGGAAAGAGGCAACAAAATCTATTATCCAAGATTCAACTTTATCCAAGAAACCTCCCAGAGTATCCTGTGCAACAACACCTACAACATTTGCATCTTTAGTTCCTTCATGCTGATCTGCTACCAACCAACAATATTCTTTTACCTGCTATTTATTTTCATAGGACCGTAAGTGACCATCTGTGCTTTTCAACTCCTCCATTCTTAGCTTACTTTGATCTGCCATTGCTCTACTCCCACTCAATTAGAAACCCCTGAGAGTGACCTGTAACCAAACACAAAACTTGCTCCCTGCAACCTTAGCTCTGATACCACGTGTTGGGATAAATAAAATGGAAGCACACAATTGATTACCAAGCAACTTAACATGCAAAAATTAACCAAAATCAACAAGTAACTAGAATTCAAAAATAACACAGAATATGAGAGACAATACACAACTTGTATTAAAACTCTTTTAGAAGGAAATACAACAAAGAAGGCTACCACAGTTCTTCTTCCTTACACACCTCTAGGGCTCCCACACCTCTAGGGCATAAACAATAAATCTTCCCTCAAAGCTCTCTCTCTTAGGTCCCAACACCCAACTCAAACACAGAGTTGGTGTTCACCTCCAATCAGCCAGTATCCACTATTGCCAGTTCTCCAGTGCTCCATGCACACCACAAGTGCTCCACACACTCCACAAGTACACAACTGTACTTTAAGTAGATCTCTCCTAAACCTGCAACAACCTGCACCTCAATCTAATCTTACTTATGGAAGGATCTTCCTTGCCTTCCTCTTTGCTCTATCTGAGTACACACTATACTCCAAGTAGATCCCACCTGATTTTGCTCTTTGTTGTGTTGCTTTCCTATCTGATCTTGCACACCTACAAATCAATCTAGTTCTATACACCTATGAACCTTGACCTTGCACACACATATACCTATAAATCAATGATCTTACTTACCATGTAGATCTCCTAAAGTAGCCATGCTCACCTGATGACCAAGATCATACATACATGAAGAACCCTGCTGATTCTCCAATCCAGCACCCACACTTGGTACTGTGGCACTAGGAGGAACACACCATGCTCACCTCACACACAAAAGGAGCTTATATTATTGCTCTCTTACTCTCTAGCACAAGTTTACAATACAACCAATGAGTCTCTTAAATAGATCTCATGCAAACAATAATTAGACACCTAATTACAATAATTAGATCCGTAGCTTCTAGTCTAAATTTGGCTCTTGACATGCAAACACTTGGTTTGTTAGCTAACTGCCCGTAACATTCACAGTCTGAACCACACAGGTGACTGACGTCGGTTCCTGTCTGCCTAGGGGGTGCCGACACTGGCTGACTTCTGACCGACGTCGGTTTCCTCTTGTTTCATCCTGCCGATGTCGGTTGGCCTGACCGACACCGGCGTCTGTGACACTCCACAACCCTTCTGCAACCTCTTCTTCTATTTGCATCAGTGAAGCTTTTAGCTCCATAACCTAACATGAAGTATTAACATCCTACAATGAGAAGGCAAACACATTTTATAAGATACTATGATTAGTGGATCAAGAAAAATAAATTAGGAACCATTATATAAGACTCAAGGAAATATTGTATTAGAAGCGGCCCCTAAGCTTACAATAGTAAGATATTACTAGGGATAAGAGAAGATATTCAAAGACCTATAACTATTAAAAGATTACCAGGATGTGTTTCCAAGTAATTTTCAGAGGTCAAATGCATAGATCTATCCTTGGGAGAGATGCATATTGAGCTAAAGGAATGCATGTGACTGATTAAAAATTAACCCTACAGACTCAATCATAACATGAAAACTAAAGTAAAAGCTAAAATGGATTGAATGCAAGAATCTGGAATTATTTATCTAGTTGAGAAGTCAAAATGGGTGATCCCCATGGTAGTACAACCTAATAAGATGGGAGAAATATGGGTATGTGGGGATTATTGTGCACTCAATGATGCCTATGCCAACAATCCATTTCCTATCCATTTTATTGATGAATTACTTGAATCTATCATAGGACATGAGTTGTATTCCTTCATGAATGGTTTCAGTGGGTACCACCAAATCCTAATTGCTAAAGAAGATCATGACAAAACTAACTTTGGTACTAAATAGGGGTAATTTACATATAAGGTAATGCCATTTGGTTTAACGAACACACCTAATATATTTTATATAGTTATGGTAAATGAATTTAAAGACTTCATTCATGATTTTGTGGAGGTTTATCTAGATGATTGGTCAATCTTTTCTCTATTTAAAGAAAACTTGTCGAAGCTAAGATTGATGCTAGAACCTAGTCTATGCATTATAATGATCATGAGGTTATGGGATCATGATTCATTAAGGGCACGATTTTGGATTTTAATAAGATGTAAGAAGATAGGATAAGATCACAATGGACCCAAAAATTTAATAGACAAAGTTAGAAAGCATGGCATGATCATAATATGCGATCTAAGCAATTCTACCTAGATCAAACTGAGTTACTTTATGAGAGCATATTTAAAGCATTTCCAAGAAAGCTATGCATATGATGGAAAGGACCCTATATCATTCAAAAAGTATCACCATAGGTACCATAGTGTTAAAATATTTGTAGGTAACCATTTTACCAAGGTGAATCAATAGCTGTAGGCTTAAGACATATCATCTTTAATCTCTATCATGCTGCTAAAAATTGAGTGGGTGATAAGGAGCACCATGTAGTTAGGATTTTATTTAATGATTATTTATTTTCTATTTTGTTTCATAGGTTATAATTCTTGTTAATAGCTTGTTGCTATGCAACACATCATAACCACTACATCCAATTATCATCATAGGATGTGATCACTTGGCTGAGACAGCTCACCTAAGACAGCTGGCCACCATTACACCAAGATTTTTAATGAATTACATGAAGGCAAAAAAAGATAGGTACGGTAGATGGAAGGCCAATGATCATGTTAGACCATTAACAATGTGGTATCTCAAAAGATTATAATAGTCTTAAAGTAGATTTATAAATAAAATGATAAGTGGATGCATAAAATAAATTGATTAATAGAAGGGATAACTACTCATAAGAAATAACTAACCAGAGCTAAAGCACACATCTTAAGCACCAAAAGGACCTATCAAAATGCTTTCTATCATTTAATATTAATTACAAAGAGAGCATTCATGGGCATGTAGTCAATGCATTCAAAGGAGGTGATGAAACAAATTTGGGTGCCAAACAACTATAAAATAAAGGGATATGGATAAAAATCAAACATTATATCCTCTAGCTAACCCGATATTTCTATGATTAGACTTTAAACTATCTACTTGCAAAAAAACTTTACATTAGGGTGCAATTCGTCAAATTGATCATCAGCTTCACTCATTCATCCAACCATAGACAAAGGTCAACTATTGATCCCACTATTTGATGCTCAAAAAGAGGAAATGGGAATAGGGATAAGGCTCTAAAAAATTAAGTATAATGATCCATAAGCCTTCAATTTCATTAACAGGCTAGAAGTTACTCTCTTTGCTCAATAAGCCCAAGGAACATCACAACCAAGAACTTTAACACTATAACATCCACTCTATGGTTCTAACACTAAAAGGTTACTCAAACTACCTACATTTGGCCAGTTAGATGAAGTCATGATAACATTGCTAAGTCGATATAACCAAGGTGATATTCATTTAGCTTAATATATTACCATCTAGGTTAATGCATACTCAATGACAAAAATAGCTAGCCTACCTAATCATGGAAAATCTCTAATGAAATACAAGTCTATAATGCCACCACTTCATTTAGACATGAGAAAATAATACTAGGGAGAGGAACTCCTATTGATTCAATTATATATGCTTCACTGTGCATCATGGTTTAGTGTATTACTAAAATATTTTGGTAAACCAGAAAACATGCAAAGTAAATAATAAGAGGCATAATTGACATTGCCCACTGAATGATGAAGTTACACAAAGATTTAAATTGGCATGATTTCTTGGCCATCGAGCTTACCACAAATATAAAAAAGGTACTTGTAAGAACTACATAAACCTTTAAATATCAATTTTTGGTCTTGTTGTTGTGTTTCATTCAGTGGAAGTCTCTACTAGGGCTAGTAAATGCCACTACCAATTTTTTTCTCGGTAATGCCTTTGCAAGCATTACATGGACCAAAATTAGTCAGTATTACAAATAATTGCGGTGGTTCAATGTACGATGGCTAGAATCCCTTGCACTAATTCAATCACATTCTAGGATTTTCCAGGATGTCATGTAGTATCTGGGTCAACATGCATCCATTACCAAGATACACAATGGCATACAAATAAACATACATGAGTTGGCTAAACCAACTGTTACCCTGATGCCATTCTTCATTTTGATGGTCAAAGTAAAGGATGAGGTCTATTGATAAAATGCCTTATCTGCAAGGTCTATACCTCCATTATAAACCATCCCTCCATAGGCCTAACAACAACAAGTAGAGCAAGTAATTGCATAATAACCCACATATCCAACACAACCACAAACTTTATCACAAATAGAGAAAGGAAAGAGAAAATTACATGCATGCAAAGCCTCACCACCTTTACCAAAGAAATGAAACTGAAAAGCAAATTCATGGATAAAGCACCCCATGGTTCCATGAATATCCATTGAGTGAATCCTACTTGAGATGGGGGTGGAAGAAAAATAAGTACTTTAATCAATGCTGGATGACATTGACATCGACGTGTATGATGTAGAGGAGGAAAAAGAGTTCTTCTTTTGAAAAGTAGTGCACACTTTCTAAGTGCATTATCAAGTAAGGTAAGACCTTTGGGTTGATATAACTCAAGCACCTACTTCTATGGTTATTAAAACTATAATTTAGGAAACAACTAGGCAAAAATTAGAAGCTAAAATATTTTTAATATAACCAACTATAAGATCATCTACTGTGCATGCTATAGACTTATTAGTAGAAGACAACCCCACATAATGCTATTTCAAGAGACCATAAACATATCCAACTATGTAGTACTCATAAAAAGTATGGGAAAGGATGGTCTCTTTTAGCACACCTGCAGAATAAATTACTACAAAACCAACACAACAACCATAACCTTAGGGAGTGAAGAAATAAAAGAAGACACTCAATCCTTCAACCAAATCTAGAAGAAAGAATCTCATACAAAATGAAAAACTAGGCATAAAAAAATCATCTAAATAAGATGAGAACACTAACGAAGAAGAAGAACCCATGGATACAACCATGCCTAGAGAAGAGAAGGAACAAGAACCTAAGTAAGGCACACTTGATCCTAAGGTGAGATAACAAGAATAAAACATAGAGGAATCACAAGAAGAAGACACTATGCCACCATCAACACACCAATAAGCTACATAGATCCCATAACCAGAATAATAAGATGTAGCCATGGAGCAATAAAATAAAATTGAGGAAGTAGAGGTTGTGCGAAAGTAAGCCAAGGAAGCTAAAGCCAAAAAGAATAAAGTCAAAGAAGCTAAAGCTATACACAACTAGGATAAATAAGTAGATGCAAATAAGAAACAATAATAAGAAGAGCAAAGGTGATAACAAGAGGTACAAGCTACACAATAGAAACAAAAGGAGCAAGAAGCCAAAGCAAAAATTGAATTTGAATCTAAATCCAAGTTTGACATTGAAGCCAAAGCTAAGGTTGAAGTAAAAACTCAAGCTAATGCTAACACAGAAGCCAAAGCCAAAGCCCAAGTCAAAGCTAAAACAAAGGATAAAGAGGAAGTTAAAGTGTAAGCTAAAGACAAGAATAAATCCAAGGTAGAAGTAAAAACTAAGGTTAAAGAGATCAAGGATGCACAAATCCAAGTAGAAGTAGAATCTACTAGTCATACCAAGGGCATTGAAGAAGCAATATAACTTCCTAGTTAATGGTTATCGGATTTCCCTACTACATCCACCTAGTAAAATACCTTTTTGCTTCCATTTTCTCAATTTATAATGGCTCCTATGACATCCACCACTACATCCATGGCAATTGATACCACCATGATGGAAACATCATTAGATGTAACCTAGCTATCACTCTCCAAATAGATTGAAAGAGTAACCATTTTCTAGGAAGCTATTACTTAGAGGGATTTTAATTTGAAGCAATAATTTATGAGGCTATGAGATGAAAAGCTTAAAATAGAGGAGAGGTTGGTGAATTCAAGGCATTTGATTAATAATGCCTATCCCACCTTAGTTATGCAATTACTAGGTGATCAGGTTATGTCATAAGATAAATAGTTCATGGTGATATTGACAAATTTTATGAAGAGTTAGGGAGTTGTGTAAATTTTTTTAGCATTGCACACACAAGGATAAGATCTTAGGACAAAGACAAATACCATGTGATAACTCCTTGAATAATATGATTAGGTATTAGACACTAGTATAACATATGATAAGAAGCTAGCCCATGATATGCTCAACTAGAGACAACATTTGAATCAATTCCTAGTTACTATGCAACCTAAATTTTTCATTGCTGATAAATCTAAAGCTGTGCTAGGGGATCAAACAACAACTATGGAAAAAATGTGAGGTGCACTCAAACAAAAGTTAGATTTTAGAAGTTGTGTTGTATAAAAGCTATAAGTATGGCATCATGAAATAATGCACAACACTTTTATAACTATTTAATCCTAGAGGAAAACATCCAAATTAAGTGAGCTCATCTTGGACATGAAAAATAAATAATATAATTCCAAGGCATTGCCTACAATCATAGAAGATGAAGACATACAAAACATGATGATGATCTAGGTATCACAACATATTTTCCTTGTAATGGTACATGAAGTACTTACTGACTAGAAAATACTCAAGCAAGATCTAGCTCAAGTCGATCCATCAATTTCACAAATAATAGATGAGCCCTAGTTCATTCCTCCATAACAACTACAAATCATATAGGAGGGGAAGATCAAAGAACAAACACAATCTTCACAAATACCCTTGGTAGTGGATACATCAAGAGCCACTTGGATAATAATTAAACACTAATAACAAACTCCATAAAACTATAACAAACCATCCTCCCAACCATAGTAGTAAGGTTTGAAATCTACAATTTTGTAAATTTCAGTAGATTCAAATTTTGTTAGATAGTCTAAATATTAGGAGCGGGGATAGATTGGTTCAAAACCCCATAAAGGTCATCCAGCTTGGTTATGCTAGTCTATTGAAAACCCAAAAGGGCAGTAGGCTAGTATGATACTTATTTGAAAACTTGAGAGGGTGGATAAGTAAGGTGAAAAAGGGTAAAAATTAACAAATGACACCTAGAGTAATTACTACAAATTTTGTTTATGACTTATCTTTCTATCTCATTTCAGCACAGCTTGCACCTTTGTCTAAGGATGAGATAAATAATTAAGTCTAGGAAAGTATTAGTTGTGGAATAAAACTTGTTAAAACCATGAAGTATATAATATGAACACATATGTGAAGTGTTTGATTTTGTATTTTGTATAGTTTTGTATGTATTCAGCCTTAAAAGTCTAATCGGATAATTGGAGAATGTGAAGAGTCTTTCATTTTATTTATCTAAAAGTTGGAAGGTGAAGAGACATCAAGATTGTAAAAGACTATAAATTGTACTTTGATGTAATAGAATCTAGTTCAATGTGTTTATAAAGATTAATAGAAATTGTTCCATTATGGTTTTCCCTTATTTTCTTTTGAGTATGGTGTATGCACAATCGATTACTCTATTTTAATTTATTTTTTAATTTGATGCAATATGAATTATGGTCCTATTTTGTGATATATATCTATTTATTCATGAATTTTAGTTTATTTGAAGATGTAATTAATGGATTGTACTAATTCTATCTCTTTGGTGTCTTTTTGTACTCTCCACTATGCAAGCTATCCCTATAATTAACACGTTCTAGTGTAATTCTAGGAACCTATGCTAACAAGGTTCCATATTTTTTTATTTATGAATATAATTGGCACTCCCCATGAAGACACATTTGGTATTATTAATCCTTTCCTTAATAGATCTTGAAGCTATATTTTCATCTCTTGCAAGTCTGTAGTATTCATATAATAGGATGATTTGGAAGTTGGAGCTGACCTAAGTAGAATGTCAATGGAGAAGTAAAACTCTCTCACTAGTGGCATACCCAACAAGTCTTCTAGAAACACATTTAAATATTTATTTAGAAAGGGATGGTCATCAAGACATGGTTGTTCTTCTTTGGAAATTTTTTTAACTTTAACTACATACAAAAACAATCCTTTTGGATACTTTTTTGTAGTTGCATAGTTGAAACAAGATGTAAGTTGACATGTCTCTTAGTGTTATATCTTTTTTAGGATTTATGCTAAAACTCTAGGAGACAAACTAATTGAGTAAAATTAGAGGTAAAAATATAGAAATATATGATACTAATTTAGAGCTATTGAAATCTGAACTTTGCTAAAAATAATAAATAGGGAGTGAAAAATAAAGACTTTATTGGAAATAGCCCCTACTGGATGAGTCAGATTGTAAGAAATTGGTGGACTAATAATTTTGGAGACTGTGATCATATATCAACTATCATATCTAGGCTTAGACAAAAACATAGTTATTTAGACACAACATCACTGGGCTCCTATCTATTGGGTTGTGATATTGTCTGCCGACAAGGAGGGCTCTAATTTTTTTAGGTTAGCTTTGGGATGATTTCTTGAGTTTGTAACTATTACAAGAGCTTGTGACTATCATTTATGATAGTTGTGTGGATGATTAAATCTTTAAACCCTAACATTCAAGCTTGTTAAGATGATGTGATCATAAGGAGATTAAAACAAGATCAATAAGATAGGTTGAACATGTTGTTTGACACACCTATGTGAGATGTTTCTTACATACCGATATTCCAAGGAGGGATCAAACCAGATGTAGTTATCTTACTCAGGTGGTGTGTGTAAACATCTATCTAATGTTAAATGCCTAGTGCAAGTGAATTGATAGAGTGCCTTAATTGTGACTTGTGACTAAAAAACCCATGTTATGGTTGAGACCTAGGTTGTATGGGCTAAGTAGATGTAAAATTGGGAAAAGTAAATAGCATGTTCTCAATATATAAGTATAATTCTAGTGTTTTTGTGTGATATGAGCCACTTGGTGTAAAAATGGATTTGATTGAGTTTATATAGGCTATTCTAGGTAAATAACTCATGAGCGTGTTTGTATAGACCTAGGCCAACCATTACCTAGTTTTGGAATCTAGAGAAATCAATTATTTGGTTGTTGGACATTATAGGTAAGGTGAATACAAGAGCGATGCACTGTTGTCCAGTAGGGTGCTATTCTCCATGTGGAAAAATCAATGGGTTTAAGGGCTAGGAACAATTTAGTATGGGTCAAGGCCATTATAAAATAGGTCCACATCATAATGGGTTGTGTTAAGGCTTATAAGTGATCAAAAAAGGCTATAGGTTAGGTCTAGAGCTATGTAAGTGGTAAAGTGGTCACAAGTACACAAATTTAGCATAACTATTAAACTTATGTGACTAAATTTACCTACCCCCCCGCACCCCGCCCCCCCCTTTATTCTAGTAATGGAGAAAATCACAAGTATTAGGATAAAGGAAATAATAAGTGAACTTGAACTTACTTATGAAGAGGAGTCAATGGATGTAGTCCACAAGAGTATGAGTTGTGTTCCATGCAATGACCTGCAAAGAGAACATATGTAAATTAGTCCTTAATAAAAATATGAAAATTAAAATACAAATATGAGTTGAGAGTGACACGGAAAGAATACCCCTGATTGGATATGCGAACCAATGCCTTTTCCTATTATAAAATTGGTACAAATCAGGTGATTATAGAGATGTTGATCATTGGATTTGAATAGATTATATTGGACCATGTGTGTCCAAAACTCATGTGTGGGTGGCCTAATAACTCAAGTAGTCCTTGAATCCATCATTGCTTGCTCATGTTTAGTGGATCAAACTAGGAATTCCTACTTATATTTTCATGGCATAAAATATGGTGTGAATATATAGTGCAAAATGGATGCAAATAATTGGTGTAAGCTAGTGTAAATAGTGGACCAACCACTATAGATAGGGTAAGGTTTATTTCTGGTGGAAAACTAATGTAAAACTAGTAAAAATGGTAGATGTGATATGAGTCTGGTGTATACAATGTGCATAATGACATGAAATTTCCATTTTATGATAACTATTGTAAAACCTAGTGTGAGGAAGCCATATCCTATGCACATGACCCCAAACTGATATCTGGTGTATATGAATTTTGGAATGAGTATATGTATTCCATATTTTTAAGTAATTGAGACTGAAATTGGAACAAGCATGCCACACATGATTCCCCCAAACTGAGCAAAATTTGAGTAAACCTAAGTAAATTTGAGAAATTTTAAAAATTTGAGATTAAGACTAAATAAATTTGGACTGTGAAAATTTTAATTATATTTTTTTTTGAGAATTCATAATTTTTATGCCTTTGGAAAATAACACTAGGTGTGGACATGAGAGCTAAACACTCCTGTCCATGGTGGCATTAGTGTATTTTTATGCTTTCTAAAGCTAAAATTGGTTTGACTGAGTCTTTCTACTATTTTATGCCTAAAATTTGAGTTTAGGATTTTTATATTTGTGACAAACCCCATGAATTCCCCCTCTTTTGAGGTGATTTGTACCTTGAAATAACTTAGGTTAAAATAATAGTTATGTGGCATGTTTTTAGGATGTAAAACAATGGTAATCTGAGTAGGATTGACATAATATAAAAGAATGACATTAAATATACATTATTTTAAGCATAAGTAACTATGTAAGATTCATGTTAGAACAAACATTCACAATGGAATTTAATATAGATGTTGTATGTAAGCATGTATAATGTGTGATAAAATAAGCATACAAACTGGTGTAATATACTTTGGGATGGTGTTTAATATCCACCAACCACCCAAGGTGGTAAGGGGGATGCATAAGGTACCTCATGGAATCATAATATGAGAAATCATGCAAGCAAGTGTCATGGCCATAATGCAGACACAAAAAGAGTATATACAAATCACATAAGGCACATAAAGATGAGGGCCAAGGGGCCATATTTAAAATTCACTCAATCTAAGAATCAAATACAAATAATGACATGTTTAAATGTACACATACACATAAATCAAATAATAGGCTTAGAGCCAAAGACAAGGACATGTTCAAATGTCTAGATACACAAACAAGAGACATATACAGTGACATGTTCAAATGTTGACATACACATACAAACTAGAAATGAAAGAGGCTTATCCAAAGAATAATGATAGACTCAAATGTCCTCAAGAGAGTGTGAGATACATATAATCAAGCTATACCAAGAGAGAAAGAATTAAAATACACATGTACATGTGAATTTGATAATATAAAGGTTGAGTCGTGCATAAGATTATTTGATACTTGAGTTAGGTAGTTAGATATCATAATGTTAATGAGTAACTAAATCAATAGATAATTATGATAAATATATCTGTGTAAGTGAAAGTAAATAGTGATGCAACATGTGTATATCCTACCCCTAGTGAGTGAACTACATATGTACAAGTTGTAGGAAGCTTGTGTGTGATTTGGGTCTGAGAAATGATAGTCTAGGCTCACTAGGACATTGCTAGTGAGGAGGATATGAGAGGCAAGCAATCCTATCCTATATAATACTCCTATCTAATTGCATATTTTGATGGTTGAATAATGATACAACTAAAATTTGAGTCTAGAAATAAGGTTGTGTAATGTCTGTAGTCACTCATGTAAATGATGTGAAACATATATGGTAAAAAATTGACTAAATATAGTAACATAAATTAATAAAAACTAAGATAATTTAATTCAAATAAAATGAACATACATATATTATGAATTGTATTTTTTGAGAATATAGAAATGTACAAGAACATGGCAAGTAAAGCTATGTATAATTAAAAGTGTAATAAAGATCTATGTATAAACTATACTAACTAATGAATCCTAATAGGGACTCATCATCGATGTGGCCTATGTCATGAAGCAGAATGGTGACCTTTCATGAAGTGTGAGGCATGTACTATGATGGGTGAGCTAATCTCACTAAGTAATATGTGTGGGGAGTGCCATACATATAAAGAGTGTCACTGTGAAGTTGTGTATATGTAGGAGATCATCTATGTACTATCAAGTTCTTAGGGACCCATATGGTAGAAGTATGTATATTTGATATGGGTACTCTATGTAAATTACCTTTAGTGCTTTGTAATGGTGATCTAGACTGAGGAGTAAGAGAGTCTCTCTATAATCCATAAAAAAATTATGCCATAATGGTCTCTTTAGTAGGTGTCTCCATAGGAGATTAAATGTATGATGATAAGCTCTAAGAATAGACTACACCCTCTTGGGTGGCTCAATCGGTGTCTAAGATGGAATAACTATGTCAATCTATGTATCAACTGAATGTATCTAAGAGGTAATTGGATCTATATGTGGTAAAGTGTATTCATAATGAATACCTGATACTATAATAACCTAATTAAGGTGTACATACTTGAGACATCTGTGTGCTATGAAAGGCATAAAATAAATATATTGTATCCATGGGAATCCCAATAACATGTTAAATACCCTTACATTGGGTACTATAATAAATATGGTGGACACAGAAGTGGGCCCAATCTAAAGTGGTCATATAATATCCATGATGGAGTTCTAAAGCCCCAAATAACTATATTAGTTGGTGATATACCTTTATCTATGTAACTAAGTTGATGTAACAATGTAAAGGTGCACATGATCATCGCTTGACCTATTGTCAACCATGACACTCTCAATAGGATTATGGTCAATGTAAATGTAAACAAAGAGTGAATGTGGATCTATATCATCATCTACTATCTCCCACTCTAAAAATGTAATAAGAGGCCCAGCTGGCTCTAATGTATGATATGCCCTAATAATACTATTCAAAGGATTAGATTCCTCTATTTGAGAATGATATGAAGCTAGGGGAGGGTGTGCATGATAAGTGTGATGGACTCTTGATGTATTGACTACCTTATTTATTGAATGCTTATGAAATGGATGACTAAAAATATTCATTACTTTAATTTTAGTTGGTGAAGCCTTGATAGATTCTATGGGTGTGCCCACATTAATAATATTGGCATCAATTGGATCTTGCATCATATTCCAAAGACTGATGCATCTATTTTTGGTATGGCCAGAGGCCCTATGATATTCAAAAAAATCATTTGAATCAAAACCCTTTGGAATATATCAACCTCTTTGATGGGAGGGAGAGATATGATATTGCATTTTAAGAATGGTTTTAGAATTTGTGTTCATGATTTAGGAAGATTGGTAAATTACCTCCTTGGAGGAACTAATATAAAAATGCATGAAGTGGGCTATGATAACATGTATTGTAGCCTTTTGCTAATTTTTGTTGTCTATTTTCCTTACCTTGTATGGAGGCTTATTTGAACATTTAGAAGTGGATTCTAATCCATTTGTATATTTTAGTTTGTTCATGGTGAATAGCTTGACTTCTCTCTCTTTTACTTATGACATAAATATGTGAATGATTTTAATTTTTTGAACAATATAGACTCATGAAATTTGATAATATAATTTATTTTGATATATCTAGGAGCTCTCTGTCAGCCATTGGGTTAGTCATTTTAGCTAACAATGTCTTGTTTATAAGATATATTATGTGAAAGGCTCATTAGAATTTTGCTTTAGTTGTGTAATTTGAACATATGAAATATTCTCACTAATATTGATGGAAAAGTGAGCTAGGAACATATTTTATAAAGTATTAAAAGCATTGATTGACTAGTTGATAAAATTATAGGACCACTAGAGTGCATAATATTTTAGAATTATGGGAAATAAATTAATGAGTAGTCGATTATTAAACACATAGTCCAAACATGTTTTGTGGAAGGCTCTAAGGTGCTACTGTAGGTCACCCTTACCATCATAAAGAGTAAGCTTTGGTGCCACAAATCCTATAAGCAATGGATATGCTACTATGTGATTTGCCAAAGGTGTATGCAATAAGCTATAAGAATCTAGTGCTTGATTTGGTTTAGAGACACACTAGTATAGATGTAATACCTTGGATTATAGAGAGTGGATCTCATGTATGAGGGATTTTACATCGAGAGAGGAGTGATTACTAACCAAAGGAGGTATACTAAATGGAGAAGTATGAATAGGTACCATTGCTTATTGTATACACATAATATTTTTAACTTTTATTGATTACTGATGCTTTACATCTTGCAGGAACCTATTGTGACTCAATCTCTTTGAGTGCATACATTAAGGGGTACACTGGGAAAGGGGTGGGTAGACCTTTGGTGCTTTGTAATATTGTTTTCCCTTATTACCACATTATTTATAATCCAACTAGTTCCTAAAACCTTTTCCTAAGCTATTTCTCTTTCCTTCCACATTCCTCTAGTCTTTTCCTCTTTCTATCCTTCTTATCCTTGATTTCCACCCTTTTGACATGTTTAGTATACCTGGTCAACTTAGTCGACCTAGTGCAGTTTGCAGACACTTTAGCTCTTTAGGTTTGTTAGCCTTTTAATCGACCTAGCACATACTTTATGCATTAGCTCAAAAATATGCTAGGTTGACCTAGCACCATCGACATGTCTAAATGATTTTTGGGTAAGATAATCCTATATATACAAGGTCATTTTCAATCATTATTAAATATATGTAAATAAAGAGTTATTATTTTCTCACGCTTCTTCACAATATGCTCTTCCACCATTCTACTTGAGGAGTCTTAGCTTAGGTTTCTTATTTGGAGAATCTAGTCTTGTGGATAGGTCTTGGATGCTTTGGTCTAAAAAAGTGATCCTTATGAACCACAATAACCTTTTGTGAAGTCCCATTAGCCAAGGGAGATATTGAATTTTGACTTGTTCACATTAAGGGAAGTATATTATAACTTTGTTAGCCTCTCTTTTAGTAAATAGAAGTAGCATAAGTGTTGTCTCGAATAATATTACTCTTCATATTCTATGTATTAGGGTGTTACTCATACTTAATTTATTTGAAGTTACCTATACATATTTGATTTCTTTGCATCTAACCCCTCACATTGTGTCAAAAGCTTTGATGTGCACTAGATTAGTTTAATTTTCTTGTTTTTAGAATACTTTACTTTCTTTTTTATTAGCATAAGTGAAATAGTAAATCATAGGACTATTTTAGGGTTGTTATGTAATTGTGTTAGACTGTAGGCTTTATAACCCTTCTTATCATGATATGTTGTGACAAATGATATAAGTGATCCCCTAATCAAGTCTAGTGTATCCCCATATTGGTCATACTCCCGCTTAAAAAGTGTATACCCAATCATAAGTGTAGGTGTGCTCTATCTTATCTGATCTATGATTGATTCATGTACATCATGAAATTTTGATTACATACATTATGGTGAACCTAATGTGAACTAACCCTTAAAGGATTTGTTCACTTTTACTTTCATTTATTTTGATCATATATTTTGACATATTGGGTTGATTCTGTCGACCCAGTTATTTTTCTTTATACATAGAAATAGACAACTAGATCGATCAACTCAGCCTAGTACAAGTTTTCAACACTTTTTAGACTTCAAATTTAGCCTACTAGGTTGACCAGGTCAACTTAGCACATTTTTAGCCATTTTACAATAGGTTCCTATATAACTTGATCGATCAACTCGACCTAGTATAGGTTTCAATTTTCCAAATTTACAGATTAGCCTACTAGGTCGATCAACTTGACTTAGTTCATTTTTAGACTTACAATTCAATCAACTAGGTCAACCAAGTTGACCTAGTACATTTCCAATGCTTTTTAGTAGGTTTTTATATTTCTTGATTGATCATCTCGATCGAGTTTGTATGTTTTTGAAAAATTTATCCAAGGTTCTTGATCAATAATCTCCTTCATTTCCATCTCTAAAACATTAAGGTTAGTCTTTTATTATCTATCTCTTCCTATTTTATAATTTCTTTTCAAGTTTGCAATCTTCAGAACTAACCCTACACAGCCAACTAGATCAACTTGGTCAACCTAGTTCTGTGTGTTATCTGAAACAACTAGGTCAACCTAGTAAACTTAATAGGTTTTCTAGATCCTATTTTCAGTAGTACTAGCTCAACACTATCAACCTAGTTCTATATGTTGTGCATATAGTGTTTTCACTATACCTTGTTTAAAAGTTGGAATTCACATTGTATGTTAATCACATCTTTCATTTTAGTTATTTTTATGCTTAAAATAGTTCATATAGTCTAATTAGGAGGTTTTTAATTAATATCTTAGTCTCACTATTTCTATTTTATGAACCCATGGCCAAATCACCTAACATCAACAAGCATTTTAAGATTTGACTACCCAAGCCAACCTACTTGGATTTCATCACCAAGGGGAAAGCCAATTTGATGATCTGGTCAAGTATAAAGTGTGTTTAATGATTTATTATGGATAAGAACCCAATACCCTTATCACTGCAGTGTGTGAAGTGATGAGGTAGGCCCCAATACCAAGCCTGTATCATTGACATTACAACCCCTTTCATCCTAAACTCACCTAAAACCATCCATAGATTTCTATCTAGTACCTTAATTACAACCAAATTCTTATCAATTAAAATTATTCTTAATAATCTAATCAACATTCTAGGTTGACCAATTAGCTAGTTTTAATTTCAAGTTGTTTGCTTTCTCTTTGATCAATTATGTGTGTAAAAGCTTGCATTAACTAGCGTTAGTATAATATTTTTATTTATGTGCATCAATTGGATTAGCCAACATCAATTCAATTGACTAAAAGTTTACTTTCAACATTTACTTTCTTAGATTAGCTAAAAAATAATCTTATTTTATTTCCCATTTTGTCATCAATCTTTTACTAATCCCTGTCTACTATACTAGGTCGACCTAGTCTACCCTTTACTATCACAGACCCTATTTTCTATCCCTATTTTTACACTAGGTTGACCTGGTTGACCCAGTATAGTCTGTAGGTCTTATTTTTATTCTAGGTTGACCTAGTCAACCTAGTTCTATTTCTTGCTTTCCCTATTTATCAACCTATATCTTCACTTCTTTCAATTTACATTCAGTTCTTTCCCTTTTGGTCAAAATGAGGCCTCCTATCAAAATATTTTTGGATAGTCTTAATCCATTTATATCCTATATGGTATGTTCATTTCTCCCTTTCTTTTCCTCCTAAGAACACCATCACATTTTGGGAATTTATTATCCTCCATCTACAAATTATAATATGGTTCAAATAACACCTCAAGATGATGTTTATGGATCCAATCCTTTATACACCTACCAAGAAACCTCTCAAAATCTTCAAAATAATGTGGGATTGGTTGACACAAGTTTAATTAATAATCCCACTAACTACCCTTCTTCTAATAATCCTTCCCCCAACACCAATTCAAGAAGTGCTCCTTCTAACACCAACTTACCACATAATACAACCCAATTATTATCCCAAGTCATTCAATAAATGAACATTATGTAAAAATCTAACACCAATCAAATGATACAACTTCAACAACACTTGATCAATGTGGCTAATCAACCTCCAATCATGTATCCTCAAGCTAATACCAACTACATTCTTCCACCTCTTAGAGATGCCTCAAGTAATGTTATTCCTCAACCAATAATGAATAATAATATGATTCAAACCATTCAAAATGAGCCTTTATCTCCCTTCATTGTATTTATTGACATAGGCAACATATCACCAACTATCAAATATGATGGGACTAAAGACCCTGCCTCATTTCTCAAAGCCTTTGGTAATCTCTACAAAGCATGGATCCAAACTTATACATTTACTACTACTAAAATCTTAGTTAAAAATTTCACTAGTGATTTATTAGAATGGTATAATCAATTACCTCAACATTTTATTTGACAACTTAAATATTTGGTCAATCCTTTAGTTAAAGAATTTCAACACAATGACCTTCTTAAAAATTATCATAGCCATTTCATAAATGCTAAGAAATATCCTAATGAATCGGCTCATGAATTTATCAAAATATGGAAATACTTAGCTCATAAAGATGATCATAATATTTCTAATGATAATCTATTCCAAATCTTTATTACCACTTTAACTCCCACTCTTCAATACAAGGTTCGATTTTTTTCTCCTCAAACTCTTAATGAAGCTCTTGACCAAACTAAATGGAAAGACTTTCTTATGAATAAATTTGAACCTAATTCTAAAATTCTTAAAGGATATTTTCAAACATCTAATGCTATTGAGTAACACTTCTCAAACCAAACCAAGAGTTGACGAAAATGATATTCCTTTACCATCTCAAATACCTCTTTTGGTACATCAAATGAGACAATTTTTATCACCCTCTAAACCTTTCATATATCCTAATGCTCCTCTTAAGTGGTATGATCCCAATCTCTTTTGTTGGTTTCATGAAGACATTGGGCATTCTCATGAATCTTGTAGAGGGTTTTCTAAATGTGCTATTTCTTACATGCTTGGTGATTCATTCAACCATAAAACCATGATAAAAAGTCATCATCAAGAATACACGAATGCTTCTAAAAAATGTTAATCCTCTAAAGATTTTAAATCTAATAACCAAAAATCTTCTTCCCATAATCAATAAACTTCTAAAGATGTTTGTGCAATTGATGCCAATTATGACCAATACTTTAACAACTCTTAATATGTCAATACAACTAAGGTCAATTATCATCAGAATCTAGCTCACAAAGATCCTATTACCAATCCTAAGAAACCTTATTTGGAGGAACAATTGCTTATATATACTACCACCATCAATATTGAATTAGAAGCGCTTGAAGAACAAATTCCTCCTTCTGATCCTCCAACCACATATATTACTCTAAAGTCTAATTTGTCTTTTAAAGCTTGTGTCTCTTTTTCTAAATCTCATTAGAATTTTCTTGAAGAACTTAACTCTATTCCATGTAAGATTCATATTATGGAGTTGTTTCACACTTCACCTTATCATCGTAAATTCCTTATGCAACAACTCTAAGAGATCAAAGATCCATCCTTTTTAAATGAAGAACCACATCCTATTGATTCTCAACCAACTAAAATTAATAACATTGAATCTACATGTCCCTCTTCCAAGCATTCCATTGAATTCCTTGAAGAGGACATGATTAATGATGAAATCCTCTTTTGTGTTGAACATCTACCTCTCTTCATCAAAATAGCCATTAATGACACCCTTATTTGAAAATTTCTAGTTGACGAGGGTTTTGGTATTAATGTGACCTCTTTATGGCTTCTACAACAACTTGGTTATAACAAAGGCCATCTTAAACAAAGCCATATTACTTGTTGTGGTTTTGATAAGACTAATGAAAAGATTCTTGGTTGTATATGGATTCACTTAACCATTGGTATTAAGACCGTTTGGACGAAACTCATGGTTCTTGATCTTCCTATATCTTATAACATACTCCTTGGCCATCTTTGGACTCATTGAATGAGGGCCACTACTTCTTTTGGTAGTCAATATATTAAATTTATACATAATGGAAAATGTTATAAGTATGAAGCCGATCCCAATCCATGGAGTATCCAATTACCTAATCCTAAAACACAATATCATGTTTCTATGATCCCTAAAATTAATAATGCTCCTTTACCTGAGTTCATCAATATGAATCCTGATTTAGAAGTTACTCTTATAGATTCTAATGATGATGAAACCAATGAATTACAACATACTTTTAACATGACCAAATCACCTCCATACATTTTAGTGTGGCTTCCCTCTTCTCTTTTACCAAGGGATCATACCATTCCTCTAATGGATGAGATTACTAATTTCCCCTTCCATGTAATACTCAAGAGCCATGTTTACCTGAAGATGATTTTACTTGTAATGATTTTGAAGTAGCTAAATTGTTTCTAGATCCACTCAACATGTCTCCTCGAACATTTAGTAATCTTGGGATTTCACCTTTTGAAGATCCTCTTGAATCTCAAGCATGCACAATTTCTCCCACATACAATGACAACTATATAATGGACCAAGATCAATATAGAGACTTGGATTTCTTGCATTATCAAAATACATTATCCAAAATTCATGCTTTCAATCAAGATGTGCATAATTTTTTTTTAGATAATAACTTAGAACCTGAAGGTTATGTGCTTCCTATTAATCTTCCTCTTATCAATTATCCTTGGATGGTAGAGAAAATCATGCCTTTTGAACTTTTGGAATTAATTTAATATTTTTTACCTCCTTTAGATCCTCCCATCAAATTTAATCCTTTTCCTATCAAATAAATCATCAACAATACATCTATCTCTTCTACTCCATCTACATTTTCTACTCCTAAAATCACACTTGATGCCAAGGCAACTGATGTTTGTCAAATACATTCCGAATGTGATCACCATGGTAACCAAAATTTAGATCTAGAAATATATGTTGATTATTATGGTCCTCTTCATACTTTTCCTAGTGAGGAAGCTATTCTTGAGTTAGTGACTGAGAACCTCAACTCCCCTAGCAACATCATAAACTTGGAAATTTTAAAACTAAAACTCCTCACTTCAACAACTTTGTCTCTAGCATTGATCCCAAAACTAATCCAATTTCATCTTTACCTAACACACCATACCACTTTCAAGATGGTAATGCCATGATTATTGAATAGAAAACTCATAACGAATATGGTACTCCCTTATGCCCTTGATCGATCATAGTTTCCAAATAAATTTCACCTTTTGAACATGATAATTTCAGCCTATGTTTTGATAAGTATCAAGAAGCATTCAATTGGTCTTTTAAAGACATGCATGGCATTGACCATATCATAGTGGTCCATAACATCATTACCTATCCTGATGCCAAACTTGTGCATCATAAGCAATACAAATTTCTTCCTGAAGTTACCAACTTATGCCATAAAGAAATCATCAAACTACTCAATGCTAAATTTATTAAACTTGTGGATTATTCTGAATGGGTTTTAATATTGTTATTATTTTGAAAAAGGTCACTATGGTCATTCATATTTGCATTGATTTATGCAATATTAATCTTACTTGTCTTAAAGAAAAATTTCCTTTTCCTTCAATAGATGCCATTGTCGATTCCACGACTGGATATGAAATGTTCTCTTATGGATGGATTATCGAGATACAATCAGATTCATATAGCTCCCAATGACCAACGTAAGACTACTTCACCATGAAATGGGGCACCTATTGTTATGTTAAAATGCCCTTCAGTCTCAAAAATGTTGGGGCCACTTACCAATGTGCAATGACTCATATATTTCATGATCTCATCCATAAAATTGTTGAAATACATGTGGATGATCTTATCACCAAATACAAACATTGTATAAATCATCTTTTTGATATTTCCATCATCTTTGACCATCTCATCAAATATAAAGTCCAACTAAATCCTTTCAAATGTGTCCTCAAAGTTACATTTGGAAAATTCTTATTATTCATAGTATCTCTTCATGGCATTGATGTTGATCCAACCAAGATTAATGTTATTGTCAACATGCCTATTCCTCATTCCATTCCTAACATTGATACCTATTTATGAAAACTTGGGGAAATTAGATGATTCATTCTTGAGATGGCTTATCAAATTCACTCTACTAAGTCCCTTCCCAAGAAAGGTATAGCCTTAGAATGGATAGATCCATGTCAAAAAGAATTTGACAACATGAAAGAGTCATTGCTTCATCCACCTACAATTCACCCTCCTTATAATGATAGACCTTTGATTCTCTATACTTTTTACACACCTATATCAGTTGGGGCAATGCTTTCCTAACATGATGATATGGGCAAGGAGTATGCCATCTACTATATTAACTAAGGCCTCATCGATTATGAAACATGTTATACTAAAGTTGAGCATGATTTCCTCATTCTCTATTTCAATCCCTTTAGTCATTTCTTCTCCAAAGCATTTATTTTGGGAGATAGAATTGGCAAGTGGATGGTCTTACTTATGAAATTCGATCTTAACATTATCATGAAAAAAGATATGAAAGGGAAAGACATAGCTAACCAACTTGTCTTAGCTCCTATTCCCACCACTTCTTCCCTTATAGATAATCTTATAGATGATAATATCCTTTACATTGAAGGTCTTAATCAAGAAATTTCTCTTAAAGATTATTTTCATAGCTTTACTGCCGATCTTGAAGCTAATTAACTTGATGAATCTTCCCCTCCCTTTGGTACTACCAAATCAAAGGTAATTATTGAAGAGATCATTGAAATTAATGTTGACTTGCATCAGGATAATTGGACCCTTCACTTTGATGGTGTTAAATGCCTTTAAGGAGCTAGGGTAGGTTACATTCTCACTAGTCCTCTTGGCAAGATAACTTCCTTAGCTTTCCATTTTATATTTGATGTCACCAACAATATGGCGAAGTATGAAGCTCTTATCTTAGGCATGAGAGATGCTCTTGATTTAGATATTCAATATCTTTATGCTTTAGGTGATTCTGAACTCATTTTCCATCAAGTTAGTGGTGCCTATCAATGTAAAAGTGAAAACCTTATTGCCTATCATGAAATTGCAATCACTACCATTGATAATTTTGTCTCTTTTAAAATTGAACCTATTCCTAGAGATCAAAATTTTATTTTTGATTCTCTTGCCTCTTTATCTTTTCTATTTCATACACATCAAGTTCTTTATAATGCTTCTTTTATTATACAAATAATAAAATATCTATCATCTACCCACCCTCCTGATTCGCTTATCTACCACATTTAGGCTATCACCATCTGATAATGCCCATGGTATCAAGATATCATCCAATTCTTAGAACATCAAATTTATCCTCCTAACTTGGATTCTCATAAAAAGACACATCTTCATAAACAAGCTTTCAAGTACGTATTTAGATGTAACATCCTTTATTATCACAATACTGACGGTACCTTACTTCATTATGTTATGAAAGATGATGTCCCTCCTCTTGTTGAACAAACACATGGGAGAATTTACAGTGGTCACTATAGAAAACATGATCCAACCCACAAATGCCTATGTATTGGTTACTATTGGTGTACTCTATAAAATGATTCAATTGAATATGATAAAAAGTGTAATCCTTGTTAGCTTCATGATGATCTCATTCATTCACTTCCTACTGAGCTTCAAACTATCGAATCTCCTTGGCCATTTTCCACATGGGGATTCGATCTCATTGGTAGACTTCCTCACTCCCAAGATGGGCATGTCTTTATTATCACCACTACCGAACACTTTACCAAATGGGTAGAAGTTATGCCCCTTGTTAATATCACCATTCTTACCATATCTAAATTTATTTTGAACCAAATTATTTGCCATTTTGGAATTCCTCATACCATCATTTTTGAAAATGGTAGTAATTTCAAAAATAAACATGTTAAACAACTTTTCACCAAATTCAAAATCAATCACAAGTTTTCCACACCTTACCATCCATAGTACAATGGTCAAGCTGAGGCCACTAACAAGATTCTTAACAAAATTCTCTAAAAGACCTTATTTTCACTGGGTCAATCTGATCAATTAGGCTATAAAGTAACCTACTATAAAGTGGCTAAAAATGTGCTAGGTTGATCTAGTCAACCTAGTAGGCTGAACTAGAAGTCTAAAAAGTGCTAAAAACTTATACTGGGTTGAGCTGATCGATCTAGTTGCCTGTTCTTACACATAGAGAAAAATAACTAGGGTGATAGAACCAAACCAATATGTCAAAATATATGATAAAAATGATGATCAAACTAAATGAAATAAATGAAAGTAAAAGTGAACAAATCTTGCAAGGGCTAGTTCATGTCAAGTTAACCAGAATGTATATAATTAGAATAGCATGATGTACATAAATCAATCCTAGATTAGATAAAATAGATCACACCTAAACTTCTGATTAGGTATACACTTGTTAAGTAGGATCATGACTAATATGGGGATCCGTAGACCTAATTAGGAGATAAATTATATCACTTGTCATAACATATCATGCTAGGAAGGGTTCTAAAGCTTAAAGTCTAACATAATCACACAACAACCCTAAAAGAGTCCTATGATTTGATATTTCACTTATGCTAATAAACAAAGTAAAATATTCTAATAATAAGAAAAGTAAACTAATCTAGTGCACACCAAATCTTGTGGCATAATGTGAGGGGTTAGATGCAAAGCAATCAAATATGTATAGGGAACTTCAAATAAAGTAAGTATGAGTAACACCCTAATACATAGAATATGAAGAGTAATAGTATTCAAGCCAACACTTATGCTACTTCTATCTACTAAAAGAGGAGAACAAAATTAGAATATACTTACTTGAATGTAAACTCATCATGATTCAATCTCTCCCTTAGATAATGGGGCTTTGCAATAGGTTATTGCGGTTTGTAAGGATCGCTTTGTTAGGCCAAAAAATCTAAGATCTATCCACAAGACTAGATTCTCTAAATAAGAAACCTAAGCTAAGACTCCTCAAGTAGAATGGTGGAAGAGAATATTTTGTAGAAGTGCAAGTGAATAATTACTCTTTATTTGCATATATTTAATAATGACCAAAATGACCTTGTATATATAGGAGTATCTTACTTTAAAATCATTCAAGCATGTCAGCTATGCTAAGTCAACTTGGTCAACCTAGCCCAATTTCGGGATAGTGCCTAAAGTCTATGCTAGGTCAAATAGAAGGCTAACAAACCTAAAGAGCTAAAGTGTTTGCAAACTACACTAGGTCGACCAAGTCAACCTAGTATACTAAATAGGTCAAAAGGGTGCTAAGCAAGGAGAAGAAGGATAGAAAGATGAAAATACTAGAGGAATGTGTAGGGGAGGAGAAATAACTTAGCAAAAGGTTTTAGGAACTAGTTGGATTTGAAATAATGTGGAAATAAGGGACAACAATCTTGTGAAGCACCAAAGGTCTGCCCACCCCTTTCTTGGTGCACCCTTTAAGGCATGAACTCAAAGATAATGAGTCATGATGGGTTCTTACAAGATTTAAAGTGTCATTAATTGATAAAATTTAAAAATATTATGTGTATACACTTATTGTATAATCTAAGTTACCCCTATTATAGTAGGTGGAATAAAAGCAGTATCCATGGGGGTTGATATCTATGAAGATTGACCAATTTAAAATTTCTTAGCCTCTAAAATAGTCTATAGAATTTGTGCATGGTCATGAGGTTAATCGTGAATCCTCTCTAAAACTTTTTAGAATCTCCTCCTTATTAAATATGACAATATCACCATTAAGGGGAGGGAGTGCGTCTTGGTTCCCATCTTGTGAACCATTATTATCTTGATTGTATTGCTCATACTTTGATGTGTTATTAAAATTCAAATAATCTAAATGTGAAAGATCCATGAACGGTGTGGCATCTTTATTGTTATCCATAACAATAAGAATCTAAGTATATTTAATTAGAGTAGCTCCTAGTCTAGAAATTCTTTGTAGGGGAGTATAAATAATTTTATTAGATGGCATATAGTAAAAAAATGAAAAATTCATGCTACAACATAATATATTAAATATGAAAATCCTAAAACAAGTGGAAATAGGAAAAATATGGATACAAACCCTAATAACATCTAGGGGTTATGGTTTTGTAATATTCAAAAAGATCATCAATTTTGCCAATATGTTTTATCTTTTTTGGGATTTATGCTAAAACCCTAGGAGATAAACTAACTAAGTAAAATCAGATGTAATAATATAACAATGTATAAGACTCACTGATTTAGAACTATTGAAATATAGAATTTTCTAAAAATAGTAAAAAGGGAGTGAAAAATGAAGACATCTAGAAACAGTCCCTACCAGATGAGTCAAACTATAAAAAACTGGTGGATTGAGAGTTTTGGAGATTGTGATCACATATCAGGTGTCTAAATTGGGCTCAAATAACAATGTAATGATTCAAACATGATAGAACTACACTCTTTCCCATTAGGTTACACTACTATAGACATATAAAGAGGGCTCTAAGTTTTTTGGGTTAGCTCTGGGATGACTCTAGAGTTTATGATTACTATGGGAGCTCGTGACTACCATCAATAACCATTATATGGTTGATTAAATCTTCAAACCCTAACCTTTATGCTTGCCAAGATGATGTGATCAGAAGGAAAGTAAAAAGGAGTCAGTAAGATAAGTTGAATGTGTTGTTCTACACCCCTATGTGGTATGCTACCTACATACCAATACCCCAAGGAGAAATCAAACCTGATGTAGTTCTCCTACCTAGGTGGTGTGTGTGGAGATATTTGTAATGTTAAATACCTGGTGCAAGTGAATTGATTAAGTGCCTTGATTGTGACTTGTGACTAAAAAACCTATGTTAGGGTTGAGCTTTGGGTTGTGTAGGCTGAGTTCATGTAGAATGGGAAAATTAGATAACTTATTATCAATGTGTAAGTATAATTCTAGTGTTTTTTCTAATATGAGCCACTTGGTGAAAAAAGGATTGGATTGAGTTTATATAGGCTATTCTAGGGAAATAACTCATGAGGGGGTTTATATATACCTAGGCTAACCATTACCTAGCTTTGAAATCTATAAAAGAGCTATTGTTTGGCCATTGGACATGAGAGCGGTGTGTTATTGTCTAGTAGGCCACTATTGTCCACATGTAAAAATTATTGGGTTTAAGGGCTAGGAATAACTTGGGATGGGTCTAGGGCCATTAAAAAATAGGTTGGGCATCATAAAGGGTCATGTTAAGGCTTATAAATGATCAAGAGAGGCTATAGGTTATGTCTATAGTTATGTAGGTGGTAAAGTGGTCACAAGTGCACAACTTTGCATAATTATTAAATTTATGTGACTACACTTAGTACCCAATAGTTCACAACATTTTTGCAATCATCTAAGAAATGGATGGTTTTGTTGAAGCAATTTACCTTTGCTTCATGTTGTTATAACTATTCCATTCATAAGATTATATCATATGATCTTATGGGAATCACATATAGGTTTAGGTTTGTGACCATTTCCCCTTGATCTAAAGTGACCTACCTAGACATTTATGTGATTTAATAGTGTTTTCTTATGTGCAGATCAACTTCCTAGTTCTATTTCAAGATTTTAGTTTTACATAATTTTTTTTAGTAGGCAAAATAAAATTACGTAAAACACCAAAATCAACTAAGACTAGTTTTTTTTGGTTAGGTAAGTTACCTTTCAGTTCCACCAAGGTGGACTATTTTTCTACATGTTTGTTATCTTAGGGCTGTATAAATATGCCCACTATTTTTATTTTTGAGAGGGAAATATCATTCATAATGGCCACCCTTGTAGTTACAAAAACCTTGAATAAGTTCATAGATAATTTATTTTCCCCAATAGCTAGTGTACCCGTTGTTCCAACACTTTATTTTGGTTCTAGAATTTATTTACATGCCCATTTTTATAAAACTATGAGTTTTTCCATAATTTTCTAGTAGTTCGCTTAGTTGGTTCTAAATTTTTCTTAAAAATTTATTTAGTTACAACAAGGTTATGATGCTTATTCTTACTCTTGAAGTCTTGCTTGACTTTAAAATGGGCATTATAATTTTCTTCAACCTTGTAAATTTATTCTATCGCCTCATACAAAATTGATTGACTTTTCAGGTTTACATCAATCCAAATGTTGTCTCTGAGACTAAGTTTGAACTTATACACCTTGACCTCTTCATCATGCATGTGAGAAGCATGACATAACAAACTCATAAACCTAACTTCATAATAAAAAATTGAGGACGTGAATTGTGTAAGAAGCTAAAATTTTGATCTATTTTTCCTCTTATGGGTAGTAGAGAGGCATTTTCCCTTAAACTCCCATTCAAACACTTCTCATGTGTTAGCGTCATCTTTTTAACCCTTTTGCTTGCTAAAATTCTCCCACCATAAAGACACTTCAACATCCAAATGAATAATAAAAAATATGGCCTTTTCATTGGTGGTCATAGGTTGCCAAATGAAGTACCTTTGTAAAATAACAAACCAAGCTTTTACAACATCACTAGCAGCTACACCAGAGAATCAAGGTGTTGGTTATTTATTGAGGTCATTTAGAAAGGATATAGTTATAATAAATCTTTGTTTCTGATCTTTAGGATTAATTTTATATAAAATATGTTCTTCACTTATAGGTATTTCATTATGATCCCTATTGGGCCCAAAATATTGTCTTATACATTCCTCTTGGGCCACTAACTAGCTTAAAATATTATCTAGAGGTGTTAAAATACATTGTAGTCCAACTACATTATCTAGTGGATTTTCCACCTTTGGATCTAGATTTTCTTTTGGTTTAATTTTAGGATTATCTTAAGGAGGTGTCTAATGCTAATTTATTTATGTGTTCCAAAATCCAACATTCCTAATAACCCTGCCACCTTCATGAAGGTTAGACCCCATACCTACACTTCTTGACCATGTCCTTATCATCCTGGTTAACATAAAAATTAATAAATCAGACATGGTAACATAAATAAGTGCATAAATTTTTTTATTTCCCCAAAGTTCCCAAGTGTTTAACCCATGGCTTGATACTAGATGTAGAGACCAAAAAACTGAGCCTCAATTTTTATGTTTTTCCCACTAAAACTACATGCAATAAATTATCAAGTCAACTTGAAGTGTTGGGGTGAGATTACTATATAGGTATGTACATTTTAGTGAGTCAATTAAGCATTTTAATTAATATAAAAACATTGTCAATCATAGTGGTAACTAATTAGGTCTAAATTACAGATAGATCATCTATTGATTGCAATGACTAAGCCCATAGTTAGGATCAACTGAGCCACAATGATCCATTAATTTAATTACTATTCATGTGCAACCATGTTTTGGTTCATTTACACAAATAGTGATGTGACACCTCACCCAATCAAGGCATGAATGAATAAATTCTCTTGAGCTTGCCAAAGACTGTTAGAGTTATTAGCTCCTACTCTCATTAAGAAAACTATCCCTCAACTTGCATCATTGTGCTTGAGATTATTACCATCATTTTTTACTATCACTAATGTGATTCCTCTTGATATTTAATGATTTATAATTGGATAACATTATAATTTTTTACACTCATCAACTCATTTTATAACAAGATAATTTATTGTCAGGGTTGATTTCAAAGTTTAAGCTAAAACTAATTTATAGTTTATATGTTGAAGGAGTGAAATTACAAGTCTTTTGTAGTTTTATATACAACTTGGGCCCACAGGATTCATGCCCTTCTTGATTTGTTATTTTTGTACTGATTTAATTCATTAAATATGTTTATTTTCCTAATTATACTTGATGATTTTCATTTTGGCTTACAAACTGAAATCTTACAACATTTGATTAATTTTGGATTTTCATGTCATTAATTATCCAACATTTACATCTCATCATAATAAATATCATTAGTACATACTAAATAGTATTTTCCATAAGTCTATGTGCATGTAGTGTGAGAAACAAAGTCACACACACACACACACACACACACACAAACACACACACACACACACACACACACACACACACACACACACACACACACACACACACACACACACACACACACACACACACACACACACACACACACACACACACACACACACACACACACACACACACACCCACACACCCACACACCCACCCACACACACCTCAACACAATCCAATTACATCAAGATGTCAATTACATTTAAAATTTCCATTACAAGACTTCATAAGCCATATTTTCATATGTCATCATATAATAAGTACAATAAATACTTATTAAGTCTTTTATAGATAATGTACAATCTTGCAACATGAAATTCAATAAGAAAACAAGTCAAAAATAAACACTTGAGTTTTAACAAACTCTTAGTCTCATATATCAAAGCATAAGGACAACCCTCATTTCAAGAAAATTTTTCCCACACTTCACAGATTCCATACATATCCATAACTAGGATTAGGGCATAATGTAGTTTTTTGGCACATAAAAATAATACCAAAACAAGAGTTTATCTTATATACTTTGCATCTCAATGACTAGTCAACTTGTCGAGGGCTACTAAGTAATGATGTTACAATTACTTATTGTACCCTCTCCAACCTCAATGATTAGATTGAACTGAACACATATAGGTTGAAGTCCTCACATAATATATATATATATATATATATATATTCATATGTAAAACATGTAATAAATACATTCTTGGTACATCTTGCAATAAATGCCATAAAGTACATTTCTTAATTATTGATCTAAGTATCCATATATCACAAATCCATTAGGACATGATTTAATGAGATAACTTTAAATTAGCAAAAAAACTACAATAATCTACTCGATTACATCATGCGACACATGCACATGCATAAATGAAGATGAAACCATCTGCAAGTATGTGCCTAACTATTTTTAAGTGATCATGACAACCACACAATTTTGACCATATAATGATTATCAAGATCAATTATATTGTAAAACAATCATAATCAAATTTGTATATTGTTTATGGTTTCAATCAAGCATACAATTACCAAGTGTTCCATCCAAAATAATTTTTGAACAATCATTATAACAAAGTATTTAACATACAACCAAATTTCCTTAGTATTCACATTTACCATAATCCATCATAATAATAATGATACAAGAAGCATGTATAATTCCTCCCAAAACCTACCAACCACTAGATTTTCATTACTACATTCTGTAACATACTAATAGCTTAGGTCATAATACATTGACATGAATACATTATTATTTAACCAATAGAAAAATCAACTACCATTATAAATCAACCCTGATCTTGATGAGTAGCCAGATAATAACTCATTACATAACCTATTCTAAATATGGATTTTAGTGAAGCATCATTATGAAATCAATCAAACTCACAATGATTACCAGCCAACACCACATAGTTCAGTCAAATTCCATATCGAAAGCTACTCATGCATCAAACACATCTAGAAAAATTATGGCACATGTGAATATATAACTAACTTATTGCCATATTTCATACTCAATAGATCATTATGCATTGATAATCACATTATCCATATTGCAGTCAGCTTCCAACATGAATATCACCTATACATCAAGTAATTATCAATAACAACCATTATGCAATAATTAATTGAACAACCAATAATATATGCATTATAATCATTCCTTAAAAATTTAATTCATAACATTCAAACAATCTAGTCAACTGAGTTAAAACAATCACCAATCAATTACTAGTCTATAATGGAGATTGATTACCTCATAATTTGACATTTTCAAAGATAAAACCATAATATTTACACAACCAATATAAAAGAAACAACAATTTTTTTTTTAAAATAATCAATATAAAATGCACAAAAATTCATAATTTTTTCACAACCCAAATAATAAACCCAAATACATCACATTATACCATATGCTCATAGAAAAATTCACAACATTTTACTAAGTTCACATAGTTGAATTCACATAACCTTATACTATTTACTACATAGTCAACCTCCCTTTTAAATATCATCTTATTCACTTAATGCATACCCAAATGCACAAAAAAAAAACCCATTTGAATTTCATACAACCAATTCATAACAAAGACAACCTCATTCGAATTTATCTATAACCATACCAACAAGATAACCAAATATAACTATATGCACACAATGACCTAAAAATAAAACATATTTTACACATACAACCATGTTAAACATAATAACCAAATAAATTTAATGCACAACCATACTAAGTATGAAACATAATATATTTAACACAACCATGATAAATATGAAACTAAATTGATTTAACACAACCATGCTAAGCATTATATCCCAATCAATTTTATATACAACCAAAACAAGTATGATATCTAAACTAATTATCACAGTTGTGTTAAATTTGAAACCAATTCAATTTAACACAACCTTGATCAAAACACAAGTGATGACTCTTGTAATACTACTAATGTAAGGCACATGGGTATTTGGTTCACACATATATGTACAAGATAATAAAACCCATTATCTATTTTCTTACAACCCTAAAAAATAAATAACCCTTTTTTTTTACACAACTATTTCACATAAGTATTACGTTAGAAAATATAAACAACCATTTGAAGTAAGAAAACCATATAAAACAATACACACAATGATTTGAAGCACATTGATGTATACAAGTTACACACAACCATTTTATAACATGACTGTAAATAAGTTGCACTAACATGCATTCACTTAAAAGATGCAGTAAAGGTAAGGAATCTTAAATGATTTAAGCATGTAGGGTTCATCTTATACTTAGATAGAATGAATTTCAAGAGTTATATAGGGTGTCACGATCTTTTTTCTCCTTCTCCTTATTCCTTTCTTGAGCATTGAAATTTTTATAGCCATGACCATGACTAAATAGTCATTAACCCATGAAATGTGAAAACCCCAAAATCTTGGCATAACGCCATGAAATGTGTTAGATGCAACAACCACTAAACTTGTATTTTTATACCATTAAATGAAATTAAAATAAAAATTTACTTTTCTTTATCATCTTGCATGCCATTATGACTGATAAACAGTTAAATAAATAATATTTGAAAAATAGTCTCACTTACCACCAACCAATGATGGCCTTTAAAGGAGGACAAACTAACTACCCATGATTGTATGTAATTATGGAAAGATTTATACATGTATTTTTCCACCAAAATCTCTTCCTTTTGGCTACCTCCTAAAATTATGTAAAGTGAAAAGGTCAACTCCAAGTTATTTACCTTCCAACTATCACCAAACCGTGGCTAAGTTACCCATGGATTTCCTGCCATGCAATATTTTTTCCATATGGGTCACATGTCCATGTGGATCCAAAATAAAACCATTTATTTTATTTTTATAAAATGTTTCGAACCACCTAAGTGGTGTTTGGCCCCTTGTGGAGATATACATTCCCATGGTGGCTTTGCCACTTGATTGCCACCAAGAATAAAACTATCTTTATATTTTCAAATAAAACCAAATTCATTTAAAATAAATAATTAAATTATTTTAATACCGTAATAATCCCAAGCAATGTAACACTAAATTATAATCAAAGGGTAACATCAAGACCGTTTTAATAATGTCAAATCTTGTAGTCAAACAAGGGTGGTAGGAGACCCATAAAAAACTATGAAAATGAGATGCCTCAGCTCTCTTGGTGATGTAATTATTATCAAAATAATATTATTAACATTATTATTATTCAAAATTTTTTGCAACCCAAACCAAATCTTATCAATTTGAATACTTTTTTATCACTTACTACTATGTGATTAAGAGCATCATCACCAATCAATTGCACCACTATATTGATTACTCATGTTTATGTTTAGAGTTAGTTTCATAAATAATTAATGTATCATTAAGTGTCATTAACTAAATATCTTAAGGTTATGCATGAATTTTCAACCTTTATCGATACATGCATTCAACTGTAGTAAAGGAATGATGAATAGTCCTCAATTCTGACTCGCGTACCAAGATGTAGTTTCATGCATTAAACACTTAGGTAAGATTAAATCACAAGCATTAATGAATGATTTAATGAATAAATAAATCATATTTATCCAAATTTAATCAAATAATTTGTAATTTTAATATAATTAAAAGTGTTGTAGACTTAATCAACACCCACATTTTGAAAACCAAACAAGGTCTAGACAATCAGAAAGGCATATTTATCAAAGCAATGAAATAAACAGTTCAATATAACATAAATTAATACCATATAAATGGATATTTTATAGTTGCATTTATATGATCTTCATTAAAGGAATACCAAATTGGTCTGAGGCCTTTTAGGCTATGTAGATAACATTCAATCAACAAGGAGTTTTCTAAGGATAACTCGACCATTCCATCATCCCCCATTCTCTTCCCATATATAATTTTAATCTTATTTTGTTTGATTATGCAAGATTCATGTTATAATTTTATATGTATTTCACATTTCAAGCTAATCTCTGCATATAAACAAGTCACATTCAACCATAAGTGAATAAACCCACATTTTTAGATCCAAGGCATAATCTGAAATGACAAATTTGTAGTAATATACAACAACATCCTATGCCCATATCTACCTCTTTTGAAATTGTCCCATTAGATAGAGAGCCTCTATTTTTTAATGTAATTGTGTCTTCAAGTCTTATAATATAGTCAGCTTATATAAAGTCAACACACTCTAAAATAAATCAATTTTAAGGATAATTCTTTAATCTTAACCCTAGTTTTTAGCAATTTACAACTTCCATAAATTTTTTAGATATCTATATTTAATATATTTTGTCTTACATATCATGTTAGATTATATTTAAATAGTTTACATTTCCAATTATAGTTAATTATAATTCATAATTAATTATAGTGTAAACATTTTGGTGAACTAACTTTAGTTAGAATAATGCTTATTGTTTATTGATTTTTGGCGTAGGATTTCAGTTTAATTTTGTAAATTCATGATACTAAAAGAATATAGTCCTAAACCTTGGATACTATTTGTAACATAAAGATTCAAAATTTTTAACCTTAGAGTAATCCAACACTAAAAAAGTTTGTCTTGTCACCTCAGATAAATATCAACACAAAGGCTCTTTCTTTCGACTCCGGGTTGATTTTTGTTGTTTTTCTACTTAAAAATATTTTGAATTTATTTTGAATTTTGTCTTTAATTGTTTTAGAAACCATTTTCCAATATTTTTAAAACTACTTAGCTATTGTCATGAAGATCTATATGGGGTGTGAAGGGTTTACCCAATAATCATAGCCATAGTACGAGGATAAACATATAATTTAGTTTTCATGTGCCTCATGGTATATCATAAATGCCTAGGACCCCTTATTTATACCATTATGAATCTTATTTTATCCATTTGATTTGTGTTACACTTTAGTAGAGTGTATTACCCAATGAAGTTGTGAGCAACTTAACCTTAAAACCAATATTAGTGAGCTATAGACATGGTTCTACCTTTGTAGTTAATACTTTGAAACATAGGATGACACTAATTGAAACAAATAAAAAATTATATTTGAGAGCCTAAAAACCATTCAAACCCTTGCCTATCTCCACCTTTATACTTTATTTTTGATTTTATTGTGTGCTTAATCACCAATTACCTTGTATATCCTACATTACTTGTTAGTTTTAAGCATTTTATTTTCTTGTATTCAAATTCGTTGCATATATCATGGATCATTAGTATGCTATCATGCCACTAAATTATGATAATGTTGAATGGACAAATAAAAATAAGCAAAAAATTATGGAATATGATTATATGGATGATTTTAATATTGATAGTGTTGATACATATACACCATTTGAATGTGACTTTCTTTAATCACCTTGCCTAATTTACCAAGATGAGCAAGATGCACCTTTTGATTCATATTTATGTTCCTCTTTAAAACATCATATAAAACCGTTTTTCATTTTATTCTTTGAATTCACCTTTAATTATATCTCTTGATTCCCTTTAGGATTTTTTTATATCTTCCTCTTTAGTTTCCCCTATAATTACATTAATAGATACCTCTTTAGATTCTATCCTAGATTACTCTCCAAATTTCCCTTTGATTTCACCTATAGATTCTTCTTTAGATTTTTCTTTAGAGTCTTATTTAGATACACCTATAAATTCCTCTTTGGATTCATCCTTAGATTATTCCTTAACAACACCTCTCCTCTCCTCTTTGGAATCATCTCTAGCATACCTTTAGTGCCCACTCTGGACATAGCTTTACATCCCACCTAGGATAAAATTCCTTCTTCTTACCTCAACACATCACAAGATAAAATTGAGAGCAATGACATTTCATTTTACACATCTTGTGATATTGATCCTACTCCATCCTCATGCTTGTCTTCACATGATGCTATTATTGTACCCCAATGTCATAATCCTAGCATAAAATCACCACATGATAACAACGTATCTCTTGCTAGTGCTAATTATTTCAATGTTATCAATAAATAAGAAGTAAATAACTCATGTATAATCACTGAATATCTTTATCTAGAGAAAGACACTATACCTTCCTTTCCCACACCTCCTCTTGGTGGTGTTTCTATTTAATGGAATATACCTAAGGCTTGTGCTTGTGAAGCCGTTAAAGATCAAATCACTCTTATGAAAAATTCAATAGAAGAATTGAAAAAAAAAAATATCAATGTTTAAGTTCAAATATCATATCTCTTGAAAATAATGTAAAATCTTACTAAGAATCCAAAATACACCAGTGTTAATCATGTCTCTACATTCACATGTAGTTATCATGTGTCTCATAAGTAACATACATATACACTTAATGATTCAAAAACTATCCAAAAGGCTAATAAGAGTCCAAGTGAGATTATAATAGATATGATTTGGAATAAGTTAATTACATTACCTTCCATGCCTCATCTAAAAATATCAAAATATTACTATTCATATCATAGAATACATGGACATCACATAGATATTTGTTTCACTTTAAAGAACAAAATACAAGTATCTACTTGATAGTGGTAGTCATCTATACAAGATAAACTTATTAAGTAACCCAATCATATTGCATCTCCTAAATTAAAAGTGTAAAAATAACATAAATAGAAAATATCGATACCAATAATTCAAAGAAATAAAATACTCAAAAAGCAAAATTAGAGTAAGAAAACTTACAAAAAGAGCAAGATGAAAAGATAATTATAAAAAAAACACTTACCAAAAGAAAATTTGTAAGAACAAGCTCTATTGTCACTTAGATTTACACCCCTTGGAGAGATGTCTCATCTCTCCTCATCCAAGTGGTACAAGGGAATCATGTCACTTGCTGTGGGTAATCAATTTGGTGAGATGAATCTCTAGAAGGGCTAGTTCCCTTGATGCACTCTTTGAAACACTCTTTCACTTATCAACTTTGCATGAAAAGGGTTAAGAAGAAAAAATAAAAAAGCTAAAAGGTGATGCATAAATATTTAATTTCTTCATATTTATTCAACTTATACTGCTTAGAGAAAATCAAAGCTTCTTTTACACATAACTCACAACTCAAGACAAATTGTTACATCAGTGTTTTATATGCTAGGTTCAATAGGTATATTGATGCTTAGGAGGATAATGAATGATCCTTTGGAGAATAAAGTCATAAAACACTTCTAAAACACTTATACACTAAAAGAGAACACTAATAAATATGTGTAACAATTACTCTTCTGCACACTTGGTGAACAATCAAGGATAACATGCTAGAAACGATCATCTTCTACTAGATAAGAGCAACAAGATTACAATAAGACTTAATTGTATAACATGTAATTAGGTAAATTCACTTTTTGATTGATTAAAGAGACATTAAAATACAAAATTATTTAGGGTTTCACCATTAACCAATAGTGGCTACTCAGAATAACCAAAAAAGTCACTAATTATAGCATTTGGGAGAAGGGTGAGACAAAGGAAGTCCAAAGGTCACTTGGACACTTGTCAAGATAATAAAAGAGGTTAAATATGCATGATAAAGAGATGTGAAATATACCATGCAAGTTTAGGAAGTACAAATGTCCAAACAAGGCATGAAACTCTTGGAAAGTGGCATGAAATTTCTTGTGTTGGCTCAAAAAACTACCTTCATGATTTAGCCCTATTTGAACATCCCATAATTGACTAGGGACAAGTATGATGATTGAAATGAGAGGGAAGGATTTAATACATGTCTCTCCATGAATTGGTTTTAGTCATATTAATTTTTAAACTTTTATAAATGAGCCATCACCATCTGTAGTCTAAAAAAACTCCTCTTTCACACACTTTACACACTTGGCTTCCGAAAAGCATCATTTTTCCATGCAAATTCATATAAGGGAGTGGATGATGTTGAGTGTGGAGTCCTTTGGGGATATCACATGACCATATTAGTATGTTTTGGGGGCTTAGAGAGATCCAAGGATGTGGGGATCACATTTTTCATTTACTCTTCATGTGTGTGAATATTATTAAATGGATATTTAATAATTTTAATGTTAACTTCCATGTTTATTGGAAGTGGGATTGATTTATTTATTTTAGAGAATCAATTGAAAAATATTTAATTTTTTTAGGAGGAAAAAACTATTAAATGATCTATTTAATAATTTCTATGATGTATTATGGGAGAAAATTATTAAATGTTCTATTTAATAGTTTCTATGATGTATAATGGGAGTGGGATGGACTTTCTCATTTCAAGGAGTTGGTTGTTATCAATTTCTCATTGGAAGTTATGCCTTTTGGAGAGGAATAGTGTGTTTATTGATGATGGTTTTTGGATATGTATGGTTAGGTGGCATATGGTGTGGTTTCTAGGTGGATAAGGCCTATCTTAATGAGGATGGTGAGTTTCTCCTTGGGGGATGGATTTCTTCATCATTTGTTATATATATAGGATGTGGTGTGACGTTTTAGAGGTTGTTGATGATTTTATTTATATGTGTGAATTTTGAGAGATAGATTCAAAGTATAGGTGTTTTGTAAAGTGCAGGTGTTCATTTACAATGTGTGGTATAACAGCTTGTGAGATACAGTACAGTGCAGGTGCAGGTGAAAGTGCAATTTTTTATGTAGTATTTTCTATAGGAGATTTTTCTATCTCTATGAGAGTTCATTGCAATCTTGTTTTAGATTACTATGTTATTTGAGAATTTTCTTAGTGGATGTATCCCACATTGGGTGAACCATGGTATATCTATTTTATGTGTGATTTTATCTTTTTCTCTCCATTTTATGCTTTCTTACTTAATATGATTTGAGGAATGTTTCCATGATGCATGATATTACATAATTTAGATTTGATATATGGTCATATTAAATCTAGTTTAAAGTTTTTTTAAAATTCCTAACTACTAGTATAAGAGCTTTGGTTGTGTTCATTGAAGTGGTGAATCATATAAAGGTTATTAGCTTGAGTGGGAACTATGAGAGAAGAAATCAAATTCATAGTTGAGAAGTTTGATGGTAAGAATTTTGGTTTGTGGAAAATGTGGATGAAAGATTACTTATATCAGAAGGAACTTCAACTCTCCTTGGAGGGGAAAAGAGGACAACCTACAATTATGAGTGATGTAGATTGGACATTGCTTGATAGGAAGGCATTGGGAGCCATACGATTATGCCTTACAACTTATATTGCATTTAACATTGCAGATCAGATAACTACAAAGGATATTATGGATAAAATTGGAAAGTTTTATGAGAAACCCTCAACTTCAAATAATTTTTTTCTTATGAAAAGATTGTTTAATATGAAAATGTTTTAGAATGGTTCAATTGCTAGTCATTTAAATGATTTTAATATGGTTGTAAGTATGCTCACTTCTATTGAAATTAAGTTTGATGATGAAGTTAGAGATTTTATGATTTTGTATTTTTTTCCTGATAGTTGGGATAGCTTGGTTATGGTTGTAAGTAATGCAGTCCCTACCAAGACAAGCTTGAATTTTGAGAATGTTGTAGGTGTGATTCTCAGTGAGAAAATGTGAAGAAAAATCATTGGTGAATCATCTTTAGGTAATGATTTGTCTATTGATACTAGAGGAAGGAAAAAATACAAGAGTTAAGGCAACCATGGAAAGACAAAAGGTAGATCTAAATCTAGATCTAGAGCCAATATGATATTCTAATATTGTGGGAAGAGTGGACACTTAAAGAAGGATTGTTGGTCACTTCGGGATAAGAATGCCAACAAGGAGGAAAAAAATGAGGTAAATATGACATCAAGTAAATCATGTTAGGATGCCTTAATTCTTTCTATGGATAGTTTTTTTGAGTTTTAGGTATTAGATTCAGAGGCTTCTTTTCATGCCACCCACATAGGCATTATTTTACTAATTATGTTTAAGAGAATTTAAGATATGTTTATCTTGGTGATGATGAACCATGTGAGATAATAGGGAAAGATTATGTTCAGGTTAAAACACATAAGGGGAACACATGGATCCTTAAGGATGTCAAACATGTGCCCATATTGAGATAGAATTTGGTTTCAGGGGGTAATTGGGTAGTGAGGGATGTTTGGTTATGTTTGCTATAGATTATTAGAAAGTTACCAAAGGTGCTCTTGTGATTTTGAGAGGTAATAAAGTTGGTACTTTATATTTGACTAGTAGTGTTTATTCTTGTGATTTAGTTGTTGTAGATGGAAATACAACTATGTGGCACTACAAGCTCTGTCATATGAGCCATAAGGGCATGGATATATTAAAAGATAAGTTTCCTAGATTGAAAGATCTAGATCTAGAATTATGTGAGAATTGTGTGTACGAGAAAGAACACAAGTTAGAATTGGTACATTTAGATGTATGGGAACCAGCTCAGGTATCTTCTATTGGTGGTTTTAATTATTATGTCACTTTTATTAATGATGCAAATAGAAAAGTTTAGGTTTATTGTATTAAAAGGAAATCTAATGTATTTACACTTTTAAGAAGTAGAAAGCCTTGGTTGAGATTGAACAGGTCTTAAAATAAAATATCTTAGGTTAGATAATGGAGGTGAGTATTGTAGTAATGCTTTCTTTGATTATTGTTCTAACAGTGAAATCTATAGGCAAAGGATAGTTCTATAAACTCCACAACAGAATGGGGTATCTGAAAAGATGATCAAAACAATAATGAAACATCCTTGGAACATGTAGGGTTGCCTTTACAATTTTGGGTTGAAGTAGTTAGCACAACAATTTATTTGATTAATAGAGGACCTTCTATGCCTTTGGATGGAGGCATTCTTGAAAAAGCTTGGTTTGGTAAGAATGTTGAATTTTATTTTCTTAGAGTCTTTGGATGTGAGGCTTTTTCTCTCATTAAGAAAGAGGATAGGACCAAGTTAGAAGCTAAATCAGAGAAATACACATTTTTTAGATATGGTGAGGATGAATTTGGTTTACATTTATGGAGCATTAAAGATAAGAAAATATTTTGGTCTAGAGATGTAGTTTTTAATTGAAAAGTCATGTATAAGGATCAGTTACAAGAATATGAATATAAATAGGAATAAAAAGAACACATAGTATTGGATGACATTGTAGATGGTAAAGTATCTAATGAATTAGTTCATGAACCTTATATACAAGGACCCCAAACTCCTAGGGTAAGAAGGTCTTCTAGGGTAAGAAAAGAACATGAACATTTTTATCCTTCTTTGAATTATTTGTTACTCACTGATAATGGAGAACTAGAGTGTTATGAGAAATCCATACAGGTAGATGCTAGGATGAAATGGAAACAAACCATGGATGAGGAGCATAGATCTTTCATGAAGAACCAAACATGGGATTTGATAAGGTTACCCAAGGGAAAGAGTGCATTGCCAAACAAGTGGATCTTTATAATAAAAGAAGAGGATGAAGGGAGAAAAAGGTATAAGGCCAGGATGGTGGTCAAGATGTATGAACAAAAACCAGGTATTGATTTTGATGATATTTTTTCTCTAGTTGTAAAAATGACTTATATTAGGATTGTTCTTGGTTTAGTTACAGTCAAGGATTTGCTCTTAGAATATTTAGATGTGAAAATTGCTTTTCTCCATGGTGATTTGGATGAAGAGTTGTATATGAAGTAGCCACATGAATATGATGTCAAAGGGAAGAGAACTATGTGTGTAGACTAAAAAAGAGATTGTATGCCCTAAAACAAGCTCTATGACAATGGTATCAGAAATTTGATTAGTTTATGTTGGAACAAAAATATCAAAGGTGTAATTCTAACCATTGCATGGACATCAAACATTTTTATGATGGTTCTTTTATTATATTATGCTTGTATGTCAATGACATGTTAGCTTTAGGAAATAACATACAACATATTCATAGGCTCAAGAAAAAACTTAGTGACTCCTTTTCTATGAAGGATTTGGGTGCTACAAAGAAAATCCTTGGTATGAAGATTTCTTGTGATAGGAGAGAGATGAAGTTTCTCTTATCCTAATTAGAGTATGTGAAGAAAGCCTTGGAAAGGTTTAACATGTTGGATGTTGAATCTATTGGTACTCCTTTGGTAGGCCACTTTAGATTATCAAAGGAGTAGTGTCCCAAGATGGAAGCTAAAAAGATTAAGATGTCCAAGATACCTTACTCATCTATAGTTGGAAACTTGATGTATGTAATGGTTTGTACTAGGCTAGATATTTCTCAAGTAGTGGGAGTTGTAAGTAGGTATATGAGTGATCCTAGTTATGAGCATTGGCAAGCAGTGAAATGGATTCTTAGATATTTGAGAGGAACCATGGATTTTGCATTATGTTATGGTGGATCAGATACCATTTTTCATGGTTATGTGGACTTAGATATGGTAGGGGATGTTGATAACAAGAGGAGTATGATAGGATATATATTCACTATTGGAGATACAATGGTTAGTTAGATTTCTAGGATATAGAAGGTTGTGGCTTTGTCAACCATAGAGGTAGAGTATGATGCTACCATAGAGGCTAAAAAGTAGATGATTTAGTTATAGGAGTTATTTTTAAAGTTAGGGGATGAGAAAAAAGTTGGTATACTACACAATGATAGTCATAGTGCTATTCATTTGGCAAAGAACTTTGCTTCCACTCGAGGACAAAACACATTCAGTTACGTTATCACTTAATTAGGATAGCTTTGGAGGAGAACTTGGTGAAGCTATAGAAGATTCATACTAAAAAAAATATTAAGGATATGATGACCAAGGTGGTCACATTAGATAAATTGAGACTATGTTCAAATTTGGTTGGTCTTGGTGATCATGGAGCAGTGATAGATTCTGTTCAGGAGAAATGATCTCCAAGTGGGAGATTATTGAGTGTGGAGCCCTTTGGGGCTATCACATGACCATGATGGTATGTTTTAGGGGCTTAGAGAGATATAAGGATGTGGGGACACATTTTTAATTTAGTCCTCATGTGCGTGAATATTATTAAATGCATATTTAATAATTTTCATGTTGACTTCCATATTTGTTGGAAGTGGGATTGATTTCCTTGTTTTAGGAAATTAATTGAAAAATATTTAATTTCCATAGGAGAAGAAAATTATTAAATGATCTATCTAATAATTTATATGATGTATTATGGGATAAAATTATTAAATGTTCTATTTAATAATTTCTATGATGTATTATGGGAGTGGGATGGACTTTCTCATTTTGAAGAGTTGGTTGTTATCAATTTCTCATTGGAAGTTATACCTTTTGGAGAGGAATGGCATTTTTATTATCAAGGGGATTTTGGATATGCATGGTTAGGTGGAATATGGCATATTTACTAAGTGGATAAGGCCTATCTTGATGAGGATGATGAGTTTCTCCTTGGGGGATAGATTTCTTCATCATTTGTTATATATAGAGGATGTGGTGTGACCTTTTAGAGGTTATTGATGATTTTATTTGTAGGTGTGAATTTTGAGAGATAGAGTCATAGTGCAAGTGTTTTTAAAAGTGTAGGTGATAATTTACAAGGTGTGGTATAGTAGCTTGTGAGATATAATAACGTTTAGGTGCAAGTGAAAGTATAACATTTTCTACAAGATATTTTTCTATCTCTATCAGAGTTCATTGCAATCTTGTTTTAAATTACTATTTTATTTGAGGAATTTCTTGGTGGATGCAGCCCACATTGGGTGAACCAATATATATCTATGTTATGTGTGATTTTATCTTTTTCTCTCCATTTTATGCTTTCTTAATAAGTGTGATTTGAGGAATGTTTCTATGATGCATGCTATTGCATAATTTAGATCTGATTTATGGTCATATTAAATCTAGTTTAATTTTTTTTTTAAATTATCAAAAAAGCATAAATTTTACATGAAAATTGGTACAAGGGAGTGGATGAAAATTTTCAAGACCCTTCATGTCCTTAGAGGCATCAATCACACCTTAAAAGGACATCCATTTGAAGTTTTCACACTTCTCACCATCATGTTCACTATGCCAGTTTTGACTGGCTGAGATGAGAGCTATTATTTGAATAATTAGGATTTTTTTAAAGGAATGAAATGACCATAGTGAGTTATTAAAAGTATATATATTCCTCCCAAACTTGATTACATCTCTTGAATGTTTCTAGAACCTGTACAATGCATAAAAAAGTCAAGAAAACCCTATTTTATATTCCATCTGTGAAATTTTGTATAGTTAAAAAGTATGGTGAGTATCTTGAGATAGTCTCATATAGTATAAAATAATCATCCTAGCAAACTATGCCATTTGATTAGCTTTCCAACTTCATTTCCTTCATCAGGTTTTGACTAAGGGTTTACAAGGGTTTTAGATAATTTCCACTCTTAAGCTTTGTTCATAAATACTTGACATTGAAGTTATAAATAAATATTATTAGATTATATTTTAGGACCCATTTTAACCCCTCTAAACTTCCCTGACCTTCATGCAAATCCTCATTAAATATGTGAGCATTTGAAATCACCTTATTGAGCTTGTTTTCATAATTCTTGCATGCTTGAACTGTCTTTGAGCTAAAATTAGCTTTCCTATGGGTCTATATACATAATAAAAGATAAAAAATGTCTAAATACATTTTATGAACATGTTAAAACCAAATATAACACTAAATATGAGCTAGAAGTGAATTTTGACCCCCAATTGGCTCTAGGTCACTTCAAGGCCTAGTAGGCTTAGCATGCATCCTGCTAGTTTTGGCTATTTGGACTGATCTCTCATGGATGGGATGGTGTATCATGATTTTTAATACTCTATTAAATATAATAAATTCATCACACAACCTTACAATCACTCATTTTCATTTCTTCCTCTCATTCACCAATTATGCCCAATTGTAGCTTACTTGGTTGAGTTGTGTGCAAGAATGTTTTGATCATTTTGAGAGGTCTGAGCTTGAGTTAGTGTTTCATAGAAAATATTTAACTTTTATATACCTCAAAATAAGTTCCATAAGGTTACCAAATATTTATATCATGTTTCTCACCCTCCTTGGCTTCATTTTCTTGTTTTGCCAAAACCCTATTTTTCTTGATTGGCTGACCTCTGAGACAAAATAGTGAAATATATCCCTCTATTTTAAGAAAAATTGAAGGTTTTAAGATTTTATATATGTAATAATTAATATTTTTACCAAATGGATAAGTTATATTAATCCATTTAGGCACCTAACCAACTCAATTTATCCAAAAAAGGCCTCCAAAATGATTATTTTCTTGAATTTTTCACTTCCACGTAAGAATGACCTCTCAAGGCTAACTATAATATGATAAGGTTTATTAAACATGTTATAAACCCTAAATTAATTATAAATAAGCTTTAAATTCTCCAAAATCCACTCTTTTCCCCTAGATTATTCATCCTTACCCATTGAGCAACCTGGGTTTCCTAGTGCAACTGTATGGATTGCTACCTTTGGGCTAGTAGGGAGAGTAGATGGTCAACTTGGAAGAGTATTAGGGCTTGTAAAAAACCCTTTTTTACCTATCATGAAACATTTTAATTTTTTTAACCTTATTTCTCTTCCTAATCACATTCATCTCTTTAACCTCATCAAAACTGAACACCCAACTATAGGTGCATATAGGGCCTTAAGATGTCTATGTAAGCTTGTTTCACATTTCCAAGAATTCATGGAGGTCATCATGATATTAATGGAGGTTTTAATAATATTATTTAATAATTACAATCCATTATATTCTCTTTACATACACCTTGAGCTTACCAATTGGAATCTTTCTCATAACTGTGATACCCTACCTTTTTTGATTCTTGTAGGTGCATAAGAGCTATAATTGAGATTGGTCACGGTGTGTAAAGGCCATATTTGAATAATTTGAGGTAAAAAATAACATTTTAATACCTTAATTCACCTTAGATTCCCTAAAACACCACCTAGACACCAGTGGCAGCCTACTATCTGCCTACTCAGCTGTAGGTGTTCATTTTCTTATAGAGGGACACTTGTAGGTGTCAATGAATCTTGAAATAATATATATCAAAATCATACTGATGAACTTCATGTTATTTTTTTAAATTTTTAATAATTATGACCATGACAACATGAGAGTGTGTTTTATTTTCTCCTTGGGATGTCAAAGGTCATTCAAAACTCAAAACCTATAGATGTTAATGCAGGGGTTTAGTGTCTTTAAAGGCATCTTTGAGGCCTTTAACTTCTATCCTCCACTAAATTTTTGACCTAAATATTTGGAATAGATATTATCCATTATAGAGGATAAAAGGTTTACCTATTTATATGATTTATAACTATTTTAAACCTTTTTATAAGATATTCACAACATGCCCCTGGACCTTTATTTTCACCTTTTTGGGAAAGTTTCCCTGAACTTAGTTATCTTGTGCTTAAAGGTAGTTACACCTTCACTTTCCCAATTGATGGTTCAAATATGTCTAATTTGGGCATTTACATATGATATGATTTATAAAATCACTTTAACATGCTCCAAATTCCCCATTTAAATACCTTCATAGCTCTGAGGTACCACCTGTAGGTGGACATTTGTATACACAAGTAGTGAGCATGAAATTTTGGGTAGTAAGTAAGATGGATAGGTTTATGATAAATTATATGCTTTAAAAAAATGTCTCAATTCACTCTTGGAAATACTAAAATATTTAAACACCTATCCAACTTTCCACCTCTCAGCATGACACCATCAATGGAGGCTCCTGTAGGTGTGTATGGACTGTATGTAAGCAATAAGCATGGAATGGAGAAATATGTAAGATGAATGGTCTCATGAAAAAATAAAAATCATTATAAATACTTAAAATTCATTATTTTCATTTAGGATATCCTCATAAAAGCTCCATAACATTTATTCCAACATGAAAATCTCTTGCAAACATCTAGAACATGGTAGGTAGTGGTGTCTAATGATTGGTTTATGTGGTGTATGAGCTTATAACCAACCTTAAATCTTATTAAAAATCAAAATTAACTCTCTCCAGATCTAATGAATTTAAAAAATGATACACCCTGATTACCATTTCATGAACAAGCTAAATAAGCTCCATATATGTGACTTCAAGTGGGATTGAGTGAAGAGTTAACTATGAGGAATGATAAGACTAAAAGTTTCCCAAAGCATGATGTGATGAAAAAAACATGTAAGGATGTGATAATATGGATTTTATACCTATGTAGTACCATATTATACACACATGAAGCCTTTTTAAGAGACCAACATTCTATAACAAGGAAGAACCTGACTAAAGCTTCACAATGGTGACACCTTCCTACAACATGAGATAGCTTGCTCATCAAAACATAATGAAACATTAAACCAAGAATGAAGATAATTTTAAAAGGGATCCAATATCCTCTAGAGCCAACATCACCAAATGAATTATATAGACCTATCCAAAATAGAGTAAAACCTATAGGGTGTAGGAAATAATGACCAGAAAAACATATTCAAATTATTAGAGATGGTTCATAAAGAATGGTTTAAAAATATTAAAAATATTGTTATTTCAATGGATATATTTGATTTTAATAACACCTCCCAAAATTGTTTGACCTGAAACCTCTTCAATTATTCATACTACGCATAAACCTGCTGACCACTTTTATGTGTCTAGAAAGGTAAAGAAGGAGTAGAATGATTTTATCTAAAAAATGACACTTATATAGCATGAAAATTATGGAAATAAACCTAATTAAAATTAATATACATTTCATGACCTTATCCCATGTGTCACCTTCCCTCATAGGCTATATACGTACCAAAATCCCCCTTTTTAGTTGATTACTTGATCTTCAATTAGATAACCCACAAGTTTCAGATGAGACTGACATTATTGATAGTGAATCTAACTTATTGGACATTATATATGAAATAAGGACACTTGGGCACCTTGAAAACTATGTCACTTGCATTTATGACCCCTAAAAGCCTTTTAAATGACTCAAAATGACATATAGATTAAAAGGACTAAGACCAAGGCTAATATATCATTAAATGACAAAAAAATACCTATAAAAACACAATGAAAAATTATTATACCCATGAAACATATAAAAACCAAGTTTTTACCTATAGGGGTCTAAATTTGACCTTGAAGTCAAATTTGGTCAACAAAATGGTGACTCAGAGGGGTAGTATGCCTAGTATACTAAAGATCAATAGCCTTATCCTATCATGGGCCAAGCGAGTCAATGAATGGTTGAATACAAATAGAAATTAATTTCCTAAAACACACACCAAACAACCACAACACACCAAACAAACACAAAATAAAGCAAGACACCAATAAGACTCACACATGTGCATAATCACTTAGGGAAAATAAGAAAATAACAGCTATGTACAAGGAGAGAGAACCTTAGTAATTTTTTAAAATATATATCCCATTGAATAGGATATGAATCTCCTCTCCATACAACTTTGAGAGTTGGAAAACATTGTGTTGCTTGCATTGAGTGATGACATAAAGGCCACTCCACAAAGCATCAAACTTTATGTGTTTTTACATGCTTAACCCTATCTTCATCCCAATTTAGAACAATGTCCCCTCTTGGAATATTCTTGGCATGGATTTATTTTCAAATTATCTCTTTTTTTGATCTTGGTGAACTTTAATAGTTTGCACAGCTTGATCCCTTGTTTCTTCAAGCTCCATCAACTCACACAACTTGACCTCCATGCGTTCATTTTCCATCAACTCCAACTGGTAAGTGAGATCCAAGGCTAGTAACTCAAGTGAAATAAGTAGTCTATATTCTCTCCCATAAACAAGTGTATATGGTGAGTTTCCAGTGTCTCTTTTGGGAGTGATTGTATAAACCCAAAGTGCTATCTTCAACTTAGAATGCCAAGTTCTGTAGTTTTCCTCCATTGTCCTTTTGATGATCCTGATTAGATTCTTATTAGTGGTCTTATCTAGTCCATTCCCTTGTGGATAATAGTTGGAGGAAACAATAAAGTAAATACCATATTTCAAAGCCCACTCACTTATCTTCATTCCAAGGAAAGGCAATGCATTGTCTAAAATTATTATTGAAGGAGCACCAAATCTTGTCACTATGCCTTCATAAAAGTCTAAAAATAAAATTTAATTTTCTTTCTTAAGAGAAAAAACCTCCACCCATCTTGTAAATTAGTTTGTGTTAATCAACATCCAATTGTGACCAACACTAGAAGGTGGACTGATTAAGCCTATGAAATCTAGACCTCATTGCATAAAGGGCTGGTCAAATTGTATTGGATGAAGAGAGAAGGATGCAAGCTTTTGTTTACCATCAAAGAGAGCACATTTTTGACATTTCCTTATCCAAGAATGGGTGTCTTTAAAAAAACTAGGCCAAAAATATCCATCTCTCGTAATCTTAGTAGCTGTAGTTCTTGGATCAAAGTGACCACTAGTTGGTCCATCATGAAACTCAAATAATATTTTCTTAACTTGATTTGATTCAACACATCTCAATAAGACACTTGAGAAATATTTCCTAAACAACACTCCATTAACAAGTACATAAGGAATATATTGTAATCTAAAGTACCTTCTTTTGACTTTATTTAGGCCTTGTGGACATTCATTGGTTTGAAGAAAATGGATCATTTCTTGTGTCCAACTCCTCATTTATGAAAATGCAACTGTCATAAGATTATCATGAAGGGATAAAACAAATTATTTTTGTTCTTTCAAATCTGAAGCAAGGTGATCACATAATCCTTTCCTTTTCACTAGCTTGGTTATCTTGATTTCTACATCATACTCCATTACTTTTGTAATCTAACAAACCCTTTTTTCCTTCAAATCTCTACTCAAAAGGAATTTTTTGACACTAGGATGAGTACCAATTTATGAATATTTTTGTTAGATAACATATGCCTAAAATTCTTTAGACTTATAACAACTGAAAGTAATTGCTTCTCTACATAAGTGTACCATACCTCATAGCCTTCCAATCCTTGATTACAGAAGGTAATAGGCTGATCCAAGTTTTCTTCATTTGATTGAGTGAGCATGGTAGAGATTACTTATTCATTTCCAAAGGTATACAAGTTGAATTCTTTTTAGAAATCAGGACTTACAAGAGTTGGAGCTTGAGCAATAGCTTGCTTGATCTCTTCAAAGCTCTCCTTCCTTCTTCTTGTCCAAGTAAACACTTCATCTTTCCTTCTCATAGAGGTTAGAGGCTTGACTAAGTTATAAAAATAAGGAATTAACCTCTTTATGAAATTTTTTTTTGCAAAAAACTTTTGCAAACCTTTCTTATGTTTGAGTAAAGTCAATGCCAAGATTACACTCACCCTTTCAAGGTCTATACATAGGTCTTTCTTTGAGGTAATGTGTCCCAAAAGTTTACCTTCATGGACATCAAACACACACTTCTTGGGATTGAGATAGATTATAAACTCTCTACATCTCTCAAAAATATTCCTAAGATGAGTCAAATGATCCTTTTCATCGATAGAGAAAACCATGATATCATCAAGATACACCAACACTATACCATTTATTAGACCTTGAAAATCCATATCCATTGCACATTGAAAGGTTACACCAGCATTAGAAAACCAAATGAATTTTAATTTAATCATATGTTATTGATTTAATAGTAAAGGCTGTCTTGTATTGATCTCCTTCTTTCACCAAAATCTGATTATACCCTTAATATCCATCAAGGAGTGAGAACCTTTCACTACCTACCACAACTTAAAAAATATTCTCCATGAAAGGAGGAGGACAATGATCCTTTAAGGAAACTATATTCAAATCATTAAAGTCAAAAAATAACCTGATTTCCCCATTCTTATTCCTTATCGAGACTAAGTTTCCCACCCAAGATGAATGCTTAATAGGAAAAATGATCTTAGACTCAATCAACTTTGTAAGCTCTTTTATCATGAGAGGATCAATATTAGGATTGATTGGCCTTTGAATTTGCTTGATAGGCTTATCATTCTCATCAATATCTATGGTATGTTGAGCTAAGTTTGTACCAAATCATTTTAAATCACTATAATCCCATGCAAAGACATCAAAAAATTCCTTACATAGTTTAATGAAATCATGTCTTTATTATCTAGTACATACCTTCCCAAGAGTAAACAACTTATCTTTCAATATTTGTACTCTCTTATAGTTTTATTTCTTATTAGACATACTTACCTTTTCCTTATTCAACTAATCATCATCATTTAAGATACTCTCAAGTGTGACTAAGCCCTTAGGGAGCTTGTTTATCTTCAATTATACAATATGCCCTCCATATTGCTGTTGTAGTTTGGACTGATTCTTTGAGAAAAACTCATACCCCTCTTATATAAAAAGAGCTATTTGTTGGTCACTGTCAAACACTTGACAATTAGTGACATTATCAGGTATAGAGGGCCTTAGAATCACTTTGAGATGAGGCTAGTTCTTATCCTCTCTTATCCCCTTTGGAACATCAAACTGAGCCCCAATTAATACCAAACTATCAACATGTTTTTAATCCTCTCTTGGTATATATTTAATGTTTTAGGCTTGGAATAATTCCACAAGATCCCACAATCTATGCTTATAGAACTTAAGCAAGGATTTCTTGGTCATATTTTGACCTCTCATTTGATTCACAATTAACTCACTATCACCAAAAACTTGTAACTCCTTCACACCTCTCTTCCTAGCCCACTCAAGGCCATGAATGAGGGACTCACATTATACCAAATTACAAGTACAACTGGAGTCAAATCTATAAGTAGAGTAATACCTTTCTTTGGATGGAAAAACTAACATTGATCCACCACCTAATCCAATCTTACTCTTGATCCATAAAAAAATAGTTTCCATAAGCCATCCATAGTCTCATTTGGCTTCATCAAATTTGGCATGAAAGACTCCTCCTCATGAATGAAATACACTCCAAGACCAGCTTCCTTTATTAATTTTTAAGGATCATGCTCATAGTACTCAGCTCCCCATTCATCTAAATGTATATCAGCAAGTCCTTTAAGAGAAGAAGTTGGAGATTGATCCACGTGAAGCTCTTCCTCATCAACAATAACATAATTTACATTTGAAATTTTAGGCATGTAAGGATATAAATTATTATGATGAATAGGTTATAATTCAATCTTCACCTTGGTATCATACTTTGTTCTAAAAACCATATATGACCAATTGGTTGCAAAGTATCCACCTATCTTGGTTGTAAACTCTCTTGACAAACAAAGAGTAAAGTATGGAGGTAAATATAAAAACACCACATCATGAGGGATGGAAAAATTAAGACAAACATGTAAAATAAAATTCAAATCCTTGAATACTCCTAAGGTCTTTTTAGGTGACCCATCTAATTGTAGAACTCCTTTAGCCATTGGTTCATATTTGAGGCCTAGTTTATCCACTATTGACTTAGGCATAACTAAAGTACTATCCCCACTATCTATGATGAAATTATGAAATAAAAAATCACCAATGATCAAGGATAGATAAAAAGGAGGAGTCTTATCAGTTTTATTCACTTGTCCATCAATGAGATGAGTTCCATTCACCAAAATAACTTTATCAGTCCTAGCTGATCCAACTTGTTTACCTAGTCCACATAATTCTTTTTGGAGTATATCCATTTGTCTTGGTATTTTAAATTAATAAAAAAATGAAATATTCATGTGTAAATTTCTAATTTGATCCACAACACTTATAAAAGGATTGTTCATCTTGAATTACTCTTTAGAAGTACTAGTACCTTGTGATGTAACATGTGAAAATAGGTGTGTAGGAGCTGGCCTTACGTTCTGAAACTTCTCATTTTCTTGCACCTTAGGAGCTAAGTTATACCCACCTACTATTGGAGGTTATTTAGGAGTCAAAATATGTCCTTTAGTTTCCCCTTGTGTCTCTTAAACAACCCTCTTCTTAGATCTAGTGTTAGAGGACACACTAGCATTCACATTATTTGAACTTCCTAAATGATTCATGGCACAAAATTCCCCCTCTAAGTGATTCATGAGAGTAGAATCAAATTGTTCTTTTCCATTTTCCATTACATTTTGCATTATCACCTCAAAAGTGTAAACTTGAGGTGCTTGACTACCTTGCATTATCATGGCTTGACTAGGCATTTCATTGGCATACACAACTTGGCCTTGATTTTGGTCATAGAAAGGATAGCATGGTTGTTCTTGAACAAAGTTGTTTTGAATGAGAAAAAGAGATTTAAAGGATGATGGGGCATTGGGATAAAAACTTTGGTAAGGTCTAGCTTGAGTTATTTAACCTTGTCCTTGAGCATTACCTTGAAAAGGAGGCCTATTTGCTTGTCTAAACTGTTATGGTGTGGAGCTAAAAGCTTCAACTATTTGCAGACACAAGAAAGGATGCTGAAGAACCAGAGCCACCGACATCGGCAGTATGACCGATGTTGGTCAGATGCAGTGGAGAAGGAGACTGGTGATGGCAGGGAGTCGGCCGACGTCGGCAGCACCAGACCAGTAGGGACCGGCATCGGTCGCCTGTGTATTTTTAGAACTATTGTTGACAAACAGTCAGTTAAGCGAAGCAAGTGTTTACATGACAAGCGACTAATTATAGTCACGAGCTACGTGTCTAATTATTGTAACTTGAGTTCTATTTTTGTAAGCATGGGATCCTATTTAAAGACCCATAAGGCATGTATTGTAATTTTATTTTTCTAAGGCAAGGAAAAGCATTGAAGCTAGCAAGGTCAAGGAGATCTACAGGTGTAAGGTCAAGGAGATCAGCTGAAGCATTCAAGGAGGGATAACAACTTAGGATTTAGAGTTGTTGTGTTGAGCAAGAGAGAGAGGGAAGAAGGTCTTGAGGTGTGGCAAGCCTTTGAGGTGGAGGAAGAAGTGGCATCTTCCTTACTGTATTTTCTTCTAGTAATATTTAATACAAGAGTGTGTATTGTCTCTCAAATTCTTTGCTGTCTCAAGTTTCTAGCTACTTTATCATTTTGGTATAATTTCGTGTTTAATTGCATATAAGAAAGTAATCAATTGTTCTCTAATTGGTAGAGCTACAGATCCCCTGACATAAACTTATTATAGGATTGATAAGGCCTATAATTTTGAGCTTGTTATCTTTTGAGAACAAAAAAATCATTAGTAATACGTTGAATCAAAATATTGACTTCATGAATCTCATTGGTAGGGGAAAGGGTATAATTTTCTCGACTATTAGGCAAAGGAGCCAAGGTAGGTAATGTAGCTTGACTAGGAGGTTGCAAATCAGGGAATAATGGCATTGGTGGTCTAGGAGCAATCTTTCTTGCTTAAAAAAGATAATTCTTAGCATTAATAGCTATCTCATAGGCAATAGGTAGTGTATTCACACCCATGTATTAGATCATCATGGCTATATCATTATTCAATGCTTTTAGGCAATACAAAAAGGCATAATTTGGAGTAGGTATCACAAGGGTTGGGATCCTATCCCATGTCTTTTGAAATCTAGAGTTAAAATCTTGCATAAAATATTGAGTATCCCTCTTGATATTAGTCAATTACTCATCTAGTGATATATAATCACTCTTCTCTTCAAACCTCTTAGACAATAAATTCCCTAGTTCATCCCATGAAGTAATGGAAGCATGATGTAGAGTTCCATACCAATCTAAAGCTTTTGCTTTGAAAGACAATGCCAATAGCTTGATAGCCACATTCTCTTGAGTGATACTATGGATGTTGAATTTTTTTTCCATGTTTCTAATATGTTTAATGGGAGTAGTAGGACCTTATCCACTAAAATATGAAACACTCTTAAGGGTTGCTCCAAGAATTTGGTCATGTTGGGCAAGATTCAAAGGAGATTATCTAGTGAAGGCTACAAAAGGAAGGTTTCTAGACATATTAGAACATGGATTATGTGTATTAAGGGTTGAAATATGTAGAAAATTGGAATTTTTAAACACCAACTCCCTTGAATAAGGATGAGTATTCTCAAATCTGAATCTTTTGACATAATATAAAGGAAATTGCATAAACTCAAAAGGTATACCTTTAACAACAAACCTAGTGGTCACCTTTGGCATGGAAATTAAGGATTGATCAATAAACAAAGAGTTGAAAAATTAGTGGAGTCACTAGGTATTTAATGTAGATGTTATTGTAACTACAAATATGTTAAGACTAGCACCAATCTTGGATAGTCTTCTAGGACTTAGAATCCCACTAGGTGTGCCAAAAATTGTTGTCACTTGGATTTGCACCCCTTGAGCCTTATAAATCACTCAAAGTGACATATAGATTAAAATGACTAATAACAAGGCTAATGCATCATTAAATGACATCAAAAGACCTATAACATACCCCATAACAAATTATTAGACCCCTATAACATATAAAAACCAAGTTTTTACCTATAGGGGTCCAAATTTGACCTTGAAGTCAAATTTGGTCAACAAGTTAAAGATAAGGAAAAATACCCCTTTATGCAATATTTTATCACATATGTAAAGGAAAGAGATAAGGTTAAAGCTAAAAAATCTATTATTGTATTTCCAAGTCAAGAAGTCAAAACACCCATTATTTTTCTTCCTTTTGATCATTATCTAATTCAAGATAAGATTCAAACTCTTAACAATGATGTGAATATTTAAAAATAAACTTAAATATATGGTGAAATAAGTTTCTCATACACATTTATAAAAGATAATCAATATGGCATATCACAATCTCAAGGACATCTAATAAGCTAAATTTCTCCTCTGATAATGTTTACAACAATAAATATGATCCTAATTCCACAAAAGATTGGTATGAACCTGATGATCCTAATTATGAAAAATTTGAATATGAAAATATAATTTAGGGTTAAAATACATATTATATAAGGCTTATATAAAGTCATCCCCTTTATGAGCTTCTTGGATTATAGTTGTATTTCAATGTACATAGCTTGTTTTTCTCTTTACCTTTTGTTGTTTATTATTCTACACCTAATCCAATTTTATTCTATCACTTTAATTTATTTTTAATTTTGGGATATTTTATCCCTTTTATTTTTTCAAACAAATTTTAACAATCCATGAAAACTATCTTACTAAGCTATCATTGTAAATCTTTCATGGCAACTCATTTGCTTGGTCATTATTACACATTTATACATGCCATAACTCCCATTTGTGCTTTCAAGATAGCATATATCTAATTTTTTATGAGGTTAAATGATCATAGTTGTGATCTATGCTACATATCCACCTACATTAGGGGAATTTCACTTGTCTTCTTTCTTTCTATGCTGTGTTTCAACACCTTGTTGATGGTTGTTCAAATCTCTCTCCTATGTTCAAAACCATGTTGCATACCTTGTTTTTGAAGCTTTTTCAACCTTAAATTATTTTTACCTTTTTAAATATGGAAAAATAAAAAAAATTAATACATTTAACAATTAAAAAAAACAAAATATTTTCAAAGATATAAAATTAGGACCTATGAGCATATTATCACATTGTTGGATTACATGTTTTCATCTTCCATTTATCTTTATGTTTAGTAAATAACATATTTCATTAAATTTTCAATACAAAATTCTTATCACAAGGTATATAAGTGTGAAATAAGACATATTTTTATATAAATAGGAAATACTCACACATAAAGGAAGCTACCCTAACTATAAATTATGTATATAGTCAATCTAGACAAAGTAACACTAGCCAGACAATAACACACTACACTCATGTCCTCCTATTTTAGACATGTAATTTTGCATCGTACATATCTATTTATGAATGAAACATGGTAATAGGGACCTCTTATAGAGTTTTTTATCACATAAAAAAATACATATTTAGATATTAGTCAAATTTCAAGCTAAGACATACTTTTACATGGATGTGATGTTGGGATAACATTTTATCCAATAACCTTGCTCAGTTTGGGGCATATCATCAATTATTTATAAAAAACTTTTTATTTATTTATTTATCTACAAACCTTTTTTCCATGTTCATCTATAAAAAAACTAATGTCTCACTTTCATCCATATTTTACATGTGCCATTATGAATATACTATTTGCTAACATGAACATAGATAGATATGATAAAAATATGCTACTTTTAATATCTCTATGATTTTTTCATATACTCACTTCATTACATAAATTTCTTCAACTTGAATGCTTATTGAATACGGCCCTTGGCCTTGTGCTTTCAACATAAAACCTCTTGCTTGTATGGGATCATCATGTCATGTGTCTTTGGCCTTTGGCCTTTTATGTTTGTGAGATATTTACATGTCCCTCATATTAATCCTTTTGACCTTAGGTGACATTTTATGCAAAATTTCTAGTTCTATGTGACATCTTACATGTCTTTTGTATGTGGCATTCAAGCCTTTTTATGTGACATTATGTGACTTTGCTTACATGTTCATTAGTGGCTACTATGGTGCCATGATTCTTATCATGAACTACTACGTACATATATATATATATATATATATATATATATATGGTGCCATGATACATATTGTGCACATGTTACTTACATGTCTCAATGATTCATCTATTTAATACTATGAATACAATACATATATGATACTTTAATTCTATATTACATGATGCAATGTAATATACAAACTTTTAATATGCTACAATGTTACATCTCTAAGATTCCAATACAATTCAAATATGCAACATGTTATTGTATGATTATATATTTCACAAATACTCTCAATTTTTTTTAAGGCAAGTGATTTGCAATAAATTTTAATAATATCAAAATGGGACATCATAATGGGCTTATTTTCAAGCTTTCACAAGGAACATAGTTTATACTTGACTGTTTACAAAATGCAAAAATCAGAATTTTGAGATTATGGGGGCATTCAACTTATTTATGCACTCCACTCTTATATCAACTCAAGCACAAATATACTTATATGAAGACAATTACAAGATTTTAAATATTTTTTGAAATAACAAAATAACACTTTATAAAATAATAGGGGCATGGTATGCATTCATGTCTAAGCTACTACTCTACAAAATCCATAATTCTCTTTTTCCAAGGTTCAAAGTTTCAAAAATTTACAGTCTGAATATAGATTTATTTATAGCTGTGCAATTCATATTTTTCAATTAGACCACATTTGAGATTAGTGATGATCTATGTCTTGGTTGCACTTTAACAAACCATGTACTAGTTCCTACCTCTTCTTTTTAGTTCAACAAGTGAGTTATGCTTGAGCTTAGTGATGCTCCATATATTTGTTACAATGTAGAAAACCACTTTGATGGTTCCCATCTCTTCAAACATTACATAGTAATTTATGAGGGTTAGAGTATATAATATTTATAACTCAAGTATCTTCATTGATTTTTAAACTGATACTTGATAACTCTCAATTTTCCACATGTTTAACACTTTTCCACATGCCTCAGTAATGGGGCATGCACATCTCCATGACAAATACAAAGTGTGCATACACACTCAAGTTTGCATTTATTTTAGTCTAGTAGTATTATTCATCATTATAATAAATGGGAAAAATGTAGACACTAAAATTTAACCAATAAATGCTTGATAATGCTTGTTCTTGACACCTTTTCTTGCTTGGCTAATTCGACAATATTATAACCTATAATCTCTAAGAAATCATTCAAAGTATTTAAATCATTAAGAACATATTCTACAATTCCATATTTTATACCTATTCATTCTTATTTATCATATACTTGACTATCATTCTCATTTTAGAAGCCTTTGATTTTTCTAAACACATGTGTACTAGGTAGACAAGAGCATATTATGCGCCTATCAATTGGTGCAAAAATATCTCCTATGCTCTTATATATATATTCTTAAAAAAAATGATTCTTAAAGAATTTATCATGCACATAAATAGGTTGGTTATTATAAATATTAGAAATATCTATCTATTAAAACACATCTAGGGTCACACTTGAAACACCCAATTCTCCACCTAGCACTCTCTTACAAAAACATTTATCTTTATGATTTAAAAAAATCTATTTTATAAGTAGAGATCTCTATTACAACTTTTCTGTAATTATATAGTCTTTTTCCATTTATAAAATAGTTTATTTTATGTTGAGGACATCCTTTGTAAATCATTTTAATCAAATTTATTAGTTGCATTCATACGATTTTCCCTAAAGGGAGAACTACATCACTTGAGGCCATTTAGGCTATGTAGGCAACACTTAATCAAAAACGAGTTTTTTGAGGATAACTTAGCCATTCCCACATCCTCCATTTTCCCCCTTTATTCATTTTATTTTATTTCCTTTGCTTGTGTAGGACCAGGGTTCTAATCTATAGGTATTTTTTGTATCAATTAGAGCTCAACACAAAAATAGGTCACATTCAATAGTAGGTAAACAAACCCATATTTTTAGATCAACACACATTTAGACATGCTAAAGTTATAGTAGAAGAAAACAACATACTACTCTCCTATTTTCCTCCTGCGGACTTGTCCCAATAGACAATGATCCCCTATTTTCTAATGCATATGTGTTTTTAGGTCTTTTAATACAATCACAACATACAAAAAATTAACACATTTAAAAATAAATTAGTTGCAAGGATAATTCTTTAACTTTAACCTTAGTTTTATATTTTTATCAATTTATAAGTTTTGTAAATTTAGTATATCTCTATATTTACTATATTATGTCTTATATATCATCCTAGATCACAATTAAATAGTTTATATTTCCAATTAGAGTCAATTATAATTCATAATTACTTCTAGTGTAAATAGATGGGTGCCTTCTAAATAGTCTCCTTATGGGATTAAATTGGAATTAGTCAAGAATATGACCAAAAATTACTTTTTATATTCATTTATTGTCCCTCAACATGTTTCTATTATTTTTAAGCATGGTCCTAGGTTTGTAAATAACTATTTGATTACTTCTCCCTAGACTCATGATTTTATTATTGTAAAATAGTTGGCCCTTATGGTTCCAGTTTGGGTTGAATTATCTAGTATCCTTTATTTTATAGGCATTTCCTTGACCACCTCACATCTCCATCAGGTCAAGTTGGTATGCCATGAACCAAATGAATTTTATTTGACTTGTCCTTATAAATGTGTTTGCCTTAAAGTTGACCTTGCACATAACCTCAAGGAAACTATTGAAATTCAAATAGGAAATATATGTCATGTACAATGTGTTTTATATATCAATTTACACAATAATTATTTTTTTAGATAATATTCTAAACTTTAAATATAGAATGCACTGTGTTAGCCCTGCAAGCCAAACTAGTTTTAAAAACACTTGCTAAAACTTCTCAAACAAGTGATAAAGAGGGTTAGACCATCATTAGTATTAAAAAAATTGGATGAAATACGACATTCATTATAGCAATGAAGTTCATATTAGAAACATATTACATTAATTATAACATTGAAGTTCATATTAGCAACACATTGCATTACACTATTTTTCATGGCTGAAGAATTACTACAATTATTAGTTTGTTAATACATCTATTGGAGTGTTGTTTTTGATATTTTATAGTGCTGAATGGATTGAAAAATGTCAAGGGATATTTATTATTCCCTAGTGTAATACAGGGCCTAAAACACCATTTTATTTATCCTCTTTAGGTCTAACTACTGAGTTAGGGCAAGGAGAAGTAGTATAATTTTCTTAGTGATCAAAGCAAAGTTTTGAAAATTGAGTGAAATTTTTAGAAACCTAGATCTAATGAAAACATTATTAAAAAAATATGCCTAACTAACACTTATTATAAATGTACTCACTATAATTTTTGTCCCCTAAAATAGGATTTTATGTTTAGGACAAGGTCCTTCATTCACCACAATATTTTCAAGGTTCTCGTCATCTTGTAATAAACCTCTTATTTCCATTGTCAGAATTCAAAGACTAGGTATAGATTCCATGATATTCCATATACTTTTTAAAATCATCCTTTCATTTTTTATTGCTCTAGTTTTAGAAAATTAATGAGGGTTGATTTATTTTTCTATGTATTTTTTGGGCCCAGTTAAATGTTTATGGACACTTGTGTTACAATTTGATTGAAGTACGTGTTTATCTATAATATATTATTTTGAATGTTATTTATCCTCCTAAAGTTTTATTTTTCATCATGTTGTGATAGATCTAGATTTGATTAAAAATTGTTTGATGCATTTCCTCCCATAGGTTTATATGTTATTTTTGTAGTACGGTAAAGTGTTTTTAAATTAATAATGCAATGCACTAAACCATAAAAATGTGCAATTGAGATAAAAATAATTTTTTCTAAATAAATAGTTAAAATATACCTATGTAAATACCCAAATTTAGTACAAGTCCTTTCACCATACCATATTTTATCTATTTTTGCATAATGGGTCCACTTGTATTTATTTAGTTAGTTTTAGGCCTTAGGGTAATTCCTACCCCACATTACTCTCTCTATGACCCCTAACCTTTTAGATGTATTCAATATTCATCCATTTAAATTTTTTAATCTTTACTTGTATATCTACTAAGTTTATTGCACTCATTATAAGCATTTTTATTTCATGGAATAGATTTTAAAATTATAGATATAGGGTAGATTAGATGCTCTTAATCTATCTCCCTTTTTTGGGTCCTTCCCCTTGGGCCTAAATTCCCACATCTTTAATTTTACATATCACTAATTTCGATGGTCAAATATTATATTTGTCATTCATAATGAGTTTTATATTTATAAATCATTTCCTAGAAATTCATCAACTGTGATTCAAGTGTCAAGTATCTCTTAAGTATATCATATGCTTGTCTCTCTAAAATCAAATTTGAGACTTCACTTTTTATATTAATTACTATAATTTTGATGAAGTATTCCGCTTTGATACTTAAATATTCTTCATGCCATTGTGAAATAATCCACTTGTACCATAAGAGGGTTAGGTGAATGTTAATGTAGTTGCATCATAAATATAAGTGAAGAGGAGGTTGAAACCCTTACTCAAAATTCCATTTACATTGCACAAAAAATACTTGGCATATATTTTTAACATGCAAGATACATAACTACAACTCCCTTGAGGCTTCCAAACCCAACTAATTATATACCTTCTAAGTTACATGTGTGTTATGGTGAATTAGATTAAATGAGGAATAATATATCATTTTATGCATTCTAATTACCAATTCAGTGAGGAAAAATTACAAGATTGCACAATATTAAAACATAAACCTACATAAAAAAATCCATAACCTTAAAAGGTGCATAGTTCAGATTCAATTCTCAATAACATATACAATGGTCATAACATAAGGGCTAATTTAACATTCTGAAACCACACTATACATATTCATCAAAAATAAAGTAGGCATTGAATCTATCCTTGCATATTGAGCAATCCATATTTCATATAGAGCTTATCCATTCCCTTTAGACCATTACTACACTTTTAGAATTTTAGAATTCTATCAAGGTGTGACTATTCCATCTCTTTATATTTTCATATTGTCTATTATTTATCAAATAAATTTCAATTTCACTTATTTAATATTTGTATCCACTTGGTCACATATGATTTATTTTTTAACTTGTTACATTCTAAATATACCTTGTGTAGTTATGTTAGCTCTTTTGGATAAAATATTTTTAATTATGTGAAATTTATTTAAGACAACCTAATTTTAATATATTAAACTTACAAAATAATTGAAATTAATAAAGATAGGGTTTTTAGAAGAATAATGATTTTTCATAAATATTTGGATTGTTTAAGACAAAAATCAAGGGCAAACATATTTAGGAAACAAGGCAAACAAAACCTATTAAATTTAGAATAATAATAACTTTGAAAATTTGACCAGGAGTGGAATGATACACTCATAACATGAAAAAGTGTGGAATGGTACTCTCCTAGAAAATATTTTCTATAAATAAATTTTATGTCTATAATTCTTTACTCTTATGTTTCAAAAACATTTCTCAAATTTTTAGAATTCACTATGTATCGCTTAAAAATCCTTCTCCTTCATTAGAACCCTAATCGACTTAATTTTTTTTTATAAGACCTTGAAAATGGTAGTTAATTGGGGATCCTACCCCAATTACATCTTATTCTTGGAAAATTTAGAAATTGACAATCTACACGATTTTATAAGTAACTGTGTGATGCTAGCCCTAATCCTTATTGTTGACCAAATTTGACCTACAACTTTAATTGGGACCCCTATAGGTAAAAAATTGATTTTTAGGTGTTTTAGGGGTCTAATATATATGTCTTAAGGTGTTTTATATGTCATTTAGTGTGATTTCATGTTATATTATCCTTGGTCATTAGTCATTTTAGTCCTTATATCATTTTGAGTCATTTTGGGGTCAAAATAGGGAATTAAATGAGTTGTAAGGCATCCTAGGGAAGTGTGAAGGTGTAATAAGGGTTATTTCATGTGAAATGTGTCATATGATTAATGTTCATAACTAAAAGTGACAATTTATTTAGAAGAAAGAATAGTTTTCTTTAGAAAAGATAAGAGTTTGGCACTTGTACGACCTATGAGAGAGTTTTAAACATGGGATAAGGTTTTAATATGAATATTCATCTTCCTATAACTCATATTAGTGATTGAAATGATTTTTAAGTGCTAAAAAAGGCCTAAAACCATTTTGATCCTTTCTTGCCCTTCTAGACATGTAAAAGTGATTAACATGTTCATGCTTGGTATGGTTAGTAGAAGAGGTTCCATGTAAAAATAAAGTGGGAGGTGGTAGTACACTAAGATACCTCCATTTAAATAATAAGATTTCCAAGATTGGTCAAACATGCTTTATGAACCATCATTTACAATTTGACTGTGTTTTGTTACTCACTATTTCATGCACCCTATAGCTTTTGCTTTGGTTTGGGAAATTCTATGCAATACAGTTGCTAAGGTGGTTTCAATATAATTTTGACTCTCTACCCTCACATTATCCATGCTTGGTTTCAAATTTTAAGGTGTTTGGATATGCAAATCATTTCATGTTGTAAGAGGATACACCATTCTTTGTTACAGGCAATTTCTTCACCATTTTCAAGAACTTCATGCTTGATCATGGTTTCATGGGGTGGTGATAAGTCATTTTTCATGTTATAAATTATCTCTTGATTCAATTTTCCTTTAAATCTCATATCTAAAGCAACATTCCATGAGTTGCAATCATGAACACTATGTAGTCAACTCTTTGCTCACTTTTCACTTGTTTCCATGGTTACAATCACGTGTATGAAACTATCTAGTGTGATCATGGAGGTGTAGTGAGGGTAAAAAAATGTTTAAAATGTATTTATAAATGGGAATGAGAAGATTGGACTCTCCAAATAGTGTGTAGAGGGACTGTGCAGTCATGTGCAACTTTTGCATATATTTTACCATTAGAGTGTGTACATACAGGTTTTGAAAAGGTTTCAAACATTAAAATGTGGTTTAGATGTTTGACTCAAATAATTTAATACCATCATACATAATTTGAATCTTTGTAAGGTAAAGAGGTTGGTCATGGAGTCAAACTCATCTTTACTACCTAAATCACTATTTGCCAGCATACAACTAAAACTCCACATAGGTTTATCATGATGATGTCATGCTATTATGGGAGCATTTTTAGTGGTTTCAAGATCTTGGAGGTGTGAAGAATGAATTTGAGGTTTTTGAGATGGATATATAACTCATAAGTGGTCTAAATCAATGCATATTGTCCATATTATGCCCACTACCTATATACACTAAAAATCTTCACCTACAGGTGGTATTATAGGGGGCTGAGAACTCTCAATGGAGGAGTTGGATAATTTAAAACCTTCATTGGAGTCTTATAGTGTTGAATTTATCATAATACATATGCTTCAATCTTGAAGTGGACAAGTTAGAATAAGGAACTATGATCAAAGCATAAGATGACTGAATTCTGGGATTTAGTCCCTGAAATGGAAAAATAGAGAACCTAAGCCTTTTACCAAGGTTGTATGACATGGTTACAAGAGATTTTGATGCATAATAATGGTTTTAAATTGTATCCCATACATGGAACAAGGACTTTACAAATTTTAAAGGGTATAAAGTTTATGGAAGATAGTTTTTGAAAACCTCAAAATTGCCTATTTTTGCACTATGTCCAAGCAATATTATCTACAAGATTTGAGTTACAAGAAGACCTATTCAACCAAGGATTTAACATGAGACCATGACACCATGATAACATGGTTCTATATCATATAATATATAATTATATGGTCTAAAATATCATCATAAGGAATTATACTTTGTTTTTTGCTTCCTATACACACTTATAGTTTGTATAAATAGCCTAAACACCCATCTACGATTGTAAGGAGATGAAAAGGCACTTTAGTTCAAATAAATAAAGATAAATTTGAAAGCATGTTTTGAAAATTATGGGATTAAGATGAAATAAAGATAAGTCATGGGCTTCAGAGGAGAGGTCTGTTAGACATGGTTTCAAGCCTAAAGTAGGACTACATAGGATTTTTAGGCCAATACCCACCTACAACTGTGTAAGCATGCAATGAGCCAAAAAAAACATTGCCTAAGTGATGATCTATCCCAAGTAACATAAGTGAACAAGTTCAAATCACTGATAAATTTAACTAGAAGGTGTCAAGGAAGCTCATTCAATATTTTCAAGGTCTAAACTATGCAATGTTTACTTTAGATGACCCCCTCCAAAGCAAAAAACATAGTCTACTATAATTGAGATTGACAGTATTCAAGTTTGGTGATTTTGAGTGTGGGAGTGCATAAATATGAGTTAAAAGGATAAAATAAATGAAAAATGGTATTAATGGATTAAAAATAGGCATATAAACACTACACTCAAGACATAAACACACATGATCACCTATAGGTGCAACATATTGGAGCCAAACATAGTCATGATAGAACTCAGTCTTGAGAGTTCAAGGTATGAGGGGTATATGAAAGGTCAGAGTAGTGAATAAATATTGGAAAATATCCACCATTATAATCAAAACATTTATAAATTTTTGACATGAGAAAACTTGTATGGAAGAGGGGATCTAATGATGAAATACATAGTCTAAAGTGAAATCCCTGCACACATTCCTTGCTTGGCAGGTCTGTCTTAGTTTTTAAAGCTTTTGGAGGGTCAAATGGTTGAAAAAGGATTAAATTTTTTATAGAGTGTAATTTAAACATATATAAGACTCTATAACATTCAAATTTTCTAATAAAATGGGGTAAGTACCCTCTATTTTGTCTCAAATAGAGGGTACTTCCCTAGAGTCAAAACTGATAGGATTTGGAAAATGAAGATAGAAGGGTGAAATGGAAGCTAAAATATCCTTAGAGGAAAGTGTGGAGATTTGGAACACATATAGGGAAATATGGTATAACATAAACAAAATTATGGAACTCAATAGGGTACCCTACACTCTTAAGGTTGCAGTCAGGTCTATGAGGTATGTCTAGGCCTAGAATCCAAATGAAGGGCCAACTTCCTTTCCAACCTTGGTAGATAATTATAATGAATTTTTTAATTTTCATAGCATAATAAAAAAGGTTATAAATCTTTTTAAAGGCATAGGAATGATAGGGGAATCCAATTTTGGCTCAAAGATAGTATTGAGCCTATGCAAGTGGAAGGAAGAGCTTGATAGAGCAACTTTGGAAGTTCATATCTCTCTTGGTGATTTGCATGGGAACATAAGAGGTTTGAATAAGTTATAAATGGTCATAGATAACTCTTTTGTGGCATTGGATTAAAATTTGAACATGAAATCTTGATGAACAATAGCTAAGAGGGTAAAACTGTCTAAAACCCTCTTAACCCTTAGTCTACACCCAATGAGGGAAATTAAGGAGATAAGGAACCAAAATGGCATATTTTTTCTTAAAAAATGATTTGAGGTTTTATAATAATCTCTTATAATCCTCCCCACCCTTTTGAGTTGTATAAAATTATACAAACAAGGTACAAAATAGGGCACTTTTGACTATTTTATGTGTTTTTTAGGTTCTAGGACGTTTCAAGAGATTCAATAAAGTTTGGGAGGAATATATAGAATTATTATAACTAATTATGTTAATTTAATTCATTTTAATAATGAATAAGTGTGCCTACTATAACTCTCATCTCAGCTAGTCAAAACTAGCATAGTGAACATGTTGGTGAGAAGTGTGAAAATGGATGTCCTTTTAAGGTGTGATTGATGCTTCTAAGACCATGGAGAGTGTTGAAAAGTGTCATACACTCCATTTTATTAATTTTCATGGAAAACTAATGCATTTTTGGAATCCAAGTGTGCAAGGTGTGTGGAAGAGGAGTTTCTTAGACTATAGATGATGATGGCTAATTTCTAGAAGTGTTAAGGTTGAGTGAGTTAATCTATTAAATAGTGCCATTGAAGGCCTCTAGTATATTACTCCTAGCCTAAAAATTAATCCATAACCTCATAATTTAATATTGATGTGAGAAGATGTAGATTGGAGAAGTGTATGTTTGGTTAGTCTCTTGGTTTCATGTATAACATGCATATGGTTGGAATTCATCAACTTATTTGGTGTATCACCTCACTTAGGATAGTTTGTTTAAAAATTTATCTTTCCCTTTCCCCCCAAAAATTTTAGGTGTATTAGTGATCCAAAGTGGTACATCAAGGGAGTTAGTCCTATCTAGAGACTCACCTCATTCTTAGGCTCACCCACAACCTTGAGGTATTTCAATTGTGCCATTTGGATGAGGAGAACTTAGACATATCATCAAAGGGTACAAATCTAAGTGACAATAATTTTTTGCATACTTGGTGGGACTCTTAGTCTAAGAAGTTTAAATATTTTTGGTGTTATCTTTCAATAATTAGCCTTTAGAGGTATTTATATAAGCATCAATGGTGACTCTAAAGTTACATCAATTGGTTAAGTAAACCAGGTATTCCTTTTGAATATTGTTGATAACCATTACTTGTGTTCTTTATTACTAATGAAGTTATATGGCTGACTTTGGTGTTAAGTACTATTTTACACATGTTGGTGAGACATATCTTGCTTATGGCACTCCCTATCAGCCTTGGTGTGATTATTACCAGTCTTGCTATGACCATTTTCAACCCTATCATGATCTTTATCAGACTTATAACCATCATTTTAATGAGTTGTATCAATCCTAAACTCAACCTTATCCATATTTGTTCCTAGTCAACCTAATCAATTCTCAAGTCAATCCATTTCCACTTTTAAGCAAACTCTTTTGGGCTATGAGAAGTATATGTTAGATATTGACAAACAAAATGGATATGGTCTAGATTTTCCTATTCATCATATTAATAAGGTGAGAGATGATTTAGAGCTGGTCAAAAGAGAATGGGCACCTATTGAGAGAGCTAGTTGGCAAAGGCTCACAAGTGAGATGCTAAATGTGAGTGGCCTAATTTCATCCTTAGAAGATAGGATAAAAATTCATGAGGAGAATCCTCACCATGTATATAAAACTTCATATCCAATTCCAAAACATTTATATTAGTCCTACATGATTCCTACTCATGAGCCCTATCAAGCTTGTCAAATTCATCATTTTCCCAATCAACTAGAAGAGAGATTTGAACAGAAAAACCTTATTTTTGAGGTATATATTGATAGATAGATTGAGTTGGATAATATGTAGATGAAATATTTATTATAATAAATAAATGAATTTGAATCTAAGCCCTCATTTACCTCTCCTATTGCATCCCAATCTAAAGAAAAAACCTCTAGGTATGAAATTCTAAGTTGGAGACAAGGTGGAGAATCCAAGCCTAAGGAGATTCCAAACTTATTAAAAACTTCATCTACTCCTAAATATATACCACTACCTAAATAAGAGGATAATAATCCTAATATCATAAGATAGATTAAGGTAGTGGAATCATACATAAAGAAGGAGGATAAAGGCCTTGATAAATAGTGTGAAGTTGAGAAAGAGCTTGATCCTAGGCAAGACCCTCCCACCATTCCTCAAGAAACCTCTTGTCATCCATATGAGCCCTATTATTCTCCTCATACTCATGATTATTCCTATAAAATCCAAGATATAATTTTACAAGATAACCTATCCAAACAAATTGAAGATTTAGAGTCAAGGATGAAATTGCTAAGTCAAAGTGTGATGGAAGGTTTAGACCCAAAATAAGATCCCATGCCTAAAAAAACCCCATATATCCTTCCTAAAGAGATTAATCAAGATAAATTAGATGTAAATTAAGTCATTATAAAATATAATGAATAAAAACAAGCTATTTTAGCCCAATATTTGCCTCCACTTCCTTAATAACTTCAAAAAGAATCCCTTACTTTTCACTCTCAATATGATTTTGAGTTCTATGTGCCACCTCTACCAACTAGTTCATCTTGTCCTCAACCCATCAACCTTTGAATTGATGTAAATATGGTATGGGAACTTAAATAGGATCATTTGGTTGAGGAATTTCATAACTCTTTATTGAATAAATTACAACTCTTTGGTAGCCTCATTGGGCTAAGTCACATGATTTTAAGATGCATAGTCTTGGCATCACTAAGAAGGAGATGGAAGATCTTACAAAATTTAAGGAGAAAATTTAGGTTATGAAAATTAAGATGAAACTTGAGATCCTTCAATAGGTCCTAAATGTTGAATAACACTAGCTTGATGACCTCATACATCAAGAAAATAATATTGAAGAGGTTGCGGTCCTAGAAAAATCTCTTGAGACCAAGGTGGAAGTTGTTGTTATTGAAGATGACCCAATACCTTAGCCTAATTTTAAACCACCCTCAGATGTATTTTAGCTTTAATAATACCAAATTTATGACCTCATACATCAAGAAGAGAATTTTGAAGAGGTAGTGTTTCTAAATGATAAAGAAGACAAAGATGATTGGCAACTACAAATGAAGTTCTTTCAAGAGTTTGAAAAGATTTGCAAAGTTAAGGGTCAAGTACATGAAAAGGTGAAGAAGGAGTCTTCCATGGAATAAAATGACCAATATTGGGTAGAATAAGAAAAAATCCTTGATGATCTAGAAGAACTTACAACTGAGAAGAAACCCAATCTTATTGAGAGCACTATGGAAATCAAGAAGGTATGCCTTGTTGAACCACCATTGGAGGTTATAATTGAGCATTCATATGAGAAATTTGAGGATATTTAGATGAAATAATAGTTAGTTTCCATATCTAATCTATTTGGAGTTACTTGGTTCTCAATGAACATCATGTCAATGAAGTTGGCAAACATCATGAAAAATTTGGAGGCATCAATGCTAAAGTATAAAAGGCTACATGTCTCACTAAATACTTAATGTCATGAATCAAGAAGAGTTTAAAACTTAACCTTTAATCAAGGATATATTTTTCATCTTAGGTTAGTTTTTTTAGTTTTGTGTGTGTGTCCCATAAGTTCTCATGAAACACATATGTGTTTGCTTTTGCTTTGTATGTGTCTTTTGTTTTATGTGGTTGAGGTAGTCATTGGTCTTGTCTTGATAAAAAGTTGTTGTCAAAGTCATCTTTTTGTGTCTCAAACTTTAGATGACTCCATAATCCCAATGGACTGATAAAGCTACTAGTCTAATTAGCATATCAGCCATGCTACCCCTGTGAGTCACCAAGTTGTTGACCAAATTTGACTGTAGGTCAAATTAGGACCCTTTTAAGTAAAAACTTGATTTTTAGGTGTTTTAGGGGTCTAATATATATATATATATATATATATATATAAAAGGTGTTTTATAGGTCATTTAGTGTGATTTCATATTATATTAGCCTTGGTCATTAGTCATTTTAGTCCTTATATCATTTTGAGTTATTTTGGGGTCAGAATAGGGAATTTAATGAGTTATACGACCTCCTAGGGAAGTGTGAATGTGTAATAAGGGTTATGTAATGTGAAATGTGTATTATTATGCCTTAATCAATTATTCATAATTGAAAGTGAAGGTTCTTTAGAAAAAAGATAAATTTTCTTGGGAAAAGAGAAGAGTTTGGCACTTGTATGACTTATGAGAGAGTTTTTCACATGGGAGAAGGTTTTAATATGAATATTAATCTTACTCACACTAATATAAATGTTTTTAATTCTTTTTAAGTGTTAAAAAATGCTTAAAACCATTTTACTCCTTTCTTGCCCTTTTAGACCTGCAGAAGTGATGAATAGGTTCATGCTTGGTATGGTTAGTAGATTAGGTTCTAGGTCAAACACATGTGGGAGGTGGTATTAAAATTAGAGAGATATATTTACATAAAAATATTTCCAATATTGTTCTCTTTATGAACCATCCTTTACAAGCTGACTATTTTTTATGCTCATTGTTTCATGCACCCTATAGTTTTGCTTTGGTTTGAGTAGTTATATACAATCTAGTTGTTAAGGTGGTTTATAGATAATTTTGAATATCTAAAATCATGTTATCTATGCTTGGTTTCATTTTTCAAGGTGTTTGGATATGAAAATCATCTCATGTTGTAAGAGGATACACCATTCTATGTTACAGGTAGTTTTTTCACCATTTTTAGGAACTTCACACTTGATCATGGTTTCAGGGGGTTGTGATAAGACCTTGTTCATGTTATAAATGATATATTTATTCCATACTCATTTAAATCTCATATATAAAGTAAAATTTCATGAGATTCAGTCATGAACACTATGAAGTCAACTCTTTACTCACTTTTCACTTGTTGCTATGGTTGCAATCATGTGTATGAAACTATTTAGTGTGCTCATGGAGGTGCAGTGAGGGTTTAAAAATATTAAACATGTATTTATAAATGAGAATTATAATATTGGACTATCCAAATAGTGTGTAAAGGGTCTGTGTAGTCATGTGTAACTTTTGCATACAATTTACCATTGGAGTGTGTACTTACAGGTTTTGAAAAGGTTTCAAATGTTGAAATGTGGTGTAAACGTTTGACTCAAATAATGTAATAAAATAATAAATCATTTGAATATTTGTAAGGTTAAGAGGTTTTTCATGGATTCAAACTCATCTCTACTACCTAAATCACTATTTTCTTGCATACAACTAAATCTCCACACAAGTTTATCATAATGACATCATGCTATGATGGGAGCCTTTGTAGTGGTGTCAAGATCTTAGAGTTGTGAAGAATGAATTTAAGGTTTTTAAAATGGATATACAACTCATAATATGTATAAATAAATGTATATTTTCTATATTTTTCCCACTACCTATGTACACTAAAATCCTTCACATACAGGTAGTACTATAGGGGGTTGAGAACTCTCAATGAAAGAGTTAGATAATTTAAAACATTCCTTGGAGTCTTAGAGTGTTTAAGTAAAAAAAATAGATATGATTTAATCCTAAATTGGAAAATTTATAATAATTAACTGTGATCAAAGCACAAGATGATTGAGTTTTGGGATTTAGTCCCTAAAATGGAAAAATAGAGAACCTAAGCCTTTTACCAAGGTTGTAGACATGGTTACAAGAGATTTTGATGAATCCTAATGGTTGTAACTTGTGGAACATATATGGAAAAAGGAATTTGAAAATTTTAAATGGAATAAAGTTAGTGGAAGACAATTTTTGAAAACCTCAAAGTTGCCTATTTATGCACTGTTTCTAGGTAATATTATTTATATGATCTGAGTTACAAAAAGACCTAGTCAACCAAGGGTTTAACATGAGACCATGCCACCATGATAGTATGGTTATATATGACATAATAGAGAATTATATGGTCTAAAATATAATCATAATGAATGATACTTTGTGTTTTTCTTCCTATACACACCTATAGTCTGTACAAATAACCTAAACGCCCACCTACAATTATAAGGAGATGAAAAGGCACCTTGGAGTATCAAATCAATAAATAAAAATTTGAAAGAATGTTTTGAACATTATGGGATTATGATGATATAAATATAGGTCATGGAAATAATATTATAGGTCTATTTTATATGGTCTCAATCCTAAAGTAGGCCTACATAGGATTTTCATGGCAATACCCACCTACAGCTGGGTAAGCAGGTAGTGAGATGAAAAAACATTGTCTAAGTGAAAAAGTTAAAATAAATGATAAATGGTCATATAAAGTGTTATGTAATCTCATTAAATGTTTTAAATTTCCAAATTATGTAATTTTTACTTTAGATGACCCCCTCCAAAGCAAAAAAATAGTCTACTATAATTAAGACTGGTAGTATGCAAGTTTGGTGATTTTGAATGTGGGAGTGCATAAAGATGAGATAAAAGGTTAAAAATAAATAAAAATGGTAATAAAGTATTCAAAAAATTCCTTTAATAACTAAATTCAATACCTAAACACACATGATTACCTACAAGTGCAACATGTTGGAGCAAAATACAGTCATGATAGAACTTAGTCTTGACAGTTCAAAGTATGAGGGGTACATGAAAGGTCAGAGTAGTGAATAAATATTGTAAAATATCCACCATGAGAATTAAAACATTTATAATTTTTTTACATGAGAAAAATTTCATAGAGTAGGGTCTCTAATGATGAAATACATAGTCTGAAGTGAAATTCTTGCACACAGTCCTTGCCTACTAGGTCTGTCTTGGTTTTTAAAGCCTTTGGAGGGTAAAATTGTTTTAACAAGAAATGAAAAATTGTAGACAGGGTTTTTAAAACCTATATAATACTCTCCAACAGTTAAATTTTTTGATAAAATAGGGGAATTACCCTATATTTTATCTCAGACAAAGGGTACTTCTCTAGAGTCAAAATTGGTAGGATTTGGAAAATGAAGATAAAAGAGTAAACAACAAGATAAAAGAGCTTTATAGAAAGTGTGGAGAGTTGTAAAAAATATAGGTAAATATGTTAAAACATGCACAAAATTATGGAACTCAACATGGTACCCTACACTCTTAAGGTTGTAGTTAGGTCTATGAGGTATGTCTAGGCCTAGAATCCAAATGAGGGGCCAACTTCCTTTCCAACCTTGGAAGATAATTAAAATGAATTTTGGAAATTAATAGGGTATTAATATAGGCTATAAATATTTTTGAATGTATAATATTTCTAGGGAATCCAATTTTGGCTCAAAGGTAGTATTAGGCTTGTGTAAGTGGAAGGAAGAGCTTGATAGAGCAACTTTGAAAGTTCATATCTCTCTTGGTGATTTTCATGGGAACATAATAGGTTTGGAGAAGTTATAAAGGGTAATAAAAAACTATTTTGTGTAATTTTATTTAAAATTTAATGTGAAATCTCTATAAACCATAGCTAAGAGGGTAAAACTATCTAAAACCCTCTTAAACCCTTAGTCTAGACTGATGAGGGAAATGAAGGAGATAAGGCATAAAAATGGCATATTTTATCTAAAAAAATATTGGATGTTGTATTATAATTTATAAAATTCCTCCCCACCCTTTTAAGTTATACAAAATTGTATAGATAGGGTACAAAATAAGGTAATTTTGACTATTTTGTGTGTTTTTTAGGTTTTAAGAGGTTTCAAGAGATGTAATAAAGTTTGGGAGGAATACATAGACTTATTATAACTCCTTATAGTAATATAAAACCTTATAATAATTCCTAAGTGTGTCTATCAGAGCTTTCATCTCAGCTAATCAAAATTGGCATAGTGAACATGATGATGAGAAGTGTGAAAACTTCAAATGGATATCCTTTTAAGGTGTGCCTAATGATTCTAAGGCCACAAAGAGTCTTGAAAATTTAAATCCACTCAATTTTATGAATTTTCATGGAAAAATGATGACATTTTAGAATACAAGTGTGCAAGGTGTGTGGAAGAGGAGTTTCTCAGACTATAGATGATGATGGCTCATTTTTATAAGTTTCTTGATGACTAGGACTACAAACAATGCATGGAGAGGCATGTATAAAATACTTCCCTCTCATTCCAATCATCATAACTATCCCTAGTCATTTTTTGTATTTTCAAATAGAGGTGAATAATGAAGGCAATTTTTTGAGCTAGAATGAGAAATTTCATGCCACTTTGCAATATTTTCATGACTTGTATGTCAACCTATTTATTTTGAACTTACATGGTTCATCCCACATCCTCTTCTCATGCATAATTAACTCCTTTTATCATATTTAGAAGTGTCCTTGTGACCCTTGGACTTCTCTCTTCTCCTCTCTCTCTCTCTCTCTCAACTTCTATAAGAACTAGCCATTTTGGCCTTTGTAAGTTATGCTCCACCTGAGTATGGTGAAGCCTTACTCATTTTCATACCATCAAATAAATAATACTACTAAATTTTAACTCTTAATGATTGTTCATAGTGTGTTTTACTTAGATGATTGATCTTTCTTTGTGATAATTATGATTTTCTTAGCATGTTGTCTCATTCTTTCATCCTATTTTTAGTTAGAAAATTTCTTCTTGTAGGGCAGGTGAAGTGTTCTAGTAAGTGTCAGGGTTGAGTGAGTTAGGCTATTTACTATTTCCATTCAAGGCATCTTGTCTAGTCCTCCTATCCTAAACATTTATCCATAACCTTATAATGTAATATTGATGTGAGAAGATGTAGATTGGAGAAGTGTATGTTTGGTTAGTCTCTTAGTTTCATGTGTAACATGAAGCTATTTGGAAGTCATCAAATTATTTTGTGTATCACCTCCCTTAGGATAATTTTCTTTTAGTTTTCTCTCTCCCTTCCCCCAAAAAAATTTTAGGTGTAGTAATGATCCAAGGTGGTACATCAAGGGAGCTATCCTTATCTAGAGATTTACCTCATTCTTAGACTCACCCACAACATAGAGGTGTTTCAATTATGCCACTTAGATGAGGAGAACTGAGACATATCCTCAAAGGGTCGAAATCCAAGTGACAACACTTATATGACCTTTCACTACTTGAATGATTGAAAATGATGAAATATGAAGAATCCAAAGGAAATTTTACTTTTCAAATAAAATGATATACTTTTTCTTATTACCCTCAACCTTTTCTTGAAACTCTTTCTTTCAACTCACTTTTCCATTAATTTTTCACTTATAATTATTTTTTCATACATACACTAAAGCACATGCGTATTTTTAAATTTTTAAAATTCAAATAAAAAACTCAATTGGTGTGCAATTCAAAAATAAAAATGGTGGTAAAATTAAAAAAAAAGCACACAAGGACCAAATAAATAGGGGAAAAGGTTAAAAGACCCATAAAAGTTTTAGATTGGGCCATAATTGAGGATTGATGACTAGATAGACATGAATACACAAAGAAAACACTATTTTTAGTAGTGAAATCTAAAAACATGAGAAGGAAAAAGCTTTACACTATTGCATTATCCAAAAGAGCTTTAGGAAGGTAAATTTGTAGAGGAACATAATATCACCCAAAAAGGTGGTTATGCGACTCAAAATTTGAAAATATAATAAAGTATGTTTTCCCTAATGACCTCTTATTCACCTATGCAAGTTAACTAACATGTATAAGAAAAACCACATTGTGGTACAAAAAACCTACACTAATAGCCCCACTTAAGCATAGCTTAGGTGAGTATAAGAATTGGGTCCAAAAAATGAGGCTTGATGAGGTAACCAAGTACATATAAAACCCCCATAAGAGGATGATGAAGTTACCTTAATCCCAAGAAGAGCTTGGGAATGAAGATACTTACTCTTAGTGAAGGGTTTGGTAAATATATCAATAGTTTTATTTAAAGTTTAATAATAACAGAGATTAATGAATTACTCATGAATAAGCTCTTGAATGAAATTCATGTGAATATTTATATGCTTGGTTTGCTGATGGATGAATGGATTCCTATAAATCTGGATTGTGCTTTGGTTATCATAAAATAAATGGTTAGTCATCAAACCTAGATACCAAACTTAGTGATAATCCCTTAAAGCCAAATAACCTTAGTGATAACATTAATAAATCCTTTTTGTTTGGAATTTGTAGAAGTATCAATAACATTATGCTTATTTCTTAACCAACTAATCGATCCTAAACCCAAGGAGAAACTATAGCTTGAAGTAGACTTGTGGTTTTAAATATCGACAACCAATTATGAATCTGTATACCAATCAAGTCAATATCAATGCCTACCCCATATTGAATCCCATAATTAGAGTACTCTAAATGTAGTGTATAATTCACTTAGCTTATTTATAATATAACTCATGTGGTTCCCATATAAATGTATAGACCATGCCCATTGCATATGAAATGCCATGTCTAGTGTATATAAGATAGATGAGACTAACAACAAGTTATTGATAAAAGGTAGTATCAACCAAAGGCATAAGACAATCAACCTAAAGCTTCACACTAGAAAAAAAGGGAGTTGGATTTAAATTATAGTTAACCATGTTAAACTTTGAAAGTAAATCAAGAGCATTCTTGGATTGTGTAGTAGTGATCCTAGACTCAAACTAAAAAATTTCAATCTTGAGGAAGTAATGCAATAAGCCTAGGTCAGTCATTGATAACCTATTAGATAAATTAATTTCCACTCCTAAAATGGTGGATGAATAACTCCTAGTAATCAATAGGTCCACCACATAGAGAACCAAAATCAATATAGAGTCATCTTGTCATAAAATTTAGACATTTAGATAAGAATGTCATCTAGCAAAACCAATTGAAAGAATAAAGGAGTCCATCTTGGCATACCAAGCCCAAAGGGCTTGTTTGAGGCCATAGATAGATTTCAAAAGTTTGAAAACTAAGGACAAATATACCACAAAACCTTGTGGTTGATTCATGTGTATTCCTCTTTGAGGTCACCATGAAGAAAATCATTCTTCACATCCATCTAATGAGCATCCTAATGATGTGATATGGTAATGGAAAAAGTGATTAAGATAGATTTCATTTATGAAAATGGGGAAAATGTATCATTATAGTCAATTTCAACTACCTAAAAAAAATCCTTTTTAACAAAATGTGCTTTGAACTTGTCTATTGATCCATTTACAACAAATTTTATTTGATAGATTCATCTACATCAAACAAGTTTTATTACCTTAGGAAGAGGGACTAAATCCCATGTTTTATTCCTAATCAAGGAACCATACTCCTCTTGCATATTATAATCCCACTCAAGAATGTCAAATTACTCACAAAATGACTGTTGATCAGAAGCAAAGAAATGAATGCATGTGGGATATTTTGGAACTATGAACATGTCTACCTAGTGTTTGATGGAACTCCAACCCAATTACCAACACTTTGAAGCATATATATAGCCCAAATAATACTAAAAGTTAGAGATTTGAGTAAATATTCATCATCATTTGAAAGGTGACTAGGAGAAGGAGGAAAAGAGTCTCCATCACCACTCTCTTCATTAGAACTAGAATCATAATCCAAATCTTCAAGAAGTTGCTCAGGGAGATATGAATCATCAAAAGTATCATCAATTCCCAGTGAGACCAAGGAAGAGTGAGAAGTGTTAGGTGTGGATTCTAGAGGACCTTCCTAGAAATGAACACTCCTCTCAATGAACAACTCATGAGTAGTAGGATGGAGAATCATGTATCCCTTAAAAATCTCAAGATATCTAATAAAGATGCAAGATAGACTTTGAGTTTCTAATGACTTATGTTTATTCTTAGGAATGCAAGCCATATCAGTAGATCCTAACAATAAAAAGTGATTAACTATGGGTTTTTAACCACTCCATGCATTAAACAAGTGACTCCATTCAATGATTTATGAGAAACTTAGTTTTGGATATAACACACACACATTTTATGGCCTCAGCTTAAAATTAAGGTAAAAGAGACTTGGAGTGGAGCATATAGGTGTCTATTTCCTTCAAGGACCAATTATTATGTTCTAAAACACTATTATACTAAGTATTATATGGAATTGTATGTTCTAGTTTAATCCCCTATGAAGTGTAGAATTACTCAAACCTATTATTAACATACTCAACACTATTGTTAGTGCACAAATTTTTTATGGATTTACCTAACTATTTTTATACAAACACATTAAAGTCCTAAAAATGATGAAACAACTCAGACTTTTTATTAAGAAAAAACACCCATGTATACCTCAAAAAGTTATCAATGAATGTAACCATGTATTTGGTCCTATTAAATGAAGGTTTTAGAAATAGACCAATAATATCACTGTGATCTAGCTTCAATGTTTGTGTAGCTCTCCATGATTTTCCTTTGTCATAATTCTCTTCAAGATGCTTACCAAGTATTTAACCTTGATAAACTCTTTAAGATAAAATAACACATGGAAGTTCTAAAACCATGTCATGATGATTGAGTTAATCTAGGTAGCAATAGTTAAGATGGATGAATCACTCATGCCATAATTTACTCACCCAGTTAGTATGAGTGAGCATTGAAGTAGAGGGTTGATAAAGAGAAAAATGTGAGAAAGTGTACAATAGAGACTAGTGATTTGATTTCCTAAATATAACTATTAAATCACTGTGTAATTCCTTAATAACCACTAAATCAAGTGTGAACTTAACTCTCTTAATTGAATCGATGTGATTGATCTAATAAATAGATAGGAGATTCAAGGACAATGAAGGAACACATAGAACATCTTGAAATTTCCCATCATTGCCTTCAACTAACCCTCTCCCACTAACCTCTATGGAAGTATTATCACCCAACAAGATGGAAGATGTAAAACAAGGTTCCATGAAAGAGAATATCCTCTAAGGAAACCATGTAGTTTGAGGCACCAAAATCAATCACCCATGTGGAAGGCTAGAATACAACTATAATAAGTGATTTTCCCTTATTTTTTACCTTACTATTGTATTTATCCTTTAAAGACTCATGTGTTGATGAACTCTGATTAGAAGAATTAGGGATACTAATGTTGTGATTCTCAAGCATATTAGTCAATTGGTCAATATACTTCTCATACATTTGGTTTATCATGCCCAATTTTATTATAGTATGCACATGTGAATCTCTCTTTCTTGGGTTTCTTGCTTGAATATGAGGACTCCGTTGATGATTTAGACTTAACATTAGATTTATGACCCTTTCTTTGCTCTTGGTCCTTCTTGTTTTGTTTCTTCTCCTTAATGTTGCTAGAAGTCTTTTGTTTGTCATGAATCAAAATTAAGGCATGTGATTTAAAGGAATTCAGTGTAATCATATAAATAATATTGTCTTGATCCTAGGTTAAATCAATAGTAATATCATCCAAGGATGAAATGGTCCATGTATCTCTAAGGCACACTTTGAAACATGGAAAGTAGGAATGAAGACATAATAGTTGGAACCCAATTTGATAAGGATGGAAAGAATAATTTTCATCCTTATTGTCAATGCTAAAAAGTTTCAATTGTAACCTAAGTGATTTGAGTTTTGTGAAAAAGTCCTGTATAGTGTCAAAATCATTTGGGCTCAAACTGATGAGTTCATCATCCAGTTCATGACCCCTTATTATATCCCTCTTCCTGAAGATTTTTTTCAAAATGATCCAAACATCATTAGGAGAAGTTGTAGATTCAATATGAAAGAGAAATTTGAGAGACATAGATAAATGTAGAAGACCATAGGACTTATCACCTTTGTTAAACCATTTCACCTCATCTGCATCAAGTATCAATTCTATTTCTGTATCTATCATGATTTAGTATAAGACTTTACTCAAGAATATTTGTAATTTAAAGTTCCACTTGAGATATTTGAATGGAGTAAGATTCAAAAATTGAATATGATCCATGATAGTAGGTAGATATCTATTGAAATTAAATTAATTGAAATATAAGGAAATTAAAGTCCGTTAAAACTATAAAGGTTCAAATTTAAAAGGCTTGAGAATAGTACCAATGCCTAGAGTTTGTAAAAAATCACACTTTAATAAAAAATGGCACCTAAAAAGGAGAAACAAGTTGAAATTTATGTGCATTTGAAATTCTTGTGTGTGAGAAAATTCTCCACCATGCATAAAATTTAAAAAAACTCAAGTTCTCTCTAAAAAACTTAGCCCCCCTTGAGGCAAAAGTTAAATAAATTTGGGTTGGAAGTGACCAAGGCTTAGGACCTATGAGTGTCCCCTCCCATTTGATGATGTCACCTTAAGGGTGTTGGATGATGTCACCAAAGGAAAGAGGGCATCAAAATTTAATACATGCACACATTACTATGTGTAAAGAGGGTGTCAAATTTTGGCAAGTGTAAAAATAAGTGTCAAAATTTGTAATGTTCCTAAGTAGTTGTTAGAACCCGTGACATGTTTGAGAAAAGGGTGGAATCTTCAATGCACTTGGGCAGCTATCAGAACCCATGATGTGTTTGAGTAAGGGATAAATTTTTTAATGTCCTTGAGTAAGGGTCAAATCTTATGGCATGTCTAGGTAGGGTTCAAAACCCATGACCTATCTGAGAAAGTGTCAAGATCTATAATTTACCTACATAAGGGTTAGAACTTGATAGTTGTTTTAGTAAAGGGTTAGACTTAGATTAGTGCACAAGTAGGGTTTGAAACCTGAAGTACATTTGAAATAAGGCCAAAATTTGTAGTATGTATATGCAGGGGTCATAACTTGCTAAGGTTACATATAGGGGCAAGGAATTTTTACAAATGTCTATGTGAGCCTAGAAATCCATCGAAGCTATATGATTTTAAGCTTGCATGAAAACTATCAAAACTGTAGATTTTATACAAATTCCAAAAAAAAACCAAAAACCCACCAAGTTTTTTAGAAAACCCAAACAAACCCAGAAATGGTTTTCTTCTTTGAGAATCTAGCTGTATGGATTTTTGTAGAATTCAAAAAAATACCTCAAAACCCTAAAAAATGGTAAAAAATTGACTATCACAAAATTATGTCATGTTTATAGTGGTCCCTAAGGTTTTGACACCTTTTAATTCCAAAAAGGTTGGTCATTTTTAGTGAAAAACCACCTGATGTAATATGACTAGCAAGAGATGTCTTTTCCCTTATTCTTTTTTGAATCTAAATCAACAAGGATCCTATAAGAATGACAAAATTGGAGAAAAAGGTGAATAAAAAAGGTGAATCTATAATAATCTAGGTGAAATAATGCTAGATTTCATAATAGAAAATATGGCATTTAGCTACTAGAATCGCTTTAATACCATATCAGATTGGGCCATAATCAAGTATTGATGACTAGCTACACACAGAGGCACGAAGAAAACCCTATTTTTAGGAGTGAAATCCAAAAACATGAGAAGGAAAAAGCTTCACTCTATTGCATTATCAAAAAAGAGCTTTAGGAAGGTATATTTATAGAGGAGCATAAAGCCACCCAAAAAGGTGGATATGCAACTCAAAAGTAGAAAATATAATAAATTATATTTTCCCTAATGACCTATTGTTCACCTAATCCAGCTAACATGTGTAGGAACAACCACATAATGGAATAAAAAATATACATTAACAAACATGATGGGTAAACACTATAGTACTACGCTCCTAGTCATACCAAGACAATATCTCTATGTTTTTAGTTAACTAAGCACATAGTACTACTCTTTTTTTAAGATCCAAGAAACATTGTGGAAATGTAGAGAACAAGGAAGAAAGAGAGAACATAAGGAAAAGGGAGAAAATGACACCTAACACAGAGAAAACACATGACAATAAGAGCCTAATATTTACTTTTAATTGATACATACAAATGTATCTTAAATTAATGTTAATTGACATGAAAAACTACCCCTAGACCAATATTAGGGGTCTACAATTTCACATAGTGTCAAATATAAATCTACTTAGTTTTTTTAGGGTTCATTTTGATGAAATATTTTATTTTTGTTGTTTTCAAGTCTTGCACCATTTTTAAAGTTTTGATATTTCATGTTTATATCTTTCTCTTGTGGCTAATGATATAAGAGACTTAGTTCTTATGTAGCATGACTTGTTTCAATATGGATATTTCCCAATGTATGATGACTTATAAGGTACATTATGATATGAAAAAGAGGGTTATGGAAAATAATGTAATAGTTCCTCCTAATCATCCTAAATATCTAGGTGATAACAACAAAAACATCCATCCTAATATCCCTCAAGCTCCTAAGCTTAGGTTGTTTGTTTGTAAAAGATTATGATACTATGGATCAATTATAAAATACTCAAGCCAAGATATTCATCCTCAATTAATTACTAATTCCAATGTGTATAAGGATATTCTTTACAAATGTTTAAATGACATAGCATTTACATGTGATACTAAACCAAATCAATTTTCCTTTATTGCTAAATATTTGAAATATACTGATAATGTAATTACATTTAAAAATGATGAGATAATCCAAAGGATGTCATTGATCAACATTTTTCATTGCACATTCAAGTTAAAATTAATAATATAGCGATCAAAAGAGTACTTGTTGGCAATTGTTTAGGATTAAACATGTAGTGAAGACTTTATTTTATAATTAGGTATTTGAATAGAATCCCTATCTAAATCATATATGATTACCAAGGGATTTGACAACCAAGAAAATGTCATAGAGAAATTACATCAAATCTATCACATGGACCCAAAACTCTAGAAATAGAGTGTTAATCTATATCTAATGATGTGAGCTATAATATTTTAATTAGGAAACCTTATATTCATGACATGGGTGTTATTTACTACTTTACATATATGTTTGAAGGCCATACATTGTGACATTATTTATACATGTCTCAAAGATGATGTGTTATTTATATTTTCCAGGATGATTAAACCTAGATATAAAATAACACCTCAATGAATAAGAATCAACCAACTATAATGTCAACTAAATTTTTTATTCTAAAGGACTAATGATGAAATTTTAAATTGGTGAAAGTAGTAATACTAAGGAGAATGCTTATAAAGTTGATAGTTTAGATGAGAAGTTGTTTGAGCTAAATTTTATGCCAATAGACCCTAAGAAATATAGAGATAATTTGAATGTATTTTATATTGGATATTTCTAAAATCCTCTCCAGATTATGGAACACCAACTCAAATATCACTAGTTATTTCATTATAATAAATTGATGTTTGGGGTCAAAGATCCATTGTAGATGATTGTTGTAACACAATTACATTAAAAAACCTATTAATCTTGTCGAAAATGCCTTATATAAATATAGACTTGGAATCAAAGTTGCACCAAAGATGGGCCATAATTGTCAAGGATTTGTAGACACATGAATTTGGTCAAAAGTTCTTGAAAATGTTAATTCTTGACACATCCTAAACCACATGACTTGCATCCAAATACATGACTCTTATTTGCCATTCCTAGAAGCCATTTATCTATATGTGGAATTGAAACTTAGTTTATGATTACTACTAAACAAAAAATTCAAATTTAAGTGCCAAAACTACTTAAAATCATCCTCAAACTATCTCTGACTCATAATAGTTGTCCCTAATCTTTTGGGATAGGTTCGCATTAGTTGGATAGGGGAACATGCCAAATAAAATCCTGTTTCCAAATTTAAAATAAATATTTTGGGTCTTCCTGAAAATTCCCTAAAGTTGTCTAAAGGAATTTATGAAAAGGTTTGCCTATAAATACAAATAAAATATCATTCATTAGCCCCACTTGCTATCCCTTGGTTTCTAGTTTATACACTATTGTACATCAATCAAATTTAACCTATTCTTTTCCAAACACAAAAAGACTCAAAAGGAACAACCACAACCCAAGTCTAAGGCATCTCAAACCAAGTCAAGAACTATCATTATAAAGTATCAAACCCAATTTTATAACTGCATGCACATAGTAAAGGATCACAATTACACAATCACTCTAGGTGGGTGATGAGACCCAAGAATGACTCATCTACCTATTTTATCCTTTCTTAAATAGTTCATTTTTTCATAGTTTACAATCCTAAATACTCATAATATAATTATGTGTATATGTAATATGTGTGTGTGTGTGTAAAGTAAATCTTAACTTTGATATGCTATTTCTTAGTTTTCTGATATGGTTTAATGGTTTGGTATTTTCATGGATAAATAGAATGGCAAAGATATTTTTTTATTATGTTCATTATCTTACATCTACTCTACCATATGCATATGTAGCCATTAGTTGGCTGGAATTTAGAGATTTAGATTAGTCGCAACAACTAGGAATCACCCACAACCACTAACTGTGAGCACCTATAATAACTGGTTGAGTGCACCCATAACAATGACTATAAGTGGACATTTATTGGATTACAAGATAACTTCCAACTATCACTTCCAACCATTTTCTAGCTCACTCAAGGATCTCTAACAATCATGAAACATGATGATAAATTATTATAATTTAATGGAAACTCTATTAAAATACACTTTTATTATTGGACTGTAAGGTCATAAGGTTTTAACCATCACTACTCCCTTCTTATCTTCATCTGATTTTTGTCACTATATATGATCTTATTCTTATAAATATCATGTCTTTATTAAGATACTAAGTACCTACCTTCTCTATGTATAGAGGATAATTGTAGGTAATTACAAGTTTAACATAACTTAGAAACATATTGGTTACTATTAAGAGAGTTGTTGAAATATTTTATGCTTTCGTGTAGCAATAATTATTGATACATAATTTGGCCAATGAAATTAAAGTGATTTGAGTTAAAGAATTTACAATATAGGTGGGGATATGAAGCACAAGTCTAATCAAGCAAGGTCCACATGTGAGGATTTGTTGTGACAATCCCATCCATTAAATAGATCTATCTATTTAGTTGTGTGCTTACATTCTAAGATTTCTATACACATATTTGATCTCAATAGATTTCATTGCAAGTAATTGTTCTTACATATAATTGATTTCCCTTATGCACTTTTCCATTTATGCAACTTCCACTTCATGTAAGTGTGTTTACATTCTGTCATTTTTATTTTTGCAAAGTGTGTTTCTTATACACAACCATTTGTACCTTAGGCTTACAAAGAGTCAAGTGTGCACATATGGTGTTGATATCTTACCAAAGTATACAGACCTTGGGTTGACAATTTAATGAATGAGAATTCTCAATGAACCAATTAGCTTCTCCTCTAGAGCACATTCTATTAAGTTGTATGTATAATGATTTGACTATATCAAGTTGAATTAGGGAGTTGATTTTATCATTTAGTGGGATAACTACACGGGTTTGATTTACATCCTTGGAGTGTTACATAGGTAAAAATCAATCATTGAGGGGGTGACTAAGGTCAGCATAACCCATTACACTACCCTCTTTTTTAAGGTTTCAAGATTTTAGAGTGCCCTTAGGGTTTTAAGGATAAAGAAGAGAAATAATGAACTATATGTGGCATAATTTGAATTGTGATATCTTAGCTTACTTATTAGACATAGGTATAATAGGTGCAACATTCATATTTTTATCACAGTCAACTAGGACAAGTCCATGGTCAATGGATTTGATCAGCCTACCCTCTTGTCCTCTTATAGCGATCTTATTTAGAGATAACCTCTAATTCTATTTTGATCTATCATAATTAGGGTTTTATTTATTTTATTATTAGTCATAAATCATAGTTAATTGGGATAAGTCTATGACCAATAGATACAAACACTGTCATAATCCTATCCATAATTAGTTTTAGATCCTTTTCCTCAACCTAAGCATGCACAATCACATATTTTGTTAATTTCTAATTTCAAATATCTAGATCAATATACATATATATGTATTTAAGCCAAGTATATTTATTCTTATGTTTTTAAAAAATAATAGTTTTCCATATTCATCATTTATCAAAATTAGAATTTTTGATTATTGTATATCTTTAGCAGTCTGATATCTATCTAGTTTTACACCTATAATCATACAACACATTTTATTATTTTATAAAAATAAGATAAAACATATTGGTGAACCTAAATATTTTTGAACATTGATTTTTTTTTTTGTCATATATTTTATTTTAATATTTGATATATATACACAAAAATCTTACTTTCATTTAGTTTTCAAATTTTAATTTCAATTTTCAAAATTCTTTTTTTCTTATTTTCCTAGAAACTATGTTCAATTTTTTTAAAAATTCATAGGAGTTGTGGTTGTGGGACAAGTGGTCTTTAGTTTTAACTAAGTCATTATGTGAGGGGTGTTTCTCTATTACTCAAGATGATATACATTACTAAATATGAATTTTAGTTTCCAGATACCTCATGGTCTATTGAAAATTCCTAGGTCTTATTTTTTAGCCATTGGAAACCTTAAATAAATTATTATTGTAGTGCTCTCTTAACTGGCTAGCCCAAATAAATTATTATCAATGTACCATAGAGATGAGATAGTGTAGATATAAGACAATGGAAGCCTTCATAGTTAGTGCCCTTTGGACTGTGTTCACTATTTATGATTGGGATCATTATATCTAAAATCCTATAAAGCAAACACAACTTGACTATGTACACCTTAACCCATGTTATAAATTATCAAGTTTGCTATATCCTTAACCTATAACATATCTAGTGATATGTGTGGCCAAATTGTGGCTAAATTTTTATATTATATTGTTACATTTCTCTAGGATTATTATATTATTAGTAGGGTTGGCCTATGTAATAACCATAGCCTAAGTAGAGTATATATAGGAGGTAGTAATTAGTATTTCATAATCATATTGAGAATTTTGTTCTTACTAATTTGTTTTGGAGGTTTCCTCTAACATCACATAAATTTAACAATTATGCTAAATTTGTGCACTTGTGACCACCCTATCACTCACTTAATTATAGACCTAACTTAGGGCCCCTTTTGATCGCTTTCTAACCACACATTGAGCCTCAATATCACCTAACATCATCTCCAACTATATTAGACCCCTAATAAGCCTTAATTATCCCTAACATATAAAAATTTTACATGTGGAAAAGAGAACTTGACTGGACTACAATGCATCACTCTCATGCCCACCTTGCCTCTCATGTCCAACTACTTAATAATGGTTATTTTCCAAATTTCAAAGCTAGGTGATGGTCAGCCTAGGTTTATACAAACCCACATTTGACTTATTTTCCTAAAAAATTCTACTTAAACCCATATTTGCAACCAAAGGGTTCATATAAAAAAAAACACCAAGATTACACTTGCACATTGAGAAGAAGCTATCTACTTTTTTCAATTCTACATCTACTCAACCCTAACATAGGGTTCACGTCATAAGTCACAACCAAGTAACTCAATCAATTCACTTAAATTATACATTTAACTTTACACATATCTCTACACACACCACCTAGGTGGGATAACTACATTGGGTTTGATCCCTCCTTAGAGTATTAGTATGTAGGTAATGTACCACATAGGGGTGTAGAATAACATAATCAACCTCTATTACTGAATCCTTTTTACTCACTTTGTTATTTGATCATCATGATAATATTGAAGTTTAGGGTTTGAATATTAAATCAAACTTATAGTGGTGACTACAAATGATTAAAAGCTCCCATAACAGTCACATAACCTAGAGATCAATCCACAAATAACTTAAAAACCTTAGACCCCTATTAGTACTTATACATGAGTGATATACCCTTAGACATGAGCATAGTGCTATCGGGTCTTACCCAAAATACTATTGTCTAAGCCTAGTTCTCACTCCATATTCATGATCTCAGTCATCAAATCTTCCTTTACAACATAATTTCATAGTTTGATTTATCTAACAGGGCTTGCTTCCAGCTAAGTTTTTATTTCTCTCCTTTATTTACTATTTTTAAAAATTTATAGTTTTCACTAGTTGTAAATTAGTCAGCATTCTATATTTATGTATTTAATCCCATGATTTTACTCAATTAGTTTATCTCCTAGGGTTTTAGTATAAATACCAAAAAAGATAAAACATATTGGTGAATCTAATAATTTTTTGAATATTGCAGTACCTTAAACTACCTTTAAGGTTTTTCCTTCCAGTTTTTTTGCACCTCCTTAACTAGATTCCTAACCTCTACCTTTTTTGATTTCATAAATCATCATGATCATCATGATGGAAGATGTTTATTATTTCTTAGTTTAAAATTTCTTGGTATTCCTTGCATGCTTATTACCCACTATCTATAGATCTATGCATATGTATGTCACTCCCATTACGGATCATGTTTAAAATCAAATCATCCATTGGTCCACATCATATTGATAGGCCCTTTTATGGAGACTATTGTTTCATGGCTAACTTTGAGTTACCACCAATTACTACTAGATAGTAGTGGTCTTAGATGGCCCTTTTTGTTACTCCTACACCTAGACCCTCTAACTATCTTTGCTCATATCCTACCTCTATTATTTACCCTTGGTACTTAATAGACCCTGTGATCTAAGCTGTTATCACTAGATGGAGTTGAGTGCCTCTTCAACTAAAATAGGAGGAGTGTATTTAGGCAATCCTTCCTCATCCCTAACTTAACCCAATGGAACCAAGGGATCAACCTAGGGAAGATGATATTTTGGATCAATTGAGAAATACACTACCTAATATTTCTAAGTTAGAATTAATTTAGAAAGCTATAATATTCAAGGATATCCTCTACCAAGATTTGAATCAAACATCCACACCTCATGATATAGATCCTTCCTAATTTACATCAATTTTGAACACTTGAAAGGACATTAAGGATGTAATATATTTTGGTAATGAATATTTGCCTTCACAGGCTATCATTGATCATAATCTACCACTATTCATACAAGCACAAATCAATACTAAAACTATCAAGGGGTCTTAGTAGATAATGGTTCATGGCTTAATATTTTCAACCTTACATTCTTGCAAATTATGGGGCTTGACATAACATCTATTCACAAAACATGTAAGAATAACAAAGGTTTTGATGATGTACCACATTAGTTCTATCATAATAGATATCATAGTTGGGCCAAACACCCTATCTACACATTTTCAATGATAAATAATTTACATTAAAATATATTATTGGGTAGATCATGGATACATGCCATGGTAGATATACCTTCTATCTTACATGTATGTGTCAAGTTTTTACATGATGGATATTTATATACTTATATGGCAGATAATCAACCCTTCAGATATTACAAAGTCACTTAGCCTGCTACTCGAAGTTTACCATCATTTGGGATAATAAAACCTACCATATAGCCACCATCATATATTATTCCCATGGATTAGCTGAATACCTATGAGGTTGGGGAGTCTAGAACTACTACTACTCCACCACCCATTGAGCCTTCTACAAAGTTGTCCCCACCCAGGGTAGATGATGAGACTATCATACAACAATTACCTTTATTGATTAATTACTAAAATACATAGAAGTTATACATAAAAAATATAAATATATATCTAGAGGCCACCATAGAGGATTATAATAAAATAGCCCCAATGAATATTGACCATTATTTATGTTGGTTAAATTTTACACTAGTTGGCTTAGGATAATAAAAAGATTATTCTAAGACCATCATACTGATACTTACATAGGCATCATAGGAAATAATATCAACATAGATAAGGGGAATAATATTTGCTTTTAGTTAGATATGGTTCTTCACCCATTCATATATTTAGTAAATAATTTCACATTTATGGATATTGAGCCAGTTATCAGGATACAAGTATGTAGTGCACAGGATAAACCTCATGTAAATTTATAAATGTTACTTGAAAGAGGATTGAAGGATTTACTAACATCACATAATAGATCCATTATCATATTTTAAAACCAAGATGGAAAGCCTTTTTTCCTTTTTTATAGGATTACAAGACATGCTACAGATACATGCTCAACATTACAATAGAAACTAGATAATCTTAAAGCTAAGGGCACCATACAAATTACACAACCTCCACCTCTCTACCTATTCAAGCACCATAACATAGCCTGACATAGACATCATAAGCATTCTAGGAGTGATCCTTTGACTATTCAATATTTCATTGAGGGACAATATATGCAACATATAACTATGGATGAGGATTCTAATCCTAACACATATACACTTGCATTATTACAACACATAGGACATCACCAGGATGAGTTACTATATACACATAATATTTTTAACTTTTATTGATTATTGAAACTTATTATCTTGTAATAACCTATCAATTCTCAATATATCTAAGTGAATAACTTAAGGGGTGCATCAGGAAAGGGGTGGGTAGACCATCAATGATTCATAAGATTATCATTCCTTTTGCCACTTGCCATCCACACTCTAGCCTCCTAAAACTATTGAACTCATGTTTATTATTTTGTCTTATTTATTCCCATCATTTGCTGTGTTTTATCCTTCATTTTTTGCCTTATAACCCTTTTGACCTATCATTTGTGCTAGGTCAACCTAGTATAGTTTAAGGACTTTTGCTCTCTTTTGGTTTGTTGGCCTCTTGGCCAACCTAGACATACCTAGAGAGTTAGCCCTGAAAACATGCTAGGTTGATCGAGTAGACCTAGCATAGCCGAAATTCCCAAAATATTTTATGGAAAGTTACCACTATATATATAAGGTTATTTACCACCATTTGATTAGAGTGAAGAATTAAGCAAATAAGTGTGAACAAATATTTTCCTATTGACCATTCTACTTGGGGAATAAATTTTTAGGGTTCAATACTTTCCTTGGAGCTTTGATCTCATCTTGTGGATAAGTTTTTTGGATGATTGGATAGGTTGTGTGTCCTAGATCTGATTTATCTTAGTTATCCTTACATACCATGACAATTTGTTGTGAAGCACCTTGGCAAGGGGGAGATTGAGGCTCGACGCGTTCATCTTCAAAGGTAAGTATTCCCAACTATATTCTTCCTTTGTAAGAGTAGATAGGTAGAGAATTTGTATTCTTCCCTTCCATGTATTAGAATTACATATACATTGACATGAGTATATGGCTTCTATACATGTTTAATTTAGTTTTTTTATTTGTTTTGTTTATAACCCCCACTTTGTGCCACAAGCTTTGGTGCACACTAGATTAGATTTACTTTTCTTGTTATTAAATTAGTGAAATATTAAATCATAGGACTCCTTTAGGGTTATTATGAAATAGTGTTAGACTATAGGCTTTGGAACCCTATCTCTCATGGTGTGTTATGATAAGTGATCCCTTAATTGGGTCTAGCAAATCCTCACATTGGTCTTGCTCCCACTTAACAATTGTATGCTCCCCAATCAGAAGTGTAGGTGTGCTCTATCCCATTTGATCTAGGATTGATTTATGGAAATGATGCATTTTTGATTGCATACATTCTAGTGAACCCAATGTGAACCAAACCCTTATAGGATTTCTTTCACTTATTTCATTTCTATTTGTCATTATTTTTATCATATCTTTAATGTGATGGATTGACCCTATCGACCTAGTTTATTTATCTCTATGTACAGGTTTGTAGGAATAGGCAATTGGCTTGGTCAACTCAACCTAGTATAGGTTTCAAAACTTTTAGAACTCTATTTAGACAACTAGATCGACCAACTCAACCCAGTGTAGTTTTCACTAGTTTTTAGGCTTCCTATTCAGTCAACTAGGTCGACTAGGTTGACCTAGTGCATTTTTAGCACTTTTTTAGTAGGTTTATGTATTTCTTGGTCAACCATATCGACCCAATTTTTAGGATTAACTATAGTTTTTTCCAAAGTTATTGATCAACAATCTTCTCCTTTTCATCTCTAAACCACTCAGGTGAGTTTCTACTTCTCTATATCTTTCTATTTCTATAGTTTCTTTTCACAGGTTTTAGTCTTTAAAACTACCCCTACACAGTCAACTAGGTAGACCCTATGGACCTATGTTTGGTGTGTCCTAAAATAACTAGTTTGACCTAACTGACCTAGTTTATTTTTAGACTTTGCTTTCATAGTACATGTTTGACCCTATTAACCCTATTCTATATGATTGTCTATATAGTTTCTCAATTATACCTTATTTCAAAGTTGGAATAAACCATATATGTTAATCACATCTTTCTTTTCATTTGTTTACATGATTATGATAACTCACATAGTTTAATTAGGGGATTTTTAAATTAATCACTTAGTTTCACTATTTTTATTGTTTTGTACACATGGACAAATCACATAAACATCAATAAGAATTTAAACATTTGACTATGTAGGCCAACCTACTTGGATTTAATCACCAAGGGGGAAGCCAAATTGATGCTCTAGTGAAGTATAAAGCTTGGTTAATGGTATATTTTGGTGAAGCACTCAACACATTTATCATTAGGGTGTATGAAGTGGGGGGTAGGCCCTAATACCAAGCTTGTATCATTACCACTATAGTCCCTTTCATCCTAAACTTACCTAAAACTATCCATAGATTGATATCTAGTACCTTGCTTATAACCAACTTCCTTTTACACTTAAAATAATTATTAATAATCTAATCAACAATCTAAGTTAACCAAGTATCTAGCTTTACTTTCAAGTTGCTTGCTTGCTCTTTGATCAATAATGTGTGCAAAATCTTACATTAGACAGTGTTAGTATAAGATTTTACTTTGTGTGCATTAATTGGATTGGCCAACATCAATTAAATTGACTATTTGTTTCCCTTTCATTACTTATTGCTTTATTACATTACTTACAATTATCTTGCTTCAATTCATAGCTTGTTATCAATCTTTCTTTTGTTCCCTATCTATTGTGCTAGGTCAACCCTATTGACCTAGTATCTTTTTTAGCCCCTATACACTGTGCTAGGTCAACCTAGTGATATTTAAAAAACCTTTACCTTTTTTTTCTAGTCACTATTCATTGAACTAGGTTGATACTATGGACCTAATACAATTTTATAGTCCTTGTTTTGCACTAGGTTGACTAGGTCGACCTAGTACTATTGTCAGTCACTTTCTAATCCTTTTCTTTCTCATTTTATCTCATTTATTTCATCATGGAATTTTTATTTAGTGATAATTATGAAGTTTAGTCAATAGACATGATGGAATTCACCAATCCTAATAGGGTCTCCCATTAACAATGTAGGGCTCCTTTCATAAATGCTAGTAATGCTCATATTTCAAACCAAATGATGGATTATGGGACCCCTCTTCATACCTCTTTACAAAAAAAACCCTCCTCTTCTCTTAGAGGATGAGCTTGAGTTAGAGTATACTTCTAAAATTATTTTCTTTATCACAAAATTCCCTCAACATAGAGGGAAGGATCCTTCCACCATCTATAACCTCATGATTAGTTGTCATGATAAAGAACCTCACTCTCCTACTCCCACTTTCTCAACTAGATTTGGGGATACTGATTTATTTGATTCTCAACCTCTTCCTTCAATCTTGACTCCTTTTTATGTAATGACATCTTCTTCTTTAACTTCTTCTACTTCAATGCCTAGTATCTCAACTAACATGGTAGGTTCTACATCTAGTGGAACTCTCATAAGATCCATTATCCTTAATCCATCTACTAGTTCATTGTTTGCTACCCAATACACTCATGGTTCTAGTGATTCTTATTATCAACCATTTATTAGTCCATCTTTTTCTTCACAATAAAATTTTTCCACTAGTGCTTCAAATTTTCATATCTCTTCTCGAGATCATATCAATGCTAATAGTGTTACCCAAGCCACTAATACCAACACAAACACCAATACTAATTCTAATAACACTAATCAAAATCATCAACTATTGTTACAAAATCTCAATGAAATGAACACAATTCAAGCTCATAATACAAATCAAATGATGAGAATGCAAAACCACCTTCTTAATCTTCAATCCAATCCTTAACCAATGGCTTGGGGCACACATAACCAAAGTGTTCTTCCTCCTCCTCTTTGATATTATCAAAGTAATCTCATTCCTCAACCTTCATTAGTCAAAAAAGTCATCAAGCATTTATAAAATGAACCTCTTACCACCCAAATTTATAACATTGATATTCATAGTATAACACCTACAATTTCTTATAATGGATCAATCGATCATACCCTTCACCTTAAGACATATGTAAATATTTACAAGGATTGGGTCAAGTTAAATACCTTTGCCACTACCAAACTCTTAGACAAAACCCTCATGGGTGATGCCTTATATTGGTATAACCAACTTAAAACTCACTCCATTTTTATTTTGGAGGATTTAGTGAATGTTCTAGTTTAATAATTTCAAACTAGTGATCTTCCAGAAAACACTTTGACCCATTTCATCAATTACAAACAAAATGAAAATGAAACTACCCAAGCCTTTGTTAAGTGATGGAAGACTTTTTCAAATAAATGTGAACATAATATGGTGGATGGCAATCTCTTTCATCTATTTACAAATGCTTTATTTTCTAAATTATAATATTGAGTCCATACCCTTTCTACACATACCTTGGAGGAGGATATCAATCAAGCCAAAAGACAAGATTTCTTCATGCATCAATTCAAGCTTCCCCAAACTTCTAGAGGCCCTCACCTATTAGTAAATAACAAAAACCACAATATTCCCAATTATGGTGTTACTGATTCATATGATACCATTCACAATATTCAAGTTGTTGTTCTTACCCCTTTGTTATAACCAACTCCTTCTCAACACTTCACTAATCTTCATTTCTCAAAAAACAACATTAATGTCTATAAGCCTTTATCCTCAGCTGAATTTATTAAATGTCTACCTAGGCCTCTCCCTCAAGAGCTTGACCCTACTTGACCTATTTAATCATGGTATGATTCTAACAAGTTTTGTTGGTTTCATGCTAAATGGGGTCACTCACATGAGACTTGTAGACAACTTCACAATTTAGCCATGAACTTTCTTCTTGGCCCAAATTTCGATCATGATTCTATTATCCATAAGCGTCAATAATCCTATGAGATTGCTTTCAAAGACTATAAATCACATGAAAAAACTCAATCCTTAAATCAAGTAAATGCTCATTTAATTATCTATAAAGACCCCTTGCCAAATCATCAACCAGTCCAAGAAAATCAAGACAAGCCCGCTTCTTCCACCAATAATTTATAAAATCTTGTTGAAACAAATTCTAAAGAGAATGTGGTTAACATGACTAATATGTGAAGAGTGGTGGATTTCATTGATTCACAACCTATAGACACTCCTCATTCCCATAAGATATATCGTGTTATCCAAGTTTCTTCTCCAACTCATTTAAATGAGTTGGGGCAAGATATTATTTCTTTTGATGATCAGATTTATGATTCTCCCTTGGATGACACATCCCATACTATTTCTATTTCTCTCCCACCATCTTATAATACTAATAACAATCCAATTTCTACTAACACTTCTTCCAAACTTGAAGATCAATCTAAACCAACTACTTATTAATCACTAAATAATATACAACCTTATTATCAACCCTCTCATTCTTATCAACATAAATTTCAATGCTCTTCAAATCCACCTTATGAAGACCTTATTAATAATTATGTACCTATATCTAACAATCTCCTTATGGGTTATGACGAGTGAGATCCCATTGTGGAACTTACTAATCTTCCATCCCAAATACATTTTTTTTAACTCATGAGGACATATCCACATCATATAAATTTCCTCATGCAACGCTTATTTGAGATAAATATCCGTCACCCTCCTCTATCAAGATGGGAGGCTAATTTATCTGGATCATAGGATAGTATCCTAAAACAATATGAAGAGATGTCCATTAAAGTTGATAAAACTCTTAACATTTCTCTTTATTTATAATTTTCTATCTCATCTATGATTTTGGATGAGATAATGCTTTGTGTAGATGATCCTCCATTATTTATTAGTGTCCAAATAGGTGATACCCAAGTTAAGAGAGCCTTGATTGATGAGGGATCTAGTACCTATGTCACCTCCCTTGATTTCATTAAGACTCTTGGGTATTCCAAATGTAATCTTAAGTTAAAATGCAACACATTCCAAGGATATGATAGAAGGAAAATGATTAATTTAGGGTGTGTGTGGCTTCCCATTGTAGACACCTAAAACTAGCCACAAATAACTTCCAATCAAGTCTTTGGCTAGTTTCCACCTAAAATGCATAATTTGGCCTAAAAAAACTAAAACATGCTAAATTATGTGAAACTAATATATTCAAGTGTTGATTTTGGCCAGGGTATCCCTAAATGGGGCAATGTAATTTATGGGATAGCTAACTTTGATCAGTTTATTTTGAGTCAAAATGCTAAATTTACACCTGGGTGCTCTGAATCGCTCTTCCCTATCAAATATTTTGCATAAGACTTGTGTCTTTGTTATTTGTTCTTAGAAACATCCTAAATGGGAATATGGTTCCAACACATCTGACATTGCCTTTTAATTCTAATCTAGTCAAATTTTGGACAAATAACAAGACATTCTGATCAATTTGGGTAATTTGTGCATAAAGTGCTTAATCATGTTTAAGAGCTAATTAACCAAAATCAACGCCTAATTAATAATACAATAGAAACTTGTTGAATACTTGTTTTTATAAATGAATATTAAATATCTGAATTATTAAGTGACCTCATTTCTTGGGAAGACATCCCTAGGCCATAAATACCACAAATATTAGGATTCATGCCTCTCATACCTCATCAATGCCTTCTATGATGCCCTCCATGCCTCTTAATTTCATCTTATTCCAATTCCATGATGAGGATAATTACAAACTTAATTCCAAAAATTGAATTAATCCTTAATCACACATCTAAATCTTGAGATGGACGGTTTAGGTTGATTCTAATCAAATCCAAAAATCTATAAATAGGAGGCCTCACAACATCATTTCTAAGCTTAATTAGTGCAAAGTTATAATGCAAGATAGGTTCCAAAAGTTTCAAAAAACTAGTTTACCATGCCAAATTGATTCCAAGCCAAGATAATCCATAAGCCAAAGGTGCCAAGGAGAGATAGAGGTGGCCAAGCTTCCATTGCTAAGGACTTCATGAGCACAAACTGAGAAAGCCACCATTACAAAGGCATTTGGAGCAACCAAGGAAGGTGAGGGAACTTTTGTATTTGATTCCTTGATTTTTTATTGTGTTTGTCATTTGATTTTGTTAACTAATCTTTCCCTAGTGTCTAGGCCTAGAGATGTTATTCTATTAGTGTGTTTATTTCATCTTGTTTTCATTTTGGAATTAACACCATACTAACCATCCTCTCTTGAGTCAAATTACTAGATCACATAATGGCATGCCCTGTGGGACTAGACGCATCCTACACTTGAAGAAGACCATTTTGCAAATTTAAAATATTTATTTGAGCCTTTAAAATTCTTGCAAATTGATTTTCTAACTTTATTTTTCTATTTTTGGTTGTCATGATTTTTACACAGTAAATAACATCAACAAAAATATCGATATCAATTACCTGACCTAACTGATGTCGGTCAGTATAACTGACATCAGTTAGATCTTAGTTCACTGTAATCAACATCGATGTTATTAACCAATGTTGGTCACTGTGTTTTTTACAAAAACATAGATTTGAGACCTCTTGTTCCAAAGTTAATTATTTCAAACTCAAAAGGGATTCAAAGCTAAAGGACATTCTAATAATTTTGATATAGGACCAAGCTTGATTTTTGATTAAAACATATTTAAATCATCTTTGTGTGCCTAAAAATCAATTAGGAGCCTTGTTTTTGGTGTTTAACAAAGAATTTAAATGTTTTGGTGAATGTTTTTCAAAGTTTGCAATTAATACCAATGGGTCAAATGAATACCACCAAACATTTTATTTGGGGTTTAAAATTGAACACACTTATTAAATTTTTATTTAAAATAGTTGTTTAGTTAGATTCTTGTTTGGAAAAAGAGGTATGTTGCGTGTATGCTCTTCCATTTGTCCCCTATAAGGAACCCTTGGAATCAAAAGTACCATTCCTATTGCAAATAGCCTAGTCCTAGGCTTAGAAATAAAGTCATCTAAATCACTCCCCCAAAACTAATCAATGTTTAGGTGATCTTGAAAAGACCCTAAAATCTTTCTACTTTCACGATTTATTTATTTTTATGAATTTTGGATTATGAGGGGGACTTCATAACCTCCCACAAGTTTTTTAGGGAATATTTGACCCAAGGTTTCATCTCCTGACATTGACTTCATTTAGATCCTTTAGAGTTGCACATGGTATGTAGTGGCACTTTGGACATCACACTACACTAAGTGAACAACAAGATGTAGTGGTTGAAAAAAAGACTAGACCTTTTTGCAACAAGCCAAGTGATACAAACCCAAAATACATGTTTTTTTTGCATTTTTTGACATGAAAGTCATTATACAATTGATTCCCCTAGATCATTTAGAAAATTGTTAGATTTTAGATAAATCCCCACTTGCCACATAAGTATTTTTGGTACAAGGTGTGCCTTAAGGTCCATGTCACAATACTATCATTTGAGAGAAGGGGGGTGTAAAAATCCTACTATATAATGCACATTTACTTTTGGATGAACACTTTAAATCCTCTCAAATAATGTATATTGATGGATTCTAATAGTACCAAGTAACCTTATCAATTTAAGATCTAAGGGTGATTAATTAGTTGGTCTTGTCCTAGATTAAAGTCTTATTTGGAGTCAAAACTTGGTGTAAACAAACAATCCCAAACCAAACACATAGTCCAAGTTTTCCTTTAAACAAAGAGGCATTATGCTGCCCATGTGAGATCATCAATTTGCCTTGTTCAAATTTCATCAAAAGATTGAGAGTCATATCATCCACTTTGGCATAGTTATGCCACCCAATTGAGTCTAGAACTTGACCAAAGTTGTTTAAGTCCTTCACTTATAATCTAAATTCAGAATTACACCTTTACAAGTTCATAGGGTTGATGTGTTAAGTGGGTTTGCCATTTGCACTAAACTTGAGGGAACTTAGGTTTAATTTCTAATTTGGGTTGAAGGCCATTTAAGACTCATAATAATTGTCCTCACTTGATAGACTTAAGCCATTTTGTGCTAAATACTTGCACTTTAAGTCTATAAACCACAAAATTTTGAGTCAAGAAAGGTAGTGTTTTGCTGCCAAAATTGTGAAAAAAATGTCTTTGCCTTAGAGAGTCTTTAAAACAAACTTTTTTATCACACCTTTTAGGTATCAGAGTGTCGTTACATTGCCCAAATCATTTCAAACTTTGTTTCATAGACCTTTTTTCATAGAATTCCAAATTTATTCCTATGTTTTTAGACCAATCCAAGTGTACTTTTTGTGATCCTTTGTCTAAAACATAGTTATACCACTCACCTTTGTCTAGCCTATTTTTCAAAAGAACCAATTTTTATACCATTATTTATGAGAAAATAAACTATCGCTAAAAGTGCCTTTTGTTTCATACCTTATACCTAGTTGATCAAGTTCATGACCAAGAATTGAATGCCTAGTGTTTGTTAGAAGTGTTTCAAATCTATTAGATCAAAACTTTCATCCATTTTCAAAGTCTATATTTTGACACCATTTGGCCAAGAGTCTTAGCACATGCCTTGTTTTAGCCTAGCTTTTGATGTCACATTTGGCCAAAAGACCTAGCAACTTTTAAATTCCTAGATTATATTGATTTGAAATACTTCAACCTTAGAGTTTGGAATTTAGATTTTTTGGTCCATTTACTTGCTTATCTTTGTATAAATAGTGAAAAGTTATATATTTTATGCTAGCTTGTTTCCTCACAAATATTTTCATAAACCATTTGATCCTTTTGACAAATCTAGACCAAGTTAAGAAATTGTTTGTTTTAGATTTTATCCTTTTTAGAGTTTGTAGAACTCTTTGACCTTTTATCACAAAGCATTGACTATGGATCCTAACATGTATTACTACACTCATATCAAACTCATGTACAATCCAAGGATTAGTAATGTAGTTGCATAGGAAGAAATGGTGCAAGATCCCTACATGGATACTATTACTTATGATATGGATTCTTATCCCTCTTATATTACTCAATCAGAGGCACAAATCCAAGATCCATTAGATAACTCCTTGTTTAACACACCACCTTATTTAGAATAGGACCAAGAAAAAATTGTGTAATACCTAGCTATAATACCAATAGTGGATGAGCCATTTCTTCAATAGTCATATTCTACTAAAATAGATTCCATGTATGATCCATTTTTGTTTGAGAGACTTTTACTAGAAAACAAGGATGAGATTTTGGTTAGAGCCATAGAGGTAGGGGCCAAGTTTTTGGTAGACTTCCCCCATGAAAATTTTCCAAGTCTAGTAAGAATGCCCGATAATATCATTTATGATTAACAAGGTTATTCTAACAATCCTATGGCTCTAGTTAAAATAACATATCAAGACCCTAATATATCCAATCAAAGAAAAAACATCACGGGAGATCACTTTAACCAAATGCAAATAGCATACCAAAGTTACCTAAATTTAGCACATGATTTCAATCAGATGAACATGGTAAGTAAGCCTCTCATTGACCTAGTACCTTCAACAAGAGTGTTGATATAATTCATTAGACAAGAAAATCTAAGTTTTAACCCATTTATATAAACTACTCCAGTAGATAACTTGATGTATATGCTATTAATTGAAGAAGTGTCTTCAGCCTCTACACTGAATATTGATCCAAATGTAGTGGATAATGTGAAAACAACATCCAATCTTGATTAAAGTGGTATTAACACACAAACAAATAGCCAAAAACATGTGCCCATAGTTAATCCCATAAGCAAATTATCATACCAAGGAATAGGAGTTTCTACACCCCAACCTTAACCAGCTTCTTCCTCAAGTGTACAACCTACAAGATTAGGTAATCAAACAACAACCAATTTTATACCTCAATGAAATAATGTGATGAATCCTACTCCCCCTCAAAAAGTAGTGAGTGGTATTCCACAACAACAGATACAATCTAGTGTATCAACATAATAGAGGATGAATACATTGCCACCTCAATCAGGGGAAACTAATGTACCACCTCACCAGGTAATGAAAAACATACCTCTTTAGTCATAGACTAATATACCAATTCAAAACCAAGTAATGACTAGCCAATAGAATGCAAATATTGGTCAATGACAGATGCCAAATCTACAATCTACTTTCACTTCTTCACAGGGATTTATGCAACAAGGAGCTCCCCATGTTTCTCAAGAACCTAGGTTCAATTAGTCAAAAACATGTCCCTTTTCAATTACATAATATAGTTATATCCCTTCATCCCAACCACAAAATCCTCCAAGTCAAACCTTTATCATCAACCTAAACCAGACTATCACAAAACCAAATGTGCAATTTCAAATACATCCCAATCCACGTATGTGTGTTCCTGGTCCATTCCCCAACCAAGCCAATGTACCCTAATAGGTGTCTCCATCATACCTTGGTCAAAGTGTCCCACTTGTGACCTCCCAACCATTTACCCAAACCAATATTCTCCCTCAAACTAATATCCCTTCTAGTTTCCTATCCTAATAATTGCAACAGATGAAGGATGCAATTGTTACCATTCAAGTGAGGAATTAGACTAAAAATTTCAAATTAGATGATGTGTGTTCCTATCTATTCAACATGGAGTTTTTTTAAATACCATTTCCTCCAGGATACGAACCACCCAAATTTAACAAATACAAAGGGAAACGTGACCCTAAGGCTCATTTGACTAAATTCTTTGTCACATGTCAACCAGTGGCATATAATGACATATACCTTTTACTATTATTTCTAAGGATATTTTTTGGACAAGCCTTGGAGTGGTTTTTAAAGTTTCCAAAGAATTCAGTAATAGACTTTGATGATCCTTCTGATAAATTTATGCAACATTTTTCCTATAATCTTGAGCATGAGATTTCATTAGTGGACCTGACACAATCAAAGAAAAAAGTTGGGGAGAGTTTTTCAAGTTATTTATAATGATGGAGATCCCTTTAAATTAGTTTCACCCATTGTTTACTAGATAAACAATTATCTACTGTGTTTACTAAAAATTTTCATAGTGAGATAACCTATCATTTGGAACTACAATGTGCACATACATTCAAAGAGATCATTGATAAAGGTTTTTTGATAGAGCAAGCACTCATTAATAAAGGAGTCATCAAACTTAATTCTACCATTAGGGAAATAGCCAAAAACAACATCTTAATCAAATGCAAACATCGTAACTAGCACTGGCCAATAACCAAGAAAGACAGAAGCAATTCAATTTTAATAAGAATGTTGTGGGCAATGGAGTAACTAAATCCCATCATGTGTAAACTATGCAAACCTCATCCATACTAACTTTTCAGCTTACTCCTACCCAAAAACCTCTCCAACCAATGTCATAAGCACAAAAACCAAAACTTACACAACAAATACAACAAATTTTACCATTACAAACCCCTCTTCCTAAGAGAACTGTGCCTGTACATCGTGTCTTTAGTAACATAAGAGAGCCCATTGAATCTATATTTTACAAGCTTTTTTGTATTAATCTAATTAGTTGGCCTATACCAAAGCATTATCCAAAAGGCATTCCTTACCCTGATTGGTACTGTGAAAATGAATTTTATGACTATTATCAGGTTAATGGGCATAATTTATGAAGATGTGTCCAAATCAAGCATTTAATTAAAAATTTGTTGGAGAATGGGGAGATGACATTGGATAATGGTGCTTCCACTTCAAATAAAACTCTTAGGATTTATCAAAACCCTTTTCCTCGACATAAAAATCAGAAACAACAAAAAAATTAGTAACAACAATAACGACTAGTGTAGCAAAAAAATCAATAGTATCAAAATAGAAGGCCGAACTAGTAGAATCAACAAAATTAGCAGCAAATTCCACAACAATAAAATAATGGAAAAAACCAATGTCAAAATGGTAGAAACCAACAAACCTACCATGTAGTGGCACATGACTACAATAGGGTTGTAGGTCATATTGCAGGAGGTAGTGTTAATACCATCTCCATTAATCCTAGACCAAGCACTAAACAACCTAGACCATTACTAAAAAATACTATCTAGCCAAATTACATGGATAATCTTTCTTTGACCTGGGAGTGCATACGTGCAAACCAATAAACTAGGACTTCCACTTTTGGATCTTATAATAATAACTCATTCTTTCCATGTGACCACATTTAAGTGTACCGATAATCGAGACTTGTCCTCTCCGGTCCCAAATCAGTTCTAATAATAGTTAGCAATAATGGTTTAGTATTTAATCTTGATTATGCAATCAAAAATTGAAAGTCAAAGATTACTATCCTAGTCCCACAACTATCTACCACTTTACCTATCATCCAACCAACCATTCAGCCTCAGAATAAACCATTCACTACTGACCAAGATAAGAAGTTTGATATTTTGGAATAATTATAGAAGACACCAGCACAAATTTATATTTTAGATTTTTTGCGAATGTCAATAATCCATAAGAATATCTTGAATGAGTTTTTGACCTAATCCACTATTGCTAGTGACATATCCCCTGATAAATTTCAAGCTTTGGTTGGACACCTAGCTCCGGCCCAACAAGTCACATTCAACCAAAGTGATATGTCTTCCCTTGGCCTGCTTCATACTAATCCATTATACATATAAGTTTATATAAGATGGCATAAATTGAAACATGTCCTTATATACAATGGATCTGGCCTCAACATAGTGTCCCTAAAGCTCATCAAGCCTCTTAGGTACATAATAACAGATCTTCAGCTAGAAACAATAACTATCAAAGCCTATGATAATCAAGAAAGAGAGTCACAAAGCACCATTAATTTATCAGTTATCATTGGGCCTTTAAACCATGATACACTTTGCCATGTTCTTGATCTAGAGTTATCATAAAATATGCTTTTAGGTAGGCCTTGGTTACATAAGATTCATGCAGTTCCATCAACACTGCACTAATGTATCAAGTTTTCCCACTCAGGAATGAATGTGAATATTCCAGGAGATTTACACCCATATGAACACTGTAAGCATCTTGAGGTAGAATTTTAAATCTAAAATTATTGGTATGGTATGAATCCAAGTTCCAAGTAAGATAAAGGAAAGGCTATACTTATTGATCTTTCACTAGATAATTGTATAGATCCTAATACCTTAGATTCCCTTTCCCACATGCTGCCTCCTAAAGCTTCCAATCATTTCACCATTTCAGATTATGGACTGGGAGAATATGTGACCCATGATACATTTCATATTTCTAATCTTCTTTAGAATTTGAAAACCTTTGGGTGACCTAAAGTCACCCCACATAGGCATTGGCAACAAAAGAACAAAGATAAGGGATTTATCACTTTTGTACCAACATCTAGCCTAGAACCTGAACCTCTTGAAGGAGATGAATCATGGTTATACAATGACAACCAAGCTGACTATTATAAAAGTGCAAAGTATCCTATTCCCAATAAGATTATGGAGTGTCACAATTATGAAAGAATAGGCCTTGAACTGAATCAACAAGGAAGCATTGAGCCAATTTCTATGACCAAGAATGAAAGACCTTATGGATATGGATTTAAACCACCTGAGGGTGACCCCACACATCTTATTAAAACTCTATCACCAGTAACTAGTGATGATGATGCTGACATCAAAGCATAGTTTGATTATAGCCTCACCTTTAATGACCTAAACAAAACCAATCTATTTGATAATAATGCCTTTTTTACCCTTACCCTGGCTATTCATCACAACCCATTACCATTATATTATCCCCAAATGATAGATTAGGACCAACAAGAATCCAATCTACTAATTGATGAGTTCTAAAATGATGAGGCATTCTATGAAGAGATAACATTCCATTGGGAGATCACAAATTAGTATTCTTAATCACATTGGATCCTGTAGCCTATTTTGGAGAGTGAGTGAACACCCTTAGCCAAAAATAAATAAGTAAAACATTGAGGTCCGAAAGCGAAAACCTCTTTGAGTCACTTTCTAACTAGGAAAAAAGTAAAGATAAAGGCCGGTCTAGTGGTGAAAACCTATTTTGGGCGCTATTAGATGGGGGTGTTCATTCTTCTTTGAAATTAGACTAGAAGACCACCAATGATGAAATTGCCTATAGATATGAATTTAGTTTTGAGAAACAAGTATTTGATCAAATTATTTAGAAGTTTTTGACTATTTTTATCACATGGCTAGATTTCACATTAGGGGATTCAGATTCATCATGCCTAGGAGAAGTTGAAGATCAAGTCCTAACAGAGGATCCTAACATAGTTTAATAGTTCAAGTCATTACCTACTATCCTAGAAGATGGTTCGACCTTTCTAGTTGAAGATAAAATAGAGGTAAACATTAGGATTCCATCAGACCTAAAATGGATAAAATTAGGCACATCCCTAACTAAGGAGGAACGTGATGTATTTACAACTCTATTGAGAGAATTTGTAGATATATTTACATGGGATTATTATGATATACTAGGTTTGGACCCCACCTTAGTTTTACACCACCTTATGGTTAATAATAATGTCAAAATGGTCAAATAAAATCTACGTAAGATGCATCCTCACATTGCTATATTAGTGAAGAAAGAGTTGGAAAAACTCTTAGAAGTATGATGTATCTGATCAGTTGATTGTTCAGAATGGATCTCTAATGTGGTACCTATTAGCAAAAATCTTGAAGGGATTAGAATTTGTACTAATTTTTGAGACATCAAAAAATCTTGTCCTAAAGATGATTTTCCATTACCTAATATCGACATGATCATCAAATCCATGATAGGTTATGAAATGCTTTCACTCATGGATGGCTTCTCAAGATACAATCAGATCATAATCACACCAGAAGATTAGCATAAAACAACATTCACCACTCCATGGGGAACATTTTGTTATTAGGTAATGCAATTTATCCTTAAAATGCTAGAGCCACATATCAAAGGGCCATGACTATCATATTCCATGATATGATACATGATATTGTTGAAGACTATGTTGATGACATATTGGAAAAATCCAAAACTAGGGCCAACCACCTAGTAGTGGTTCATAAGATATTTAAAAGACTATGAGAGTATAAAGTTAGACTCAATCCAAATAAATGTGTGTTTGGTGTAACTTCAAGAAAATTACTTGGCTTCATCATATCTCATAGAGGTATTGAAGTTGATCTGGCTAAAGTCCATGCTATAACCAAGATGCCACCACCAACCAACTTAAAGCAACTCCATAATTTTTAAGGTAATATCCAGTCAATATGACACTTCATCTCTCAGTTAGTAGATAAGTACCATCTATTTACACATCTTTTGAAGAAAGGAGTTGCATTTGACTAGGATCATCACTTCCAAATGGCTTTTCAACAACTCATGGACTATCTTGTTAATCCACCTATTTTATTACCACCTATGTTAGGAAATCCATTCTTATTATACCTATCTACTACTGATCATTCCCTGGGTGCACTCTTGGCTCAACATGATGACAATGGAAAAGAGCATGTTGTATACTACTTAATTTTTACCTTGGTTACATATGAACATAACTATGCACCTATTAAAAAAGTTTGTCTAGCCATGATTTTTGTATCTAAAAAACTATGCCATTACATGTTAAATAATAAAACCATAGTCATTTCAAAAGTAGATCCGCTCAAGCATCTACTATCTAAAATATATTTTCAAGGTAGAATGACTAAATGGATCATGCTTCTTAGTGAGTTTGACATAGAGTATGTCAATCAAAAATCAATCAAAGGATAAGTTCTTATAGATCTACTTGCTGAAGCACCTCTCATGGACACACAACCACTCAAGTTTCAATTTCTTGATGAATCCATCATGATCATTATTGATACACCCCTTGAGGAGCAGCCTTAGAAGATTTACTTTGATGGTTCATTCACTGCACATGGATCGGGGGCAAACCTATTGTGTACTACAGCATAGGGGGATCTAATCCCTAAATTATATAAAATTAGCTTTCCTTATACAAACAACATGGTTGAGTATGAATCACTTGTTACAAGACTTCAACATATAGTGCTTGGAATATATCTCATCTCCAAGTTTATGGGATTCTCAGTTAATCATCAATCAGGTTACAGATCATTTCCAGACCAAAGATGACAAGCTAGTTCCATATAAAGTCATGATCGACACTCTTAAACAATAAATTTCCAACATTTAGTTTAAGGATATACCCAGGGATAGTAACAGAACTATAGATGCCATGGATATTATTGGTTCTTTGATTTGATAAATAGACAAAGCTAGAGAGTGTCATTTCCTCATCAAGAATTTGTTAGCACCAGCTCATGAACCTTTAATCATTGCCATGATTTGTGATATTGTTGGTCCTAATTCTATCTGATACTCAAACCTTTACAACTACCTTCATGACCAAGTTCTACCACCTAACCTATCTTGAAAACAAATCAAAGCCTTCATTCATCATTTTATTCATTATACTTTACTTGGATCTACCCTTTACCATCATAGTTTTGATGGAGCTATGCTTCGTTGTTTAACTTTAGTAGAGTCTACATTAACATTAAGAGAAGTTCATTAAGGAGTATGTGGAACCCATTCTAGTGAGGTAGTTATATCCAAAAATATATTGCATACTAGTTATTATTGGTTGATAATGGATGCAAATGCCACTACATATGTAAATAAGTGTGACAAATGTCAATGGCATGATAATCCAATTCATGCCCCAACAAAAAATTTGAAGTTGATGTTGAAACCATGGCCATTTTCTACATGGGGAATTGACCTCATTAGGAAGATTAACCCCACTTCATCTAATCACCATAAACATATCCTTACCACCACTAAATATTTCACTAATTCGGTTGAAGCTATACCCGTCACATGACTATAATTTTTTTTCCAAATTCATTTTCAACTATCTCATTTGTCACTACCATATTCTTTCTAACATTATATCTGATATTGAAGGATCATTCAAGAACAAGGATGTAGACCATTTATGTACTGAATATAATATCACACAACATTTTTCTATAACACATTACCCTCAAGGTAATGGCCAGGCTGAGGCATCCATTAAAATCATTGTCAATATTCTCAAAAATATTTTTAATGATGTTGATCGTGATTAATACCTCCAAATATTCCCTACACTTTGGGCCTACCATACCAATTATCATACCCCCATAGGAGCCACTCCATACTCACTTGTTTATGGTACTGAAGCCATTCTTCCTATTGAGGTTGAATTTCCTTCACTACACATCTCTTTCAAACATGTTATGGATGATCATGATTATCGTGTAGATTTCCTGTAAGAGCTAGACCTACTGGATGAGAAATGCATAGCCATGTTAAACAATTTGCAAGCATATCAAAATCAACTCAAAGGCCACTATAATCAGTGTGTCAAGTATAGAAAATTTGAACTTGGTAATCTTATTCTTAAATAAAACCAAAATAATACCATAGTTGAGAAAAAGCATATAGGAAAATTCAAACTAAACTGGATAGGGCCTTACATAATCACTACAAATTATGGATCATGAGCGTACAGGCTTGCCACACCAGATGGAGAGGAACTTTTGGAGCTGATGAATATTATTCATCTCAAGCAGTACTATGCTTGAGTAATAATGTGTATTATCTATTAGGACCATTTTAGTTATGCCTTTTTATCGCTATTCTTCTTTGTACAAATACCATCCTTAACTGTCCTCTTGGCCATTTCCACTTTCCATTTTTGACTTACCAACCCTATGTGTTCTACAACCTAGCTCATTTAAACTTGGTTTTTTTCATCCATTCCACATTTTCATCATCAAAATATTTGATTAGTTTCATTAGTTAGTTCAATTACTTCAGACAAGAACATATTTTGTGATAGTGTGACATAAGTTTTGGTAGTTACATCCTTTGTTTGATTATTCTTTCTTACCACTGGTCTTGCTAATAATTATAACCACCTTTGGGAAAATTAGTACTATTGATATATGCCATTATGTCCTAGTTATAACCACATATGGGAAAACTAGGGGTAACATTAAGCCTTGACATACCAACTTGCCACTTCTTATGTCATACTATGCCTTTCTACCCACTATGCCTATTTTATTTAAATTGATTGCTGCACTAGTTGAATTTGTCTACTGTAATAGAGGAACTACAGTGACTTGAGGTCCTACTCTAAGACTATGTAGGTAGTGTTAAATACTGGTTGAGTTCATCTCATTCACCCTAAGCCACACTCTCACAATTTTGTGAGAAACCTAATCCATGATCTCACCATTTTATGAGCAACTTAAGCCACACTCTCGCCATTTTGTGAGCACCCTAAGTCATGATTTCACCATTTTGTGAGTAACCTAAGCCATGATCTCTCCATTTTGTGAGAAACTTAAGCCATACTCTCACTATTTTATGAGCAACCTAAGCCACACTCTCTCCATTTTGTGAGATTGAACCATTTAGTGTCTCATTATTCTTGATTGAGTTGAGACACTCCAAAACACTTCCAAAAACATTGACCACTTATTTGCCTTAAGGATTATGGGAACCCTTAATAAGTTACAAGCAAATCACTTGTAATTTAGTTTCCCCATCCTTTTTGGCCTTTTTATCTCACACACTTTCCATTTTTCAATGCCATTCCTATTCTTCTTTCATATCCATTCTATTTATTTTCTTCAGTTATCACATTCTTCCCATTCCTTGGGAGAACTGCATTTGACCTAATTTTTTTTATTAGATATTACATCTATGGAACTATGTAGGTAGTGTTCACTTTCATAGTCCATATGGAGATAGCTCAGCCACCCCCTTCTTTTTCTTCTATTCCCACATTTGGTTTATTTGTTAAGTTGTCACCTATTTTCTAGGGGCAATGTTCATAGGATTTTTATTGCATTGTTTGTTTGTTTATTTGTTTCTGCTTATTTTGTTTGTTTTGTTTATCTATTTGTTTACTTTTAACACTATTTCCTTGATTCAATTTATGTGTGTTCATTGGGTGATTCCTTGTCCACACTTACACTTAAATCCATCCATATTCATATGTTTACTTTGTCATAATGGTTTTTATCATTGGTACATTATTTTCTATTGAGTATTGGATTATGGGAGTCAATCTTTATGCATATTTTGGCCAGGTATTTATGGTGTTATATCATGAAGCCTACCATCACATGATATAACAAACCTTAGCTTTAGGAATTCTATTTAGTAATGGCAACATCTCTTCGACACTAATATCCTGATTCACTCCTAATCATATCCTAAATAGAGTAATTAAACATGAAAGAATTTCAACCTTTATTAGTTTGGATGAGAATCTACCTACTAGTAGGTTGTTCCAATTCATCATTACCCTTTGTGTTAAGTTATCATCATCCTCAACCAATTTTATCATGTTTTCCATAATCAGGGTCCAATGATTATAATTGCCTATGGGAAAATCATTACACACAATCCCACCTATATTTATCAATGATTATAATTGCCTTTGGGAAAACCATTATGTTTTCACCACTTTAATTTTTATGCCTATATAGGGGCATGATATAATCTTGTTTGTCTATCCTAACTGGGGAAACTTTATCTTCTCAATGATTATAACCACCTTTGGGCAAATCATTGTGTTATCATACCACGTTGCCACTATCGGGGTACAATGTTTATAACTACCTTTGGGCAAACCATTGTGTACCACCCCACTTATATTATTAGTGATTTTTATTAATTTTTCAATATCATTATGTTTTCACCCCATCATATTTCCTTTCTTTGGTCCCCTCATTCACTTCTTATCGAGGGATCATTTGCCAACTTGCTTGTGCCAATCATTCCATCGAGGGGGCATCATATAGTTAGTTTATCATCATTGTAGTTGTAGGCATATATGAATTTTTTAATATTTGAGAAGATGTTACTATGATTATAACTTGAAATGCCTTCCCAAATATGAGCAAACTGTAGACACCTAAAACTGGCCACCGACAACCTCCAATCAAGCTTTTGGCTAGTTTCCACCTAAAATGCACAATTTGGCCTAAAAACACTAAAACATGTTAAATGATGTGAAATTGAAATATTTAAGTGTTGATTTTGGCTAGGGTATCCATAAATGGGGTAATGCAATTTATGGGATAGCTAACTTTGATCAGTTCATTTCGAGTCAAAATGCTAAATTTACACTTGGGTGCTCTGAATTGCTCTTCCATATCAAATATTTTGCACAAGACTTGTGCCTTTATTATTTGTTATTAGAAACATCCTAAATTAGAATATGGTTCTAACACATCTAACATTGCCTTCTAATTCCAATCTAGTCAAATTTTGGACTAATAACAAGACATTCTAATTAATTTGGGTAATTTATTCATAAAGTGCTTAATCATGCTTAAGAGCTAATTAACCCAAATCAAGCCCTAATTAATAATTCCATGGAAACTTGTTGAATACTTGTTTTTAGAAATGAATATTGAATATCTACATCATCAAGTGATCTCATTTCTTGGGAAGACATCCCTAAGCCATAAATGCCACAAATATCAAGATTCATGCCTCCCATGCCTCATCAATGCCTTCCATGATGCCCTCCATGCCTGTTAATTGCCTCTTTTGGCAATGCCATAATGGGCATAATTAAAAACTTAATTATAAAAATTGAATTAATCATCAACCACACATCTCAATCTTGAGATGGATATTTCAGGTTGATTTTGATCAAATCCAAAAATCTATAAATAGGAGGCCTTACAACATCATTTCTAAGCTTAATTAGTGCAAATTTATAATGCAGTATTGGTTCCAAAAGTTTCAAGAAACTAGTGTTACCATGCCAAATTGATTCGAAGCCAAACCGAGCCATGAGCTAAAGGTGCCAAGGAGAGATGGAGGTATCCAATCTTCCATTGCCAAGGACTTCATGAGCACAAGCTAAGCAAGCCACCATTACAAAGGCATTTAGAGCATCCAAAGAAGGTGAAGGAACTCTTGTATTTGATTCCTTGATTTTTTTTATTATGTTTATCATTTGTTTTTGTTAAATAAGCTCTCCCTAGTGTCTATCCCTAGAGATGTTATGCTATTAGTGTGTTTATTTCATCTTGTTTTCATTTTGGAACTAACACCATACTAACCATCCTCTCTTGAGTCAAATTCCTAGATCACACCCATTACCATCCCACATATCATCATTCATGTGAATGAGATGAATTTTAAATTTCCCCTTTCATATAAAAACTTACTTGGTAGGTCTTGGACTCATTGTATGTGATCCATCATATATTTTGCTTACCAATACATAACCTTTCCTCACAACAGAGCCATTTACAGGATTTTAGGAGACACCAAACCTTAGAATTTTGAACAGTTCTGAGACTATGGTGTCTTCTAGATTCCTACTCTTGAACCTTTACCTAATGTTCCATTCTATGATCTTCAGTGTTTAAACTTTCCTATCAACTCAACTAGAGGTTACAATGGGTGCCCTAAGCTCATTGGTAACATTCCTTCCAACCTTTTAGATTATGATGATGATGAGCCTGATGAAATTAACTTAAAGATCAAAACTTCTGATCTCTCACCTCATCTTATCTCGTGGATTATTTCTTCCTTGTATCCTCATTCTTGCAATCTTCCTTACGATGACATTCCCATAGTCTTAACCAAGACTAGGCACTCTATTCATCAAGCTTCCTCTGATGACAAGGTCATCCCAACCTGTGTCATCGATATTTATACTCTAGATTATGATGATGGCTATTATTTAATTGATCCTATTTTAGGTAGCCTTTTCTAAGCCCATGATGTTTATATTGTTCATTACCATTCTTAATTACTTAAGTCTTTTCATGCATCTCATCATTCTCTTTCATTTATTGTTCATGATTCTTGCATTTTTCCTCTTTATCATAGGGTATAGATGGCATCAATACCTCTAGTTTTTGAGGAACCACTTAGGACCATGCTCTTAGATCATGCTATTATTATAAATTATCACTTTGGCATAATTAGGGTAGTCCTCCTTAAACCTTATAAAAATCCTACCCCTCCTTCAGTAAGACCATTCATAGTTAAGCCCATTCCTTTTTTTACTCTAGTTGAGCCTATTTCCTCCCCTACTATTGCTAAGCCTCTTCTTAATTCTCCTCTTATTGAGCCTAGTTCCACTCCTTCCCCATCATCACCCTCCATTTTTGATGGTTTTCTTCCACTAACTAAAATAGATCCTTTGCCCACCAAATAGGCCAATGAGTCCAAATCCACTACTTCCACTCCTATTTCACCTCCTTCTATTAGTGATCCTAAAAATAGTCACAAACATATCTATTGATTTTATAAGACAAATTATCACTCTTTCACTCATTATCTTAAGTTGAAATAATATCTTGATACCTCACATCCTTCTTTCATGTCTTCAAACAAAGCCATACCTCCTTTGAAGGTACTTCTTAAATATTTGCCTAAGTATGGTGAGGTATATTGTCTATGGCACCTATGTGGCATGCATCACACCAATAATTACCAAATTCTTCAACAATATCTTAGAGATCACCTTGTAGCCATACCTATACCTTCTACCATTCCTCCCATAAGTCATTCCCATAAGAAGGCTCCTCCTTCTTCTCTCATGGCTCCACCTCTAGTGGTTCCATCATCTCATGTGGTCCCTTAACCACCTTCTATGCCTCTACCTATGATTCCTTCACCTGTGGACCCTATTTCACTTGTGGATATTTTTCCACCCATGGATCCTTATCTACCTATGAGTCCTTCTATAGATCCTATTTCCATGCATTCTCTTGACTAGTATTTGCATAACTTTCCTCCTTAACACGATCCTTTGAGAATTATTACATTTTTAGTTGAGGAGATAAGAAGAGAAGTATTTACCTATTATTCATTAAAAATTGATGAAACCTTAGCAATAGTTTGATTATAGATTCATAGATACTTATCTAATGTATTGGATAAATGTGTGGATAGATTTACTAGTATTTATGAGCACATGTATGGTGCTTCTTTATTTATATTTAGATTGGATATGTGCTCCAATATTTTATCTATTTGATTATATCATTTAACACTATGTCAAATTCTTGCTTATCTTACATCATGTTTTTCATTCTTGTTATACTATAGTTAGCTTATATTATTGTTTTACATTTCACATATACTTGTCTTTTTCTTATCATTGTTATATTTTTCCTTATCATTACTTTCTTTTCCTTTAGAGTTTTTCTCAAAACTCTTCCCTTGTATCTTCATGATTTTTTGCTTTCTTATCTTTACTTTTCATATATATTTATCATGGTGAATTGGTTATATTTACCCTCTTCCCTTTGATTACTATCTCTTATTACCATGTGATCAGTTTGCCAACAATCTTTCTCATTACTATTTGCTTTCACCGATCTTCCTTTGGATCTCCTTTTTCCCTTCTTCCTTTTTTTTTAAACTAAGCATATACATGATTGAGAATTGAGATGACATGCTTAGTTCATTATCAAGCCTAAGTGTTATCATCAGTCTTTTATCTTGGGTCACTTAGATTTATTTAGCCTTAGCCTATAGATCATTCATGTGTATCACTATCTCTCTCATGATTGGTCATTACAAATCCATATGGAGGAGGAATATTAAAATAGCATTAAAAATAAATTTAAAAGCCAAATCATTTAAATAATAAGGTAATGATATCAAAAGGCAAAAATATTGAATATTCTTAAAAATCTAATCACACTAAAAGATGTGATTCAAAGCACATCTCCTTCTTATAGTTGAAGCTCAAAATATACATTTGGCCTCATGGAAGAACCAAGGTACTTTAGGGTGTGGTAGGCTACTAGATTAGAAGAGGAGAATAAAAAAATCTTTTAGTGCTATCTACTTTCTCACACAAGTACCCAATCTTCATAGTAGACTGACGGTTCTGTAAGGGATCTTGAGGAGTGGAGAACACATTATGGGAAGGTAGGTCCATTTTAATTTTCCTTGTTACCAATCTACTATCATGAGTTGATCTTAGTAGCACACCTATTTGACTACAAAGATTCATGTCTATAGCAAGCAGGTTTCCTTTGTACATAACATCTTGCCTCCTAAGGTCTTCTCTTAAGATGCCTAAGTCTTGCTTCTTACACTCCTTTTTTCATTCTTTTTCCTTCATATTTCTTCTTTTAAAATATTTATTTGCTTACTGATCACTCCCCATGGGTTTCATTTATGAGTTACTTTGTAAGACTATAGATAGGACCCAACATTCTTCACAAATTACCATCTTTTCCATCTTATTACCCACATCCTTGATTTATCATTCCTTATCCTTTTTCTTGCCAATACTATTTTGGCATCCCTTTGGGTTTTCTTTTTTGAGTTTTAGTATAAGACCGTGGATAGGACCTGACCCTCCTCACAAATTTTTCCAATAATCAAGTCACCATCCAAACTTACATGTGTCAAATATGAGATATGATTTGATTGATTATGAGGTTACATGTTATTGACATACTTCCCATCTTGATATTTAGTATGTTTTATGCTTACTTCATTTTTATTTTGCCTTTTATCTTCTTATTTTCTAAGTGCATGTAAGATTACAACCATTTATTAAATTTCTCATACTTCCCATCTTGAATTAGTATGATAAATTTAAGACCAAGTTTTTGAAAATTTTGTTTTTATTTTATAATTCTGATCATGAAATATTATAATTGATTGACTTAATTTTGATTTGTTTTTATTACCATTTGTGCCCTTTTATATACCTTCCATTTTATTACATTATTTTTCATACTTCCCAATGTGATATTTAGTATGATTTTACTTGTTTTAATTTTGTGCAAAAATCTTTTACGTTGGTTTAAAAACAAATCCCATTTTACCATATTGTTTGCCATTTTTCTTGGAGTTTTATACTTAGTCATTTTTTGTTATTACACATTTCCCAACTTGAACTTGTGTGTAGTACATTTATTTGATTGATTATATTTTTCCAAGTCCTTTTTCACCCATTTCTTTTTAACCATGCATATTTACTCCATAATTATAAAAAAGAAACCACACCACACATATTTATTATAACATATACAATAAAACAAAATACATATCCTAGAAAGAAATATATCCAAAGCATCCATAACCTCAACCATAATGAACAAACATAACCATCATAAATACAACATATACAACCAACACTAATAATCCAAAAATGATAATGCATGGTGTGTGTGTGTGTGTGTGTGTGTGTACCATGCATTTGATACAACATATACAACCATATACAAAGACCTAACACTAGGGTTGAGCTCCACTCCATCTACTCATGGCCTAGCCATGCTACCTACTAAGGCCTTAATCTGACTCATCCAAATAGTATGCAGTAATAAGGCAATCCAAAATCTCAATCCCTCTACTTATCCCTATAGGCATGTTATCTACACCTATGCCTACACCAACTCAACCTAGGTCATTTTATGTTCTTGTGTCAGTTGAGTCTGCATCACCATATATGCCTACATCATCTATATAATTGTCTCCAAATGTGAAGCTCTCTCATTTTACAAGGCTTACCAAGCCTATCTCTCACCTACACCCATATCTATTGGTGGCTACATCCTCTCCCTCTGCACCTATATCTACCTCACTGGCCAATCTGAACAAGCTCACTTGAGCTAGGGCAAATGGTACACTCAGATCCTCTAGCATCATGGGTTTGTATGGATATAAAGTCTTATCTAGGATGTCATGGAGTGCTTCTCTCACCAGGTACCTCCGTCTCTCCTCCTCATCCTTAGGTACACCTAAAAAATCACACTAGATGGATATTTGATCAATATCATATCTCATAATATCTATCTATATCTCTCTACTACCAAATAAAAAATTAAGAAATAATTTAACCATCTTCATACCTATCTATGTCTCAACTCCTATGATATCATCCTCTACATGATCGCTTAACATAGTCTCCCCATCTACATGACCTCATAGTAACTCCTTATTAGGTCACTTCCTTAGCTTGAACCTAGCTATCATGGCTCGTGTCTGTCTTATCCTCCATCTGAGTGGTCTCTTTATCCTCTCCTCTAGATCATCTATGGGATCATCTAAGATGTCTATAGTCTCCACTATCTCCTATCTCCATCACTGCCATATCCTTGATGGTCACTTCTCATCTTACTATAGGGATAATAGTGGTATATTTGGTATCTTTGTCTCCTCCACCTCCTCCTCTACCACTCATTATGCCTAACTAGTCCATGGTCACTCTTGACATGGCTTTGGTATCAACCTCAATATCAGTGGTTTGACTCCCCTTTTCCCTCATGGCTCCCTCAGATGCTGAGCCCACTAGTTAGGCATTAGTATTAGTGTCATCAGATGATGTAAGACTATCTGTTCTAGCACCTGTGCCACTAGATATGGCTATCTCCCCCACATATAGTGTCCAATCACCTCTCTCCTCTTTATTTCTAGTGGAACTATGTGTCATCTTGCTTAGGTAGCTACTATGTGCCCATATGACTGCCACACAATGTCTACACATCTCACCGACTATAACATTAGAACATGGGGCATGACCCATGCTAACTAGTCCTCCTTTCATCTATGTAATCAAGGTAACCCATCATCGACCATATGAGGAAACCTAATAAGTCTATACATGGGGAATATCTCATATATCCATGTTATTAGTAGTATGATCAATCCCATAGTCTTTTTCCCTTTGACTAGTATCTTGAATAGATCATGAATGAGCTAGACCTAGATGATAGAACCTAGATTGTATAGTATTCCCTCCTCCAGCATCATCCTACTCAAGGTTACCATAAATAGTGGTACCTTGCCATCTAACTTGTGATATAGCACCCACTATGTCATAAAGCTTATCACTACCTTTTGGAGATCTAAAATCTATGATATATGCACATTGTCCATATTGACTCTCTATCCTCTCAATATCATCTCTAATCTTGTATCCCACATGGCTAAGGTTATCCTCTCCTCCAATCTATTTGATATCCCTATGGTCATCAGTGCTCTTGCTATGGGTAGCCCAAAGATAACATGTACATCCTCTAGTGTGATACCCACCTCTATCACATCCCTATCCACCTCCCATCTAAAAGTGTTAGTCAAATGTTCCCAACATATTAAGAACATGACTAATAGGTCAATGCTAAGGGGGATCCTACACATCTCAAATAGACCTCCTAGACCTATGGCTACTAGTCTAGCTCAATCTCCATTTGACAATCTATCCAATAAATCTGGCAACCAAGACACATCTACCAACCTCCAAAATATTGATCATCTCTATACCCAAGAAATAATAAAGGATGTATTAGTTCCTTTATGTCATGTATAATCAAAATACATTCTTTATACATCATTTTCTATTATTTTAATTAAAAAATATATTAATTGATTTTACCTTATTCATTTTATCCTATTTTTAGTGTACTTGGTCCCACTTACCCTCTTTTAGTTATTTTAAGCCATTCTAGCCCTCTTTCGGCTTTTTTCATGTTTTTTTGTGCTTATTCTGGTTCCTTACTCAACCTAGTTTGACCAAAATTTCCCTATTTTTGTCATAGTTGACTTCAAATTCCAAGTCAACCCTCTTATTTTACCCTCCCTAGTTCTAAGTTTTCATTCTAGCCTTTATGGACTAGTTTTTCACTCCATTCTAACTTTTTAGCCTATAAATTATACTAGGTTGACCCATACCTACTGGGTCGACCATATGGATTTTACCCTGTTTCATCCTACTAGGTTGACTTGGTCGACCTAGTATGTTTTATGTGCCGACCCAATACATTTTATCCAAAATGTGCACCTTTCTCATTTTCTTCCTAAACCCTTCCAACTCATTTCTTGTCTTCCTATTTAATACCCTTAGAATCTAATTTTCTTCAATTTTGACATATATAACTACTCAAAAACAAATTTATTAAAAAATTCAAGCAATTCAATACAAGTTTCAAAAACTAGTTTGAGATCCATAGTTGCATACCTGTAATGCACCTGCTACCGCCTCTAGGTGTCCTCCTAATCTAGCATATCATTCCTTCACCATCCTAGCCTTATCTAGTCTTAGAGCTCTCCTTTCTCTCTTTCAAAATTCAAAATGCAAAATGAATTCTCTTTTACCTTATTTAAAAACACTTTTCAGCGATTCAAATTCTTTTTATTTTCAGGTAGATTCCTTGTTTTGCCTCTATCTTTGTTTCTACTCATCTATTTTTAAAACCATAAAATGCATTAGAATCATGATGAAGTAGAGATTATTTTTCACTATCATATATCTATCTTACAATTTTATTTATTTTTGGCTATTTTTGCACTAACATCTATAGGTTCACCTAGTGTACTCTACATTAGACACCTTCATTTTTTAATAGTCCACTTTTTTATCTATGACACTAAGGCAAGTTAAAGGTATGTATTTCTCAATATAGTTCTTTAATTTATCTTATTTTCTAGCTACTACACCATGCATCAACATTGTGTGTTATCATGTTTTCTTTTGAAGCACCATCTTGTGTTGCACTTATGTTACATGTGATGAGCTTCGACTAGGGCATACGTATACATATAATATTTTTAACTTTTGTTGATTATTGAAACTTTGTATCTTGTAGGAACCTATCAAGTGTTAATATTTATGAGTGCATGCCTTAAGGGGTGTATCAAGAGAGGGGTGGGAAAACCATCGGTGCTTCATAAGATTGTCATTCATTTTTCCACTTGCCATCTACACTCTAGCCTCCTAAAACTATTGAACCTAAGCTTATTATTATTAGTCTTATTTATTCCCATCATTTTCTATGTTTTATCCTTCATTTATTGACTTAACACCCTTTTGACCTATTGGTTATGCTAGGTTGACTAGGTGGACCTAGTATAGTTTAGGGAATTTTCCTCTCTTTTGGTTTGTTGGCCTCTTGGCTGACCTAACACATACCTAGATAGTTAGCCTTGAAAACGTGCTAGGTTAACTGAGTCAACCTCACACAACCAACATTACTAAAAGATTTTAAGACAAGATACCACTATATATACAAGGTCATTTACCACCATTTGATAAGAGTTAAGAATTAAGTGAATAAGTACAAATAGACATCTGGCTATTCACCATTCTACTTAGGGAATAAAGCTTTACAGTTCAATAATTTATTTGTATTTCTGATCTCACCTTATGGATAATTATTTTGGATGCTTGGATAGGTTATATAGCCTAAAGCTGATTTATCTTAGTTATCCTTACATACCATGACAATATATTATGAAGCACCTTGGCTAAGGGGGAGATTGAGGTTTGGCGGGTTCATTTTGAAAGGTAAGTATTCCTAACTTTATTCATCCTTTCTAAGAGTAGATAGATAGAGCATCTATATTCTTCTCTTCCATGTATTAGGATTTTGTATACATTAACGTGAGTATATGTCTTCTATACATGTTTAATTTAGTTGTTTATTTGTTTTATTTCTAACCCCCACTTTGTGCCACAAGCTTTGGTGCACACTAGATTATATTTACTTTTCTTGTTATTAGATTAGTGAAATATTAAATCATAGGAATCCTTTAGGGTTTTTATGTGATTGTGTTAGATTATAATATTTAGAACCCTATCTTACATGGTGTATTATGACAAGTGATCCCCTAATCAGGTCAAGCAGATCCTCACATTGGTCATACTTCTGCTTAAAAATTATATGCTCCCCAATCAAAAGTGTAGGTGTGCTCTATCCCATCTGATCTAGGATTGATTTATTGATATGAGGAATTTTTAATTACATATAGTTATAACATGTAATATTCTATCAAGATTCCATAAGACACATTACAATACTAGTTTAATGTGAAATTAAGGTGGTAAAGACACTAATATTCATCATAAACATAAAGACTCATATACAGGATATGTTTGAAAGTGCATGGCTATAAGATATAGAGGCTACAATAGACTGAGCATAGAGATGTTTGAATTTCAATAATAAGATCAGTTATTTGATGAAGAGGAAGACAAAACCATTTATGTAAAACTAGACCTAGATCAACCAAATAAGGAAGAGGAAGAGAAAGGATATGAGGGAAAATATAACGGAAGATTAAATCACCCTTATTTTAACCTATAAATCAATATCCCATAATATTATTTTAGAGGTAAGATGGGGGCCCATACATGTTTGAGCATGCTTAAAATAGACTTTAGGGTAAAAAAGATAAAGACTTAAAAGGATAAGTTGAATGTGTCATTGTAACATTTAGATGACATTATCCACACTTGTGAATAGATATTGGTTTCTAAAAAATCAAAGGGGCACATTTTGGACTTTTCCCAAGTTTTGTGGATCTAAGCCTTCCTTGTATGCTTTATGTACATGTGGACATTTGAACATGTATTTATATATGCTTAATTTTCAAATTAAGTGACATTTGAACATGTCCCTTGTATGTGATCCCTTGGCATTTCTATTTTGTATGCTTTGTGTGCTTTGTATGTACTCTTTAATGTGTGTGTTATGGCCATGACACTTGTTTGCTTATTACTTCTTTACTTAGTTTATGATCCCATGAGGTACCTGATGCATCTTCTCATCCACCTTGGGTGACTTGATGGATATTAAACACCATCCAAAAGTAGATTACACTAGACCCATACTTAATTTTCCTACATTATGTGTATTAAATTTATAAATCTATCTACACATAACTTATGAATGCTTAATTTACATGCATCTTACATTACAACTACTTGCTCAGATTCACATATAATTTGATGCCATGCTTATCCATGATGTTGACACTACTCATATTACCATATTTTAAATCCTAACAACATGATACATAGATTTTATTTTGAACTAATTTCTTGTGCAGGCACAACTCACCTCAAAAGAGGGGAAACCCATAGGGGCTTGTCATAGAGACCACCTAGTTAGTACCCAGACATAGAAAATAATAGTAAAAATTAGAATACTTAGTTTTAGCTTAGATTCCACTCAGGAAGCATAGTTTTGTAAGAACACCATTATATATAGGAAAGCATTTCTCTCATGCACACCCTAACACTATTGTCTAGAGGCCTAAAAATTAGACATTTTTATAAATTTATAGAATCTTAATATGCACAGTCCAACAAAACCTAGTCTCTCAGTCTTAGTTTTTAGACTCACTCATAATTGCTTAGTTTATGATTAGATTTATTTAGTTTATGGGAATAATTTGAGGCATGTTTTCTCCAATTTTAGTCTCATCTACTCATAACATTATATTTCTATTACTCACTCCAGAATCTATATGCACTAGATATCAGCTTGGGGGCATGTGCATGGCATATTACTTTCATATACTCAATTTTACACATGTTATCCAAGATGGAATCACAAATCCATGTAATTATCCATGATTTATACAATAGACATAAATATATCTACCATTTTCACTAGTTTTACACTAGAAATGGATGTTACCCCATCTACAATAGTTGGTTTACCATATGCACCATCCATTTGTGCCAGTTTTGCACCAACCATTTGCATTAGATTTACACTTAAAGGGTAAAAACATGAATTCCCAATTTGATCCACCAATCATGGGTGGGAAATGATAGAGTCAAGGCCTACTTGAGTTCTTAAGACACCCACATTTGAGGTTTAGACTTCCACACTACAATCCAGGCTATTCAAAGTCAATGATAAACATATCCACAATCACCATATTTGCACTAGTTTACACTAGTTTTGTATCATGAAAAGGCATTGGTTTGCATACTCAATCAGGAGTATTCATTCCTTGTCACTCTCTCTACCTAGCATTGTAGTTTGATTTTGATATTTTTCTTAACTATGGACTGATTTACATATGTTCCCTTTACAAGTCATTGCATGGAATACAACTCATATTATTATGGAATACATCTATGAAATCCTTTCCATACGTAAGTTAATGTATTTTTATATTTCCTTTATCCTAGTAATTTCACTTTTTTGCATTAATATAATAAAGGGGGAAAATGTAGTCACATAAATTTAACAATTATGCTAAAGTTGTGCACTTGTGACCACCCTATCACTAACTTAGTTTAGACATAACTTAGGTCCCCTTTTAATCACTTTATATCCATAACTTGAGCTTCAATAACACCTAACCTCATCCCCAAATATATTATACCCCTTCTAATCCTTACTTAGCCCTGACATCCAAAAATATTTTGCATGGATAAGAGCACTGCATTGGACTATAATGCATTGCTCTCATGTCCAACTACCTAATAATGAATATTTTATGAATTTAAAAGTTAGGTGATGGTATACCTAGGTCTACACAAACCCCCACTTGATTTATTTTCCTAGAAAATCCTATATAAACATACTCAAACCCCTCTTTGCACCCAAGTGCTCATATCACTAAAAAACACTAGGATTGCACTTGCTCATTGAGACCAAGCTATATAATTTTTCCAATTTTGCATCTAATCAGCCCACACACCCTAGAGCTCAGCCTAAACACATGTTTTAGGTCACAATTCAAAAAAAAGGAACATAATAAATTCACTTGCATCAAACATTTAACATTACACATATCTCTACACACACCACTTAGGTGAGAGAACTACACCAAGTTTGATCCCTCCTTGGAGTATTGGTATGTAGGTACCATACCACATAAGGGTGTAGAATAACATAATAAACCTCTATTATTGACCCAATTTTACTCCCTTTATGATCACATTATCTTGGCAAGATTGAAGGCTAGGGTCTGAAGATTAAATCAAACATATAATGGTCACCACATATGAACATGAGCTCTTACAATAGTCAAAAAACCCAAAGATAAACCCATAGTGAACCCAAAAACCCTAGATCCCTATTAAAACTTGGATAGGAGAACCATACCCTCACTTTAGAGTGCAATGCTACCATGTCCTACCCACAATGCTATTGTTTAGGCCTAGTTTTGAATCTAGATTCATGATCTTAGTCATTAGATCTTCCTGCATATTAGTTTTCATAATTTGATTTATCTGATAGGGCTTGGAGTTTTTTTCTCACCCCTATTTACTATTTTTGGAAATTTTTAGTTTTCATTATTTTAAAATTAGTGAGTATTCTATATTTATATATTTAATCTTCTGATTTTATTCAGTTAGTTCATCTCTTAGGGTTTTATTATAAATCCCAAAAATGATAGAACACGCCCTTAGATCAATCATATTTATCAAGTAATCTACTATTTCATCAATTATTGTTGTGAATTTGCTTATTCTACTCATATTTATGTGATATGTTATGCCATTGGTGTGAATTATCTAGGTAATTTCATTACAAGTGGTATTAGAGCAATGATTTGGGAAAGTTTATATGGCATTATTTTCTTTGGATTTATTGTTGATGTTATCATGAGAACTTAATGATAGAAAGAACATAATTTAGAATTTGGGAATAATTTAATTTTTTGTCACCAAATTAACATTCATTGGATTTGTCTTGGCAAGAGGATTAAAATGGTTAAATCTACTAGTACACTTTTTTTAGGTTTAAAACCCTTAATTTTAATATTTGTGCATGGATAAAACACTCATGGCCACAAGAAAGACAAAAACACTCTAAAAATGCATCATAAAGATGACATGGAGTATGAAACTTTAGATCCTTTGGTTTCTAATATGTTTCACCAATTTTAGTCATATTTTCAAAGCATTATGATGAAAGATGATATTAATGTGGTAAAATAGGAATAATTGGGGTAAAAGGGGACATAGATGATGTGAAAAGTCAGTTAGAAACTATAAATGGTAATTTTACCACTCTTGAAACTCATATTAAACCAATTAATCCTCCACAACTCCATTTGGGTTCTCCCAACCAAAACAATCAAAATTGTAATACTATTTCAAATCCCATGATACCAAAAGTGAAAGTGTGAAAATTTGATGGTAAGGATCCACTCACTCAAATTGTTTTCTTATCTACATAAAACCCAATCTACACAAAAGGTGGTCATGGAATCTTTGTATCTGGAACTTGATCAGTTCATTTGGTATTAGTGGTTATGTGATTAGAAGAAAAAGAAGGGCCTTCCTATTAGCTTGTTGGTATTTTCTAATGAGTTACAGATGCACTATTTTAACAATGTCTCCAAAAAATACTTAAATTAGTTACAAAATTTGTGATAAATAGGGATTTTCAAGGATTATATATAATAATTCTATAATATATCCTTATGAATGGATGACATAAATGAGGACAACATGAATGACCTGTTCTTGGGCGGGAACAAAGATAACATCCAAATTGATGCTAATATAAGTTTAGCATCTAAATGCATAACATTAGCATGAAAGGAAAAGGAAATATATCTATTCAATTGAAGGGCTTTCAATATAATGGGGAACACAACTCCTTAGCGCAATTATTTACTCAGCGTACAAGATTTACCCCTCAATAAATTGAATAAAAGTGTGCAAAATGGTTATGTTTTAGTTATGAAAAAAAGTGGATCAAAGGAGATAAATGTGATGAGAATAAAGTGTTATACATTGAAGGAAACAATGAATATGAAGAAAAAGATGTGACCTATAGTCATCTAAAATGTCACTTAAATGCCAAGTGTGTTACTTGAGACCACCCATCCTTAGCCCTAAAAACTATCTAAGGACCTATTTAGAAACTTATCCAACTTTCATGTGGGACACACACATCCATATACATCTAAAAATTAGTCTCAAAACATTCCTTGGGCTTTTTAGACCTTAGTGCTTCAGGTTTTACCACCTGGACATTAGCACCATAACTGGACACTAGTACCACAATGCTAGTATACTAGTTGGGCACCATTGTCCTTTTCCCTCTTTTTATCTCCAATGTATATCTTGCCAATCCTAAAAACCTAAGGTCAGGATAGACCTATTTAAAATCTTGAACAAACACAAGATCATCACACACACACACGCACACACACACACACACACACACACACACACACACACACACACACACACACACACACACACACACACACACACATGAATTTTATCCCTTTATTTGCTAGATGTAAATTAGATGCAAATACACACAAATAAGCTTATAACAAGTTATGCACAATCAAGGTTATTAATCCATGTTTTGAGTTATGCATACAATTATCTACAAAACTTTTAAGCTTAAAATACATAGATTTCTAGTCTCTGCCTCAATTAAAACACTCAAATTGGCATTCATACTAGCTTCACTTGCACTTGCACCAGCACTTAGGTAGGGAGAACTACATCAGGCTTGATCCCTCCTTGGAGTATTCGTATGCCATAAAATCTCATCATAGTGGCATGTTGAGGATGTCCAACCTACCCAAATAAAACCAAATTTTTAATAATTATGCCAATAAAATGCTCTAATCACATGAAGGCCTAGGATTTGCATATAAAATCAGCCAAAACAAGTCACAAATAATGAAGCAAGATTTGTCCACATAGGAATAGGCTTGGTAGACTCAAACACAAGTGCTCCTAGAAGTACATATTAATTCCTACACAGAGGACATTAGTGATGAAATTGGAAACTAACACCATAAAACTATTGTGCAAAGTAGGGCACTATTATTTAGGAGGGCTTCTGACACTTGGAGGATCCTATTTGTGATAATTAAAACAACTCTTGCACCAATTTTTTGCTTCTATATCCTTCATCTCAGGTAGTTTCTAACTAAGTATTCATGTGTCATTATATTATATTATTATAAATATAAAATTAGCTTATCTATTTTATAAATTAGTGGTTGTATTTATTACATATTTTATACCCTGATTTACTGTACTCAAACCCTTTAACAACCTAATGCTTAAACTCCATAAACCCTTAAACATTAAATCATTTGGTGAACCCAACTTATTTAAAATAATGCAAAATCCCTAATTATATACTACCTTAAGGGTTTATATTTAAAGACTTATAGAACTTAGACTCATATTTTAGATCCTTATATTTTATGATTTTTATTTTTATCTAATCATGATAATAATGATAGAAGATGTTCATCACTTTTTAAGGCAAAGTTTTCTAGTTTCAATTACATGCTTGTTTCCTTTCATTTAAAACCAATTCCAAGAAGATATACACATATATGTACATGATGTCCTATATCAATTAAAATATAGTTAACTAGGCTTATTACATAAATTTAATACCCTAAAAATCGTGTTTCAAGATTCAATGCCATATCTTATGCACAAGAAAGAATTTCCTTCTCCTCATATCCATGAGGGTGATAACTACTTTCCCTCTAACCAGTCCATGATATCACTCCTCCATGAGATGAAACAACCTATACTATTGTTACTAATGCCCATACTAATCCTATCAATGCCTTTACCTCTTCTCTATAGGGTGTGTGCCTACACATTCAATAAGAAACAACTAAGGTTTAGACTCTGAGGGATTATTAGTATGAGTAGGGTCATTTTAGAATTACAAACTCAGAATCAAATATTACATGAAAATATTATAATATTAGAAATAATTTTACAAGACAAAATCCTCCAAAGCACACTAGTGTCAATCATGTATATGCTTCTTCACCTAGTCAATTTGTGGCAAGCAATGTTATATATCAAAATAATAAATCACAACAAAGTGCATCTATAACTAGTGATACGAAAAGTACTCAAAGATCAATTAGAAGTTTAAGTGATATTTTGAAGCAAATGATTAAAGCTAAGTTGATCAACCTACCTCATCTACATCCAATTAGGAAATCCAGATATTATTATACATATCATAGATTGCATGGGCACCACACTAATTCGTGTTTAGCATTGAAAAGGAAAATACAATAGGTACTTGATACAAATGACTCAATAGTGACACATCATCAAAATAACATATAATGGCACATGTACAAATTCAAAAAGGGTAAAATTTTGAAATAGTACAAAAGTGGTTACCAAAGCATAATTCAAAACAATAAAAGGTTCATAAAGCACAATCAAAAGTAACAAATAGTAAAAAAAGCATAGGTAAAACAAGTAAAAGATACAAATATACCTCTCCATAATGAGGTCCTTATTTTAAATCAGTATGGATTTGGTCAAAAATATTTACAACAGTTTGATTATCATGGTCAAGGTTTGGGAAAGTGTGCTCAAGGCATCAATACTCCTATTATAGAAGTTAATAATGTTGGTCAATAAGGTTTGAGATTTATGGAACATACTAAGGAAAATCATTCATAAATATAGTTATCAAGGCAAAAGATAAAGATACAAAATTCATATTAAAAAATTAACAACCACATTAGTTGTAAAGTCAAAATCATGATATACCAACAAGCATTCTCAAAATAGGCTTTGTAACAAAATATCCTCCAAAGCACCATATGCCTACAATAATCAAAATTTCAAAGGGCAAAATCAAAAAATATATTTGAAAGAACAATTTGAAAAGGTTAATTTCACATTATGAGGAAATTCCCTATGCTGATCCATCTACAATAGAAGTCAACACTAGCATTCCATTGGTTCAAAATCAATACGATAACAATAAATGAAATAATCAAGGTTATTATGATCTCTAAGATACTAATAATGATCAAAACTCATATTCACACTAAAATCAATCAAACTACATTATATCAATCACACTACATGAGAGGTCACCATTACTATTTTTGACAGATGATCCATTGAGTGTGGGTCTCTCATGAGACTCATTGGTTAGTAGCATCTCTCTTTACTTGTACATAGCTTTCATTTTATTAGATTACTTGTATATAATTTTATTTTCATGTTTCTTGTACATATATTATATCCAAAAAATACACAAACAATATAATATGTCAAAAACATAAAATCATTCAAGTGTTTTCTCAAAAAATACAAATTATATATTGTATGCATTTCCATGTTTACATTTATTATACTTATCAACAACTGCATGTATACACATAATATTTTCAAACTTTTATTGATTATTGAAACTTTGTATCTTGTATGAACTTATTGAGTCTCAATGTCTTTGAGTGCATGCCTTAAGGGATGCACTGAGAAATGGGTGGGCAAACCATTGGTGCTTCGCAAGATCATTGTCCCTTTTGCCACTTATTATCTACACACTTGTCTCCTAAAAACACTATCCATAAGATTATTATCTTTGTTGTATCCTTTCCAGTCATTTGCTACATTTATCCTCATCTTACTCACCTTAATCCCCTTTTATCATTCAAATGTATCAGGTTGACTGGGTCGACCTTGTATAGTTTTAGGTAATTTTCACTTAGGAACTAGTTTGGCCTTTGGCTGACCTAGTTCATGACCTAGTGAATAATTGTCTGAAATTATGCTAGGTTGAATGGAATTTTTGGTAGGGTTTAGGGTAAAATACACACACACACACACACACACAAGTTAATTTCACCATTATTTAGATAATATAAGAATAATTAATAGATATTGTGCATATGCTTATCCACCATTCTACTTGAAGATCAAGCTTAGGGTTTTACACTTTATTTGGAAATACAGATCTTGTCTTGTAGAAAAGTATTTTGGATGCATTGATAGGTATTATAGCCTAGATATGATTTATCCTTATCATACTTGCATACCACAACAATCTCTTTTGAATCACCTTGTCCAAGGGAGAGATTGAGGCTTGACGAGTTCGTCTTCAAAGGTAAGTGTTGACCAAATTTGACTTTTTAGTCAAATTGGGGAACCTATAGGTAAAAAATTAATTTTATAGGTATATAAGGGGTGTAAATGAATGAAATTAGGTGTATTATAGTTCAATTTATTCCAATTAATGTTATATTGGCCTTGGTCTATTAGTTTTTAACTCCATTTATCTTTTTGGGTCATTTTAAGGATCAATTTTGAGTATTTAATGATTTATACAAGTTTATTTGGAAATGTGAAGGTGTAAAAATGTGATTTAATGTCCCATGTGTCCTTATAAATCTTAATTAACTGAAAATATTTAAAATTTATAGGTTCATCAGAAGAAAAGTTAGTTTTATTAAAGAAAAGGAAGAATTTGGTACTTGTACAACCTCTTTGGGAAGTGCACCACTTGGAAATGGTTGAAATGTGATATTAATATAAAAAAAACTAATATAAATGATTTAATTAATTTTTAATTGCCATTTTCCCCCAAAACTATTCTTCTCCATTTTGGCTTTCCTAGACATGCAAAAGTGACTTGCAAGTTTGTACCTAGTATGGTTGGCACAAGTAGTTCCAAGAAAAATAATTTTGGGAGATGATATTAAACTTATATACCTTAATTAACATAAAAATAATTCAAATATTGATCATTTTTTATCTATGAACCATTGCTAACAAGTTGACTGTGCTTTTTTGCTAGCTATTTCATATACCCTATAGGTTTTGCTCCATTTTGGCCAAATGCATATGAAACAATTGGTGATGTTGGCTCAAAATTAGTTTTTATTACTTATAAAATTGTATAAATTATTATTTTCATGTTTCATAATGTTTTTTTGGGTAAATTAGTTCATGCTACAAGAGAGTGTCACCATGTGCAGTTTCAACTAAAGTGATTCTTGTTTTTTGAGTGTGATCTCCTATAGGGGTCTCATATAATTTTTAAATGGTGTTATATAAGTTAATAGGTCATATTACCACTCCATTCCATGTTTTGGTTTCACCATGTCATCCTTTAGGTTGCTTATAAGCTTGTCTTCCTCCATTGTCAGCTCTTTGCACAATTTCAGTTGCAATCTCATACATGAACTTGTCCATACTATATATAAAGTGTTAATGGAGGTGTATTAGATTATTAAATAATTTAGGAATTAAATAAGTTTCTTTTTTATGTTTGTAAAAATCGAATTTTTTTGATCATATACTCATTTACCATGCTAAATAGCCATTTGATGCATATATATGCTCTTTTTCACCTATAGGTAGGTGATTTCCATGTTGAATAAGGTGTTTTTAGGTTGGTTTAAAATAATTATTGATGGATACCATCTATTTTAAGATTTCAAAGGCATTTTAGGTGTTTTTAGGCTTTCCACAAACATGTTTTGACTCAATTCCATACCCTGTCTGCATAACTGGAGCAAAACATCCACCAACAAACCCTTGTTGATGTCATGTTGGTGTATGGAGAAGTGGATGTGTGTTTAAAATTATTGGAATTATTTTGGGTGAGTTAATGATGTTTTAAGAAATCATGTAAGGTTCATATGCATTCATGGTTTCAAATTATCCAAACCTAGTTCACTATTTGCTTACCAAAACACCCACCTACAGGGGACTGAGTAGGGGATTGAAGTGTTGCATAAATTGGTTGATACAAAGTGACGCTTCATTAAGACCTTAGTATAGAAATAAAGCCTTGATAGATCCATAGAAACTATCTAGAGAGCAAAGAATATGTTAAACCAACATGAAGAAATAAAGGACTAAGTTTTAGGATCAAATCCCTAAAAGGGCAGAATAGAGCTCCAAGGGGTTTTTGTGGATCTCCTAAAACATGATTATAAGTGTTCTAAGATAACTAGATGGGTAAACCTCATTGCCTCTATTATGGGCAAGAAACATGCCATGTTTGAAGGAGAAGGGAGTAGTGGGAGATGGTGTTTGAAAGCCTAAAAGTTGCCTAGAAACATATTGAATTATTGCAATGATATCTACAGGCTTGTAGGAGTAATTGATAGTTTGTTAGACCAAGGAGAAATAATAAGTAGAGCCTCATGAATAGGATGGCTAGACTGATGGTATGAGATCAAATGAATTAAGGTCATCAAGAGAGGGTTAAGGTAAGGAAAATAATGACCTATAATAGGGTCTTAAGGGGAGAAGTGTCTCAATCAAGGGGAAGGTAGTGTTTGAGCTATAATGGAACATATAGGTGAGTGAAAAATTACATACTCATTGTATGAAATCAGAGGGTGTTTCAAGGAGTTTTTAGGCACCATGACCAAATGAATTGGGCCATAGACACTTACAGGTAGAGTTTGTGGGTAGAGTACCTTAACCTAAATAGTGATCTAATATGTTAATGCAAGGTGGTGTTTTGAAGGCTCCAAATGAGGAATAATCAAGATGAACTCAAGGAATATTTCCATGCTATAAACAAGTTCCAAAGAATCAAATTAACCACCTACAATAAACCCTAAGAAGGTGTCTTAGTCAAATCAATAGGGACTTAGTTTAGGGGCAAAAGGTGCATTATCAGAGTTAATGTGAACTCAATATTGATAGATTAGTGAGTGATCACCTTAGGAGGTATGTTATTGGTGTCATGAAACTCTCCCAAAAGGAAAACAAGGCTTATACAAGGTCCCAGGACCCTACGCACACCTACAATAGGGTTCAAGATGGTGAAGGTCAAGTGAGACATGAATTGTCCAGGGAAGAAGGAAAGAATTATCTAAAATTTATAATGCTTATAATATGACAAGATGTTTTTTAAAAATCCCAATAACTTGATAAGGTGAGTATGTATATTCCCTACTTAGAAAATGGGCAACAGTCTGTACTATGGACTTAGAAACCATGCTTGCTCAATAGGTGATATGAAAAATCCATATAATAGAAGTGTTTTAGATGGATTTAAAATATAAATGAGAATTAATTTAATATGGGGAGCATGTTGAAACAACTTAGAAGCATGGTTTTGGCTTGGAGAGGTCACCGATAGGAGGATTTGAGGAAAATGCAGGAAACTAGTTTTGTCAAGGCCTTTTTTGAGCATTTAGAACTAGTTGAACACCTAAATCGGAATAAATCAAAACCATTTTGTATAAATGATCATTAGTACTTGAAAAAACTCATAAAATATTCAATTTCCCTAATGGATAAGGGCTATACCTCACTATTTTGTCTCAAAAGGTTAGCCAGGTTTAGCAAAATGAGCTAGTGAGTGCAAAATAGGCAAAATACCTAATGTGAGGCTTTGGAAACCTCATGGAAACATATAATAAGGTGTATGGAAGGAAACTTGATGATATGGAAGAACTATATCAAACTCAGACCCCTCAAGGTGACTAAATTTCTCATGCACATAGTCCAACTAGGTAAATTTCCACTAGGCCTAGTTGGTAAATGAGAAACAAGATGAAGAAGGGTACTTGGAGGGTTATGTAATAGTCTTATAAGCTCAAATTGTATGTGAAAATTCATAATACATCAACCTACATATTAAAATTTGTGGAATTTTTAGGTAGGTTCAACGTCTGAGTTTTATGAACCAAGCTTAAGACCAAAAACTTCTCAAAACCCTACTAAACCCTCCACCAAAATTTATTGGAGAAAACAAAAACAAGCTTTAGGAACTATCCAAATGACATATTTTGTTAATTAAAGTTATTTTATCATGAAGAGGACTCCCTCAAGACATCTCCCACCATTATGAGCTATATGAAATTATATGGATAACATGTAAAACAAGGCTTTTCTCAAAATTTTGTGTGTTTTTTAGGTTCTAGAGAGGATATGAAGATGAAAAAAAGTTTGAGGGTATAATTAGGACTTATAATAACTCCATATGGCCATTTTATTCCATAAAAAACTCCTAAGTATCCAGACTAAAGATCTCCTTGTAGCCAGTCAAAACTGGTATAGTAGACACAAGGGTGATAACTCCAAGTGTGAGCATTTTTTAAGCATGCCTAATGCCTATAAGGCCATGAAGGGTATTTATAGGTTTCATTATTCCATATAATGTATTTTAATGGGAAACTAAAGGCATTTTGAGGCTAAGTGTGAAGGGTAACTGAAAAGGGAAGTTTTAAAACTCCAGACAGTGATAGCTTCCTTCCTAGAGTTTCCAAATGAGTAAGAATGAAACCAATGCATGGAGATGCATGCTTAAATTCATTACATATTATCCAAATAATAATACCTATCCATAGTCAATTTTGGGACATTCAAACATGTTCAAATTATGAAGACAGTTTTCTGAGCCAAATCTAGGAGTTTCATGCCATTTTTTATAAATTTCATGACTTGTATGGACATTTGTACCTCTTAAAAATGCATAGTTCATACAATATCTATTTATCATGAAATTTTAACCCATTTTATCAAATTTACAAGTGTCCAAGTGACCTTTGGACTTCCCTTGTCTTGACTCTCTCTAAAAAGCTATAAATATTGAGTCTTTTGGCTCTTTTTAGCAAGCTCCATTGGTTGATGGTGAAACCTTAGCCAATTTTTTTTCTTGAATGACTCTTAAAGTAATAAAAAAGTGATTTTACTACTTACATGCTGTAAAATTGGGTATTATTTGAATCTTGTTGGTCTTGTCTAGTGGCAAATGATCTTTTCTAGCATGTTATCTTTGATTCTTCACCAAGTGTGCAGAAGAGTGATTATTACAAGTCTTTGTTAATGTTATTTTCAAGTATAGGAGTGTATTATAAGTGAATTATTACTATATTCTCTCAAGGAATAATTCATTTATCTCATAAGTATCAAATATCTTCTTTAACCTTGCTTATGAAATATTGATGTGATAATACAACTTGAATTATGAGTTTTGTGTCAAAGAAGCATTGTTTAGCTCTAAGTAGTATAAGTTAAGTTCATAGGAGGAACTAAAATATTGGTGCATCACCATTTTTAACTTTCTTAGTTGTTTTCTCAACCCTTTTCATCCAAAATTGATAGGAAAGAAAGTACTTCAAAGAATTCATCAAGTGAACTAGCCCTTCTAGAGATTAATCTCAATAATTTGTTACCCATAGTAAGAGAGATGTCTCCATTGTTCCATTTGGATGAGGAGATATATGTATCTCCTGAAGGGGTGAAAATACAAGTGACAATAGTAAGTATTCCTAACTTTGTTCCTCCTTTGTAAGAGTAGATATATACGTATTTGTACTTCTCTTCCATGTATTAGGATTTTGTATACATTTATGTGAGTATATATACTATATGCATGTTTACTTTTATTATTTCTAAACCCCACTTTGTGCCACAAGATTTGGTGAGCACTAGATTATAATTTTAAATTACTTGTTATTAGTTTAGTGAGATATAAAAACATAGGACTCCCTTTGGGTTATTACATGATTGTGCTTGACTAGAGGCTTTGGAACCCTCCCTAACATAGTGTATTGTAGTAAGAGATCCCCTAATTAAGTCTAATGGATCCCCATATCGGTCATGTTCACACTTAATAATTGTGTCCCCAATCGGAAGTGTATGGTATGATCTATCTTCTTCGAGTTAGGATTGATTTATAGACATGATGCATTTATGATTGCATACATTCTGGTGAACTCAATGTGAATCTAATATTTATAGGTTTTGTTTCACTTATCTCATTATTTTGTCATTTTATTTTTCATATATTTACAATGTTAGGTTGACTATATCGACATAATACTAACTTTTGTACATAGGTTTAACATACAATCATATCAATACGACTCTATTCTATTTGTGCAAGTTTTTCTCTAGATATGGGCTACTAGGTTAACCCAGTCAACATAGTACAAGTTTTTAGGCTTTCAGACATCTAGCTTAGCATACTAGGTTAACCTAGTCAACCCTATACATTTTTAGGCTATCAACAGTAGGTTTTTACAAAGCTAGGTCGACCCAATTGACATAGTTAGTAGGATTTGTAAGTATTAATCAAGGCTATTCAACAAAAATCTCACTTATCTACATCCTCCAACCCACCAAGGTTCCTTTCTATCCTTCTCTCTCTTTCCTTACATTCCTATTTTTCATAGTTTATAGTCTTTAAAACTTTCCCTATATAGTCAACTAGGTCAACCCTATCAATGTAGTTCTATATTCTATATTCTATCTAGAAAGCTAGGTCGACCCTATTGACATAGTTCATTTTTAGGACTTTGATTATGTAGTACAAATATGACACTATCAACCCTATTTTATATTCTTTGCATACACTATTGACTAAGTTGATACTATATTGTGTTTTAAAGGTGGAATTAACCTTTATATGCTAGTAATTAACTCACAATTTCATTTCTTATTGCTTACATGCTCATAATAGATCACATAGTCTAATTAGGTGGTTTTTAATATACTGTTTGGTTTTACTATTTTATCTTTTATGCACACACTACCAAATCATAAAATCTTAAAACACATTTTAACAATTATCTACCCAAGGCCAACTAACTTGGATTTCATCACCAAGGGGGAAGCCAACTTGATTTTTTGGCCAAGTATAAACATGTGGTTAATGGTATATTTTGGATAAGCACCTGACACCCTTATTTCTATGGTATGTGAAGTGAGGGGGTAGGCCACAATACCAAGCCAATACCATTTCCAATATAAATCCCTTTTAGCCCAAACATCTTGAAACCATCCTTAAATTTCTTTCTAGTTTATTGCTTATAGCCAACTTCCTATCACATTTTAAACTATATTCTAATAATCTAAAAATATTCAAGTTGACCACTTAGTTAGCTTTTACTTTCCAAGTTGACTGCTTGCTCTTTGCTCAATTGTATGTTGTATTATAAAAACTTGCATTAGCTAGCATTGGTGTAAGGTTTTGTGTTGTATGCCTCGATTGGATCAACCTCATTGATCCAATTGATTATGTGGTTCATTTCATTTCTCAATTTCCTAATTACTAGCAAAAATTTTCTTATTTCAGTACATAGTCATTTCTATTGACATAGTATTTTATAGGTTTTCTATTTTTCCCTGCCTACAATACTAGGTCAACCCAGTCGACCCTATACACTTTTCAACCTTTGTTTTCTATACTAGGTCAACCTAGTAGACTTTGTATAAATTTTAGGCCCTATTTTCTATACTAGGTTGACCCAATTAACTCTATACTATTTTTTTCACTTCTTATTTCCTTTCTTTTTACATCTCTCTTACCTTCTTTAGTCTTTCTTCTTCTTCATGAACTTTCTATTTGAAGACAACACTGAGTTACAATTAATAGCCATGATGAGTCTTACCAACCCTCATAGGGTCTCCCATAAACATAGTATGGATCCTTTATTTGATGAGAATAATGTTCATATAACCACTCATACAATGAACTATGGGACCTCTCCTCATTCTTCTTCATAGCGTAATCCTCTCTTCTCACTAGAAGATCAACCTGAATTAGAGTATACCCCTAAAATGCTCTTTTTTATCTCTGAATTTCCTCAACATCAAGGAAAGAATCCTTCTACCATTTACCATATTATTATTAGTGGTCAAGTTAAAGAGCCTCATTCACCTTATCCCATATTATAAAATGGATTTTAATGTACTACTTTCTTTGATTCTCAACCTCCGCCCTCGATTATGACCCCTTCTCATATCATGACCTCTTCTTCTTTAACTTTTTCTACCTCCATGCCTAGTATCTCCACTAACATGGTAGGTTCTACATCTAATGGGCCTCTCCTAAGACCCACTATTGTTAATCCTTCCACTAGTGCATCATTTTCTACCCAAGGTAATCATGCTTCTAGTGCTTCTTCTTCTCATCCCTTAACTATTCCATCTTTTACCACAAAAGCAAATTTTGCCAGTAGTGCCTCACATTCTAATAGTTCCTCTTAAGCTCCTACCAACACCAATAGTGGTACCCAAGCCACTAATACCAACTCTAATGCTTTAAATAATGAAAACAATGCCAATCAAACCCTCCACCTCTTGTTAAAAACACTTAATCAAATGAATACTTTTCAAGCTCAAAATACAAATCAAATGTTGAGAATGCAAAACCACCTCACCATCTTCAAACCCACCCTCAACCAATGTCTTGGGGCATGCATAATCAAAATCTTCCCCCACCTCCTCTTTGATATTCCCAAGGAAATCTCATCCCTCAACCTTCTTTGGTTAACAAAACCATTAAGCATCTTCAAAATGAACCTCTTACTACTCAAATTGATAATATTGATAGAGGAGGTATCACCCCTACCATTTCTTATAATGGATCAAATGATCCTACCTTTCATCTAAAAACATTTGAAAATATTTATAAGGATCAAATGATTAAATTGAACACCTTTGCTGCTACCAAGCTCATAGCCAAAACCCTCATGGGTGATGCTTTATATTGGTACAACCAACTTAAAACTCATTCTATTACTAGTTTGAAAGATTTAGTAAATTCTTTAGTTCAAGAGTTCCAAACTAGTGATCTTCTTGAGAATACTTTGGCCCACTTTATAAATTGTAAACAACTTGAAAATGAAACCAACCAAGATTTTGTTAAAAGGTGGAAAATATTGTCCAACAAATGTGAACACAACATGGTTGATGATAATATTTTCCATCTCTTTACCAATTCTCTTTTCCCCAAGTTATAATATCAGGTCTACACTCTCTCTCCATGTACCTTTGAGGAGGTCATTAACCAATAAAAATGTCAAGATTTACTTATGCATCTATTTTAGCCACCCCAAACCTCTGCAGGTACTTGTATCTTACTTAAGAACAAAAATTGTAATGCTACCAATGATGGTGTCATGGACTCTTATGACACCATTCACACTATTGAAGCTATTGTTCCTAACCAATCCTCAGAACCAACTCCCCCTTATCAATAATACACCAATCCTCATATATATTCACCTAATAACATCAATGTTTATAATCTACTATCCTCAGCTAAATTAATAAAATGTCTACCTAGGCCTCTACCATGAGAACTTGATCCCACTCATCCTATGAAATCATGGTATGATCCTAAAAAGTTTTGTTGGTTTCATGCTAGTTTGGGTCATTCTCATGAGACTTGTAGGAAAATTTGTAATTTAGCTATGGATTTTCTTATTGGTCCTATTTTGATCATAATTTAATAATTTGAAAGTGTTAACAAGCCTATAACATTGCTTTTAAGGCTCCTAAAAATAATACTAAATTTTAATCCTTAAATCAAGCTAATGCTCATTTGGATATCTACAAAGGCCCTCTTCTTAATCACCAACCTAACCAAGACAACCTAGACAAACCCACCCCTTCCACTAACAATGTAAAAGGTCTTGTTGACCCAAATTCTGAAGAGAATATGGTTAATATGACTAATTTATGAAGGGTGGTTATTTTCATTGATCTTCAACCTAGATACACCCCTCCATTATCTCACATATTTCATGTTATCTAGGATTATTCTCCAACTCACTTAAATTAATTGGGGAAAGATGACCTTATAATCTTTGATGAACCAATTCCAACTCCTCCTTTGGATAACACTTCCCATTCTATTTTCACCATCCCTCCATCTTCTTTACCTAACACTAATGATAATCAAGCTTCTATCAACACTTCTACCAATTCTCAAAACCAAAATGAACCAACTAATTCATCTTCAAAACATAATTTAAAAACTTTTTCTAAACCTTTTCCTCCTTATCAACACAAATTCCAATGCACTTTTGTTCCTCCTTCTGAGGACCTCTTTCAACACTATGCACCTATTTCTAAAAACCTTATTATGGGTTAAGATGAGTGGGATCCCATCATGGAACTCACTAATATCCCATCCCAAATTCCATTCTTTGATTTTATGAGGACCTCTCCACATAATCAAAACCATCTTATTAAAATCTTGTTCGAAATGAACATCCATCATCCTCTTCTAGCAGGATGTGAAGTAACCTTATCTAGATCTGAAGATAGCATATTGCAACAATGTGAAGATATGTCCATCCATTTTGATAAAACAATGGAAACTTCTCTTTCCTTAAAATTTTATATCACCTTTATGATTCTTGATGAGATTATAATTCATGCAGATGATCTTCCTCTATTCATTAGTATCCAAATTAGTGATATCCAAGTCAAGCATACCTTTATTAATGCGGATTCTGGTAGCTTGTGTTGCCTCTCTTGATTTTATCAAAACCCTTAGATATTTTGAATGTAATCTCAAGTCCACATGTAGTACATGTCAAGGATATGATCAAAGGAAAATTCTTTCCTTTAGGTTGCATGTGGCTTCCCATTACCATCCCACCTATCACCATTCATGTAAAGGTGATGATCTTTAACTTTCCTCTATCTTATAACATATTTCTTGGTAGGTTGTGGACTCACCATATGAGAGCTATTGATTATTACAACTAGAAATACATTAAATTCCCTCAGAATGGAGACATCTATAGGATTCAAGGTGACACTAACCCTTTGAATTATGAACAATTCTAAGATTGTGGTGTATTTAAGATTTCTACTCTTGAACTTAAGTCTAGTATTTAGTTTTGTGAGTCTCAATGATTCAACTTTCCTATCAATTCCATTGGAGGTTACAACGGTCATCCTAAATTCATTGGGAATATTACTCATAACCTATTAGATTTTTATGATTATGATCTTGATGAGATCTACCTAAAAATTAAAACTTTTGATTTTTCACCTTACTTATCTCTTAACTTCCTACTTCCTTACATCCTCATTCTTGTAAACCTCCTTGTGTTGATATTCCCATTTTATTGACTAAGACTTGGCATTACATTCATCACACTTCATTGGATGACAAAGTAATCTCTATGTGCATCATTGATCTTCACACACCTAAATATGATGATGGTTATACCTTAGATGATCCTTTTTTAAGTGGTCATGTTTAGGCCTATGATCCTAAGATTATCTATTATCGTTCCTCTTTGCTTCAGTATTTTTATGTATCTTCTCTTCTTCCATCATTTATATTTCATAATTTTAGTATTTTGATTATTTATCATAGGGTAAAGATGGTATTGAGATCTTCAATTTTTGAGGAACCTTATAGGAGTATGCTCATAAATCATGCTATGACTGGGCCTTACTAATTTGCTAGATAATTTAACCCTTATAGCTTGCTTATCCCTGAGATGCATGATACCCTCCTTCAACCTTCTATAGAACCTACCCCTCCCTTAGTATAGATCACTATAGGTTATCCCATTTTTTATCCTACTATAGTTGATCCCATTATTTCACTCACTTTAGTTGAGTCTCTCCCTAATTTTGATCCCATCTCTCCTTCCATTGTACCCAATCCCGTTACTTCCCCACCATCACCATATCTTGGTGATGGTTTGCTTCTTTTACCTCAAATGGATCCATTGCTAACCAAATGGGCTGATGAGCATTCCCAAGCTTCTTCCACTCTTGTTACACCTCCTCCTATGATTACTTTTACTAAGCCTACTCACAAGCATATTTATTGCTTCCACAACATAGATAACCATTATTAGAGGCATTCTCACAAGCTTTGATAATATATTGATACTTTGCATCCTTCTACCTCTCAGTCTTTAGACAAGGCCATACCTCCCCCAAAGGTACTACCTGAGTATATACCTAAGTATGGAGACATGCATTATCTTTAGAACCAATATGGCACCCATCACACTGATCATTGCCACATCCTTCTGAAACACATTAAAGATCACCTTATTACTATTCCTACCCCTTCTACCATTCGTCACATAGGTCATTCTCAAAATAAGGATCCCTTTTTTTATCCCATGGTTCCACCTCCTATGGTTTCATCCCCTCCTATGGTCCCTTCATCATCTTCTATTCCTACACTCATGAATACTTCACTAGTGGACCTTCCCTCACCTATGGATCCTTCTCCACCTATGAGTCCCTCACCTATGGATCCTTCCACAATAATGATTCTTTCATATCCCATAGAGTCCACTCCTGTACATTCTTCTAAGCATCCCTTGTCTGATAACCCTCCTGAACATGATCCATACAACATTCCTACCTTTTCTATTAAGGAGATTAGATGTGAAGTATTTTCCCATTTTTCACTTAAGATAAATGAGACATTAAAAGCCATTTGCCTCCAACTTAATAAATATACATCAGATTTTCTAGATAATATGTGTGGGAAAATATATTAGTATTTATGAACACATGCATGGTGTTGTTTACATTTTAATTTGGATTAGACATATGCTCCAATCTTATGTTTATCTATTTGTTATATCATTTGACATTGTGTCAAAATTCTTATTTATCTTACATCATGACTTTACTTTTGCACTTTATATTTATTAGACTATCATTTATATTTTCATATAAATATATTATATATCATTTCTTTATTATAAACTCCCTTTGTTTCACTAAAATTTGTCTATTTCAAGTTTACAAAAAAATAGAGAAGAATGATAGGGATAAGTGATTAGAATGAACCCAGATTGGTTTGTGCACCATATCCAAACATTGTGAGCACTCCTCTTTGGCTGGGGAGGACTAATTACAAGTAAGAAAGCACTACCATAGTAATTAAATTAGTGGACTATCAAGCTATGCACTTGTTCTAGGAAGTGTTAAACTTACTTAGAGATGACAATCCACTTTTGAGAGACAAAAGAGTAATAAATAACTAAAAGAGAGGTAAAGAGAGAGTGAAAGAGAGATAATGTTACCATTGTTCATAACTTGAGTACAATAGAAAGTAACAAAGTGTAGGTGGTATATTCTATTTATATTTTAGAAGGTGTTTGGGTAGGTTTTGGAAAGGTTAGGAAATACACAGTCACTGACATTAATAAGGAAGTGATCGATATCAATTATACTACCAAGGTTGGTGGGTGAGGTGACTGATGTCGATTAGGTTATCAAGGTTGGTAGGGGTAATAATTTCCTAAGAGCTTGTAGAAGGATTTTTTAGGTCTAGGAAATGGTTTTAGTGAGGTCTGAGAGGTTAGATAGAGTTGTGAGAGAGAAAGTATGGTTTATATGGATCTAGTTAGAGGTTTGGTGTGTTAGGTCAAGGGGAAACAAGTAGGGAAGCTTTATAAATTCCTCACGGGGTTCAGTTAGGAATGTGTAAAGTAATGACTAATAGATGTAAAGTGATAGAAAAGTAGCTACTTAAAATACTTACAGAATAAGTGATATACTTAGTTGTAGTGTTAATTTAATGATAAGTGTTGGATGGATGGCTCTTATCAGGTAGTCCAAACTAATGCCCTAAATAGAGAAAATAAGTAGGTGTTGCTGTTCCTCAAGAGCTTAGTTCCTGATTTTGATTGACTCACATAAGATAAAGTAAGCTAGGATGTCAAAAGTTGAATGTTGAGAGCTTGAATGCAAATAAGAATGAGTTTTCTTGATTTCTACCGACCTAAACATCAGGTTAGATTTTGGCTTATATAATTGACATCAATGATACTGTCGACATCAGCCATGGGTTGACCAATGTTAATGGCCTTAGAATAGGTAAAACTACTATATTTGGCTAGTTTTCTATTTATCTTCATGCCAAATATGGCACCCATTATAAAATAGTAAAAATAGGAGGCTAAGAAGGATTTAGTTGATTAGGAATTATTTTTGAGATGAGAATAAGTCTTGGGTAGTTGGGATAAGGGGACTAAGTCTTGAGGTGACTCATCAGGTGAGGATCAATCTTAGGATGAGGTGGCTAGTTAAGGTGGAATAAGGGGTTTTTAATTAAATTAATTAAATATTTTGAATTAATTACATGTGTGAGGGGTAAAATCATGGGTTAGGGAGACTAATTGTTATTATTGAAAAATGGGCTTACGGGAGGTTTTGACACAAGGAGTTATGCATGTGTGTGGCTCAATTTTAGTGTCTACATTTTCCCTTTTTTATCTTATAATTTGCACTGAAAAGTTGCAAGACAAAATAGGAGTTAGATGCTTTAAGTATTGGATGAGGTATTCCCCCTAAAAATGAGAATTGATGGAGGAGAAACTAGAATCAGGTGCTAGTTTGATAAGAAGTGAATTGGGTGAGTGGAGGAGAACATGGTATCATTGTGTATACATATACTTCTATGAGCTATAATTGACAAATTCAAGAGTAGGTATGGTTGAGGAAGACTCAAATAGAAATAACTAAAGCATACATTATAAGTAATAGTTGATAAGGTCAAAATAATCAAAGTTGTAGCTCTAATGGTTTATGTGTGCCAGGTATGCAAGGTAGGAAGTGCCCTTGGGAAACACAAAAGGGTTACAGCTAACAAGACAAGCTTGGTCACCATCTAAAATACCTAATATACATACGTGTGTATAATAACTAACTATAATAAAATAAAATAAGTGGTTAAGACAAACAATTCAAGGTTGGTGTAAAAGGGTCAATAAGCGAGGAGATATTCATGATCTCTAAGCAAAGTCATCATAGGTGGAGATCTAAGTGATCTCTAAGGGTGGTTATCATGGTTGGGAAGATATACGTAATCTCTAAATTACCCCAGAGTATGGGTAAAGTCTAAAACATTGGGGTTATTGGTGGAAACATTAATTCAATGGTGCTGACATTGATGATATTACCAATGTCAATAATAAATAATGATGATGTCAATAAAATGGTTAATATCGATGGGATTAAGTGATGACATCAGTGGATTAGGTCAAGCCTATTGACATTGGTGGGTTACCAAACCTGATAAAAGGGGGTTTGGCATCCCACCAAACTCATTTGGAATATTTGATTGGAGAAAACTAGAGCTCTGACTGTGATTGAGATGGCTAAGCTAGGAGGGGACTCAATGGGAGGCATACCACCATAAGAGCTAACTGTGCCAGCATAGAGGAGATGGAAAGATGAGGTAAGAGTCCATATGATTTGGTTTTGAATGTAAATTGGTGACTTTGCTTTGGTAGGTTAATTTGAGAGTTGGGGGGAAGAAAATGTTAATAGAGTGGTAGGAAATGAGGTGGGGTAGGTTTTAGGGTAAGTTGGGAGAGATTTGGGGTAGATTTTAAGTGAAAATTTGAATTTTGGGGAATGGGTCATTCAGCCCTAGGGCCAAACCAGTCATCAACATCAACAAAATCCATTAACATCAGTCGATATAACACTAAGGTTAGTAGGTTCCCACTGACATTGACTGACACTAAGCACCGATGTTAGCATTAAAATCAATGTTGATGACTATGAAGAACCAAAAAAAATGAGTAAGGGTCAGTTTGGATCCATAATTAAACTAGTCCACTAACTTAATGGTTGAGCTAGCCTCAAATGACCCTATGTTGATTGAGTGCTACCTACATAGCCCAGTTTAGGGCCTCAGGCCAATGTAGTTCTCCCAAAGCCTAGGGAAAAAGATATAAGTCATGGTTAAAAGTGTGTTTAAAAAGAGAGGTTGAGATAGGTTAGAAGACCTAGGACTTAAAAGATAGGGCATAGGGTTGAGGGGTAGGGATATAAGCCATGAGGCCTAGAGTTGTGATAGGTAGTTAGGACTAGGGTTGAGAGAGAGAGAGAGAGAGGTAGTGAAACCTAGGGTAGAAAGGGAAGATTAGGGTAAATAGTTAGGTGGGTATATGACTGAGCTAACCTTATAAGACCCTGTGTCGACTGAGTGTTGCCTACATATCTTGGTGGAGAGCCTCAGACCAATGTAGTTCTCCTAAAGAGAAAGGAAAAAAAGTGGTGATAGATTATATTATAAAGTATGTGACTTGAGTTGTGTGTGTATGGATATAGGTGAGGATGGAGTTAACATTGTAGGACTACCTACTGAGGTTGCTAAGGTGGATGAGGAAGGATGTCACCCCAAATGAGTGGGAGCATATGGTAGCTATGGGGCTAGGAGGAGTGTAATGATATTGCAGAGTCACCTAAGATGTAAGCCTGATGATAACATTGATCAAGAGGTGGGATCATACCACTAAAACCTTCCATTTATTAACTAGAGAGTTGAAAGTGACTCAGGAGGATGTATACAGGATATTATGATTGCCACTCTAGGGTGAGAATCTCTTTGCATGCTCAAGAGAGGAGCATGATATACATATGGTAGCATTATATGGTGAGCATGTTAGTGAGGTGACCTATCATTCAATGAGTTTCACCTATAAGCCATTGTACATGGTTGATGAGGAGCAACATCAACTGAGCATCTTGATGATGTATGGATTACAGTGTATGTATTACAAGATGTAGATGGTGGTAGATTTTTGATTGCATTGATGGGTGTGCTGGCATAGATGGTTGAATAATGAGCTATTTTTGCATGGGGACCAGTGTTTTTGGCTCAATTATATAGAGAGTTATAGGGTTTGAGACTATGATGGTAGTATAGTTTATGTGTCAGACATTTACTACACTACTAGGTGTATGAGCATATCATGGTGACATGACCATTGGGGCTACCTAACATGATTCTAGCTAGCTTCATGGTTGGTTTTAGATGGTGGAGGGATGGTATGGCACAAACCCAAGTATATGATATAGTGCATGACATTGCTTATTATAGGTACATGATTTAGGGTTTAATCCCTATAGATATTTGTGGAGACCCTACCTGACATATCCCATATTTAGAGGATATGCACAGTAGTTAGTTGGATTATAGAGCTCATTATGGGTTAGGGGGAGGTGAGCTAATGAGTTGGAGATGGTACCAATGGCATGGGTTAGGAGGTAGTTTAACCTATTATAAGATGTACCACTTACCTTCCCTTGATATAAGAGGAATGATATAAAGGCACCCCTACCTTTGCCTCAGGAGATAGATGGGCCACATTTTGAGGAGCTACCAATAGGGCTAGGTGTAGTTGATATAGGATGTACAACAATATATACAGCTTGGTGGGCTGGTTTACATCTCATAGTTGAGATCAGGAAGCCACCATCAGATGTCCAGGGTATGGTGAGGGAAAGAGATGTAGCTATAGAGGCATGGGATGCAATAATACATGCTAGAGATACAACTCAAGCATAGGTACTTGCCTTATAGGGATAAGTGGTGACATTGTAGGGCCAGGTTGGGGTACTACAAGGCCAAGTTAGGGCACTACAAGGCCATGTCAGGGTACTACAGGGTTAGGCTACTGCATTGACAATGAAGAGGGATAGTTTGAGAGAATAAAGTTAGGCTACTCCTCTTCCTCCACCACAAGGACTAGTATAGGCTGGGCCATAAGTAAGTGTGATGGGACCACCATAAACTATATCTCTAGTGAGATATACTAATGACCTTGATGAGATTACCTATTATAAGAGGGCCATTAGGGAGTTCCTATAGATTTAGAGGTATTATGAGTTTAGAGAGTAGGAGAGATCTGTGTCATGTGCCATTGATTCTAGCTCACGTAGATATAGACAGGCAAAGATTAGTGATGAGACTTTTTCTTCATGACCACATGGAGAGCCTTGAGGACTCTAATTGCCTGAGTTTGTGTTTTATATATATGTTATATGTACACCAACCTGTGAGCCAAAGATGAGAGTTGTATTTTTTTGAGAGAGATGATTTTTTTGATGATGTATTGATGGACATGTATTTTGAGCATATATATATATATATAAGATGTTTGTTTATTGTGATTTTGAGATGTATTTATTGTGATTATGATGATGATATTTATGTAAATGATTATGTTAATTTTGATGATAATGCTGATCATTTTAGTTAAGTTAGACTAGAATTTCCCATACATGTGATGGTATATGCATAGTTGGTTTGTTAGCTTCATCTTAGCATTTTTCCATATTTGTGATGGTATATGCTTAAAATGAGTAGGTTGGGTATATTAGATTATTTCAAAAATTTTCCATATTTGTGATGATGTATGCTTAAAATGAATTGAGTAGGATGGATAGTGTTAGTATGACATTTTTCATCTCAATAGAGAGATTGACATGTGATTTGAGTGGGAAAACAAAAGGGTATAATGCTCGTGTACTAGTAATGACCATAATCATAACATAAATAGGCTCAAGAATATGAGCCTCATTCATGCCTTGTAGCATTGGACCATTTTGTGTGTTAGAGAAGCATCGTATTCACTTTATGTTAAGTGAGTTCAAAGTCCCTTGAAAGACTATGAGGGAAAATATTTGGGTAGCATAACCTTCAAAGTGGGAATGATATGCCCCTATTGTGGGTGACCCAAGAGCTACTATAGGTAAGTCCATGACTTAAAGATTTTTTTTTGTGTGTAAGCTGATCAATACAGGAAACCTACAATGGGATTGTGTATGTGTTGAGGTCATATGAAGCTAATCAATATGAGAAACTTTTGACTTATATTCCTCTTCAAGAACAAAGCTTGGCCTAGCCATCCTTCAAGGGAGTAATCTAAGTGTTTGTTTTTGTAATTTTTAAATAACTATCCTTCAAGGGAACAGTCTATTGATATTAGCAAAGAGAAGTTATGTGGCTATCCTTCAAGGGAATAGTATATGTTTAGAAACATGACCTTAGAGATTAGAACTTATCTATATATCCTTTTTAATTTATTTTAGTCATGGAAAGGTCTATAGAGTCTTAGGAGTTTGCCACTTTTAGGGAAAAACCATAACACCTCGTAAGTTAACTAAGTGATTAGGAGTAAGGATTAAGAGGAAGGGAAATGAATGTAATATGAGTGCTCAAGGGATAAGCTCAAGTTAAACACATGGTGAAGTGATGCTTATCTAACAAAATAATGGTCATAAGTATAAGACATTTAAAGGTTTGGGTTCTGGCCTTCCTTTGAGAGAAGATAAGTGATAAGTTCCTGAGCCATACTTGTGAGTTATGATGTAGGGTCCAAGCTAATTAGGAGCAAACTTATCCCATTTATTTTTCTCCATATTCATCACATGTTGATTTTATTTTAAGATGAGATCTCCAATATTGAAATCTCACTCTTTGAGATTTTTGTTATAAGCACATTTGATATGCTCTTGATAGAACTGGAGGTTGTTGAGGGCTATGAGACAATGCTCATCAAGTAATTCAAGTTGAGCGAAACATTTTTGGTGAAATTCATCATTAGTAAGTATGTCTTTGAGAGAAATGTGAAGAGAAGAAATCTAAACCTCAATAGGCAAAAAAACCTCCATCCCATATACCAAGGAAAAAGGTGTAACACCCATAGGGGTTCCAATGCTAGTGAGATAAGCCCATAAAGAAAAAATAATGTGTGTGTGCCAATCCTTGTCCATATCATTTACTAACTTCTCAAAATTTTGGTCAATGTTTTGTTAGAAGCTTCTATTTGTCCATTTGCTTATGGATAGTATGGTGATGAGAAGCATAATTTGATGTTGAATGTATCACAAAGACTTTGGACAGTCTTGTTTTTAAAATATTTGCTATTATCTGTTATAATTTTATGAGGGACACCAAAATGATACAACAATTTTTTTAGCTTTAGTGGAGATGAGAGGAAGAGCCTTGACCCACTTGGTGAAGTATTCAATAGCAATAATGATAGATGGAGGAATGAGGATTAATATCCCTAATTAAATCCAAGCTCCATTGGGAAAAGGGACAAAAATCTTTGGTGACTTGTAATAAATGACTTGAAACATGAAGGAGGTTAGTGTGTTGTTGACATTTGACACAATGCTGAATGTAATCAACATAGTATTGATATAGTGTTAGCCAATAATAACTGAATCAAAGGATACACTTAGCAACTATGTGACCATTGAAATGTCCACAATAAATCCCATCATGGAATTCCTTAATAGTGAAGGGAGTCTCAGTACTAGTGAGGCATCAAAGGAGACCATCAAAACCTCACTTGTAGAGAAGTCCCCCTAGCATAGTGTAATGAGTAGCAAATTTTATGAAGGCACATCTCCCATTATTGGAGAGATCAAAAGGGGTAATAGATAAGGAAAGGTAATCCATACGTTATTTTTACCATAAGTCATGTGGGTTGGTTGTTACATTTTTGATAAAGAGGATGTTAGTTGATACATAGGAGGGTAATGTTAAGTGATGCACTATGACATAGATTTTTGAGGAAGAGGATGAAGAGGGTAGGTGTGAGGCAAGTGAAGCCATTGTGTTAGCAAACTTATTTATAGATCAATGAATAGTTTGTAAGAGATAAGAGTTGAATGATCCCAAGAATGTATCTAAATGATGTTTATACCACTATAGAATCTCATTTTTGTATAGGTAGGAACCATTAACCTAGTTAACCACTAGTTGAGAATCACCAAAAATGGTTATGGATTTGATACCCAAGAAGAGATTTGTTTAAAGTCCCAAGATCAAAGCCTTATATTCGGCCATATCACTAGTGCATTCAAAATCTAGTTTAAATGACAAAGGCATAGGCTCACCATCTAGAGGAATAAGAATGACTCCCGCACCCACACTATATTAACATTTAGACCCATTGAAGAACATAATTTGATAAGAAATGTCATCAGTGGAGAGACTTATGATGGATTCATTAGGGAATTTAAGGTTTAAAGGTTGGTTATCAGGTAAAGGGGTGGTAGCTAATTGGTCAATGATTGTTTTCCCCTTAGTAAACTTTGTTGAATAAACTCTAAGTCAAATTCAACAAGGAACATGAGCCACCAAACTACATGTTAGTTGTGATATGATTTGGAATACATGTATTTAAGGGGATCAGTATGGGTGACCACATAGGTTTTGTGATTTATGAGATAATGGCAAGGCTTGGAGGCTAAAAAGACCAACATGAGGCAAAGTTTTTTAGTATGGGTATATCGAGTCTCATAATCAATAAGTGTGTAGCTTATGTAGTAAATCACTTGTTCTCGATGTTGGTCATCTTGATGTACAATCATAACACCCAGAGAATGGTTTGTTGTAGAGATGTATAGGTAGAAAGTCTAATTTTCCTTAGGTGAAATAAGAACTGGTGGGAAAATGAGATATTTTTTGAGTGCATCAAAAGCTTCTTATAAATCTATATTCCAATAGAAGGAAACATCATTTTTGAGGAGATAGTGAAAGGGTTGGCAATGATCTAATAACTGAGAGATGAAGCAGTGGATTGATTGAAGTTTGCCTTGCTGGCTATAGAGTTATTTGATATTAGTAGGTGGAGGCATTTCTAGTATTACTCTAACCTTAGTAGGGTCAACTTCAATACCATGGACAGAAATGATAAAACCTAAAAGCTTACCAAAAAGAATGCCAAAGACACATTTCTTTGGGTTTAATCAAACGTTATATTGGAAGAGATGAGTAAATATGGTTTTGAGAATCATTAAGTGATCTTGGTGAAGTTTAGACTTGTTGAGTAAGTCATCCACATAATCTTCCATAATTTTGTGTAGGATATCATAGAAGATGTAAGTCATAATGCATTGATAAGTGGTACGAGCATTCTTTAGATCAAAAGGCATGAACCGATAACAAAAATCCCCCCATGGGGTAATGAAGGTTGTTTTGTATTGATCCTTAAGAGTGATCAGGATTTGATTATATCCAGAGAACCCATTTATAATGGATAGCATCTCATGGATGGATATTAGATCAACAAGTTGGTCGATACTTGGTAATGGGAAGTCATCTTTTTGACAAGCAAGGTTTAAGTCATGATAGTCAGTGCAAATGTGGATTCCCTTGGTCACTTTTGTGATAGGAACAATATTATAAATCCATTGTAGGTAGTCGATGGGTTGGATAAAGTTAACATATAGGAGTCATTGGATCTCTTTTTTGACAAAAAGAGCAATATGAGGATGCATGTTGTGAAACTTTTACTTAATAGGTTTAGCATCTTGATTGGTGATAATGTTATGGGTGACGATAGAGGGGTCAATACCATGCATGTCATTATAAGACCAAGTGAAGGCTTTGCTATGGTTATTAAGAAATGTGGCATAATCAGCTTGCTCAGAAGAATCCAAAGATTGGTCAATCTTGAGGATGCGAAGGTTATCATGAGAGGGTAGATTGATGTCAATGGTTGATTCATTTAACATAGCTTGTGTCCCAGATAGGAGTTATCATTGGATATAAGAATCATCCGCACCCATGAATGTGAGAATTGCATCATGATCTTGACATTGGACAATGTTAATAGTGGGAGAGTCTTCATCAATTATTTCAGGATGAACGAGAGGAAGGGACTTTGTTTCCTTACCCTGGTGAAAGGTGAGAGGCCCCAAATAGATGGCATCTATTAAAAAAAATTAGGAGGTATTGATACCTCTGATTTGGTAGGTGATGGTGGAGAAGAAGGTGGAGATGGAGAGACTTGTTCTTCAATAATTGGTATATGGGTAGTTTTGGTGAGTTTTGTTGGTTCTTCATATCCCACTCCATGCCTCTTTTTGGCATTTTCAATGGTTTGGCTAGTGGGATATTCAATAGGCATATAGACACCCTGATCATAATGACCCAAACCAAATCCTTTCTAAGCACAATGATAGAGATAGGTGTATGCAAAACTAGGGTTGCTAAAGAAAGAGAAGTCACAGGTAAATGGTTATGGTGAAGAAGATGGATTGCTGATAGTGGGAGCTTGATCAATTCCCCCATATGTGAAATTGGTTTGAAGGTTAGGGGGGCCATAATGGATGACCATACCAATGCAGGGATCATAATTTTGGTGTATGTGAAGCTTTCCATACTTTTGTGGAGTATATAACATGTCAAATGTCAATAAATGATATTTTTTGAGTGAAAAACATTGAAAAGTTTCCTCCATGGGATCCTTATCAGGAATTTGTGTTGTCGATATTTGTGTAACTAGGGGAGTGGATCTTGTGGAAGATTTATAAGTATTATGTAGAGAAGATGATGTTTTTAATGGAATGAGAACATCATTAGGACTATAAGTCATGTTACATGTTTTAAACAAAGGTGGGTTAATGGGTATAACATGCACTTGCCCATCATGTTCAAACTTGACACAGTGGTGCAAAGTTGAAGATACAAATGCCATAGCACATATCCAAGGTCATCCAAATAGGATGTCCTATTGGAGCTCTCCTTCTACAACATAGAAGAGCTTAGGAATTGTGTGGGGAACTACATGTATATGTAAGATAATAGTGCCCACTGTAGTAGCTATGGTATCATTAAAGGAGTGGATTACTGCATCTATTTGAGACATGTGTCAAGAAGAGCTAGCTATTTGTAGGAATGGGTGGAAATAACATTAATACTAGCTCCCTCATCGACCATGACTCTCTTGACATGGGTTTGATCAATATATGTAGTAATAAAAATGGTAGAATCCTGATCTTTAGGGTGTTAAAGTGGAATTTTTGAATCACTTAAAGAAATCAAAGAGATGGAATTAAATGAGATGACTAAATTTGAAAGAGGTTTGGGATCATCAGGTTGTACCCCAATCACTTCTAAGGCACTAATCAAAGCTTGATGGTGTTTTGACGAGTTTTAGATTAACTCATATAAGGACATTTTCACAAGAGTTTGGTGAAGCTATTTCACCATTAACCTTTGAATAACATCTAAAGATGTTACTTTTAGGACCCCTAATATGGAAATCTTAGGATTAGGAGGAGGAGTGTCTTTGGTGAAGGGATGAGCCCAAGGAGAAGTGACCTTTTCCTTACCTTTATCCTTTTGATTTTGTGATTGTGTGGCTACATTAACTGTGTTGATCTGAAATATAGGTGAAGGAGGTGGAAAAGGGGGTATGACCACATTTTTGGGTTTGAATTTAGGTGGAACAATAAGAGATATTGTGGATGTGAGAGGTGAACTAATAGGAAAGTTAATGAGAGTATAAACAAAGGGAGTGTCAACATCAAAATGTTTCCAAATGACTATTGTGAGCGCTTTACAACTTTCAGTATCATGTCCAGGTGAAAGATGATATAAACACACTTGTGTATCATTAAACTAAGATGGCTTCATTCTAAGAGGACTATAAGGCTTAATGGGAGGAAGAGTTATTAGAGAAGATTTCAATAACTGACATAGGAAAAAGCTCTAAGAGCCTGCAAGTGGGCTCACACTTGTTGTGCTAATAGTAGTGGAGACCTTTTTTTATTTAGGAATTTCAAGGGCAATTTTGCATGGTGCCTTATTTGGTGGAGATGAGGTTACGTGTTTTAATGACACTTTATTGGTGCTAGGTATCTTGGTGTCAGATGTGAAAGGCCTATTAGGTGTCAAAGGTAGTAGTGGAGGTAACTTAACCTTTTGTTTTGCTTGGGTCAACAATACTCCAACTAAAGTAGAGGGGTTTGGTCCCAAAATGGATGGTAAAGTTAAGAGTTGAAGAGGGGATCAGTGAGATCTAGGAAGATTAAAATTTTCCTATATTTTAGGCCATGAAATTTCAACTTGTGGTTAAGGAGTTAAATCTAAATTCACATGTGGATGAATTAAATTAGAGATGGGTTGTACACTTAAAGGCCTGATTTGCTTTAATATGGAAAATGCCTATGAGGGTAAAGATTTTTACATAGATGGATGAGATTCTAGTGATTTTGGTGAAGAATATCTAACTTTGTCAAATACCTTAAGCTAAAGGGTAGTGAGAGGGTTGGAACTAAAGGTTGACATTCATTGTGTTGTATAATGTGATGTCCCTCACTTAGGGGCTCTTTTATCTGCACAAAAGCTCTGATACCACTGTGATGTCCCTCACTTAGGGGCTCTTTTATCTGCACAAAAGCTCTGATACCACTATGATGTCCCTTACTTAGGGCCTTTTCTTCTTCCTACAAAAGCTCTGAACAACTGTAATATCCCCTTCAATCAGGGAATATAGAAACATATAAAGCTCTGAACAAGATACAATTTGCAGAATAGATTCAAACATGCATAAATAAATCACAGATCTTATCATTCATCCAGCTGATTACAATAGATGTCCTTTCTTATGCAAACCAAAGAATATTATAGATAAGGTCTTAAAACCTGAATTCGTGCAAACTGGGAATAAACTTGCAATTCTGGAAGTCTCAGCTTTTCTGTGTCGACACACAGACGCCGTCGTCAGTCGATATCTTGCCGACATCGGTCACTGTCGATCGGATTTCTGCCGTCATCGGTCCAAAGTCAACCGATGTCGGTCACTGGAAGCTCTCTGCCTGCCGAGGTCGGTGCCTGAGTTGATCTATACGGGCCTGTACGGACTTAGTACAGCCGCCTACCTGTCTGTTCTTAATCCCTGATTGCTGAACAACCTGATCTGAAGATATACTATTCTAATACAGAATATCTCTATTTGTATAATTTATTGGATCAAAAACTAAATAAAGATAAATACCTGAAATATCTGTAATAACTTCTATGTGAAGTTATCTCTCAACCCTAAAATTTTGTGATAACTTCTAGATGAAGCTATCTCTCAAATCTGTACCTCTGTGATAACTTCTGGATGAATCTATCTCTCAATTTGGCAATAAATTAGCTGATATTTCACAGCCTCTAAATCACACACAATGAAGAGTTGACGTTCTCCACTGCAATGGAATCCTGGAACCCTTGGCTCAGTCTTCACAGAAGAATTTCTCCAATTTCAATAATCAATTCATACATAATCAATAATGGCCTCCATGTGAAACCCTTATACCCTCAAAAGATATGCTTGCCCTAATTAGGGTTTTGTTAAATTAGCATTAGGGTTTCTAATTTAAAATTAGACCAAATAATTAATAATTAATTATTAATGAGACCAAATAATTAATATTTGATTAAATCAATCAAATATTAATATCTCCCTCAATATACGTCAGATCCTCAAACCGATCAAAGTAGGTGAATCAGGGAGTGATTCTGCACATGACCATACCAAAATAAAGGTGCTCCGCTACATATCAAATATCCCTAAAAGGTAGGAGCTTAGTGCCAATGCATCTGAAATAACCTGAATGAAAACCAAATGTAGAAATTCTATGAATCAAAGTCAAGCCAAGCTCCATTATGACCCTCTATCCATCCTATTAGCCTATGAAGGTCGTATGATAAGCTAACCATCAAGTCTGTCAATGTCCACGAAAAAGGGGACATGACAATCCGCCCCTCTGGAAATTGCTTGTCCCCAAGCAATCTCGGAACAATGAACTACTCGATCCACCTGGATCCCAAATGTAGTTATGCTCTGCACTGCTGTGAATCAATCTGAGTACCTACAATATCATCAGAAGTAAAACAAAGAGGAACCCATAATCAAATTGGTGAACACAACTCAACCAATCTCTGAAATCACAACTACCCTGGATGTGTCGATACTGTAGGCTGTGTAATTGGCAACTGCAAATTCCATCTACAAAAGATGGTGTTAATCCATCCCATAACTGATCCCTCTGCAACGGTGGCACAACCAACTGTACCATACTGTCAAATGTGTGAGAAGAATCAATCTGGAGACTCGACTCCACTGGTATCCCAAACTCCCCAGAAATAGGTACTCCCAAGTCCTGAATATGTGTGTGAGCCTCAACCACATGCTCCTCATAAGTAGCTATAGAAACATACTCATCACCCACACTCAGTGTACTAACATCTGAGTACACCTCCACACTCTGAATGCAAGCATCAGACTCATCCTCACTGTCTAACTCCTGAGTTAGACTCACCTTAAGACAAAGCTCATCCACAACATCCTCAACTACTCCTACCTGTGAAGATAATGCAGATAAATCATTACCTGAAGATGTGTTAATATCTCCCTATACTGGATCAACATGACTGTCAAACTCATCATGCAAGTGGCTGCATGTCATAGGGAAAGCACTACGATCCTTGGGCCTATTAATTAAATTCTTTAACCACATACAAGCTCTAGGTGAGACATTTCTCCCTTTTGTCCAGACATACCATAAATCTTCTGCCAAAAGTTTAGAAATTTTATCCTCCTCCTCAAACAAGATTGTGAACATAATAGAGTGCATTGATGCCAATATATTGCTAGAATGAAACTCATCTAAAATATTCCAAAATATTTTAAACATCATGAAAATTTCACCAATACAACCTACTAACATCATAATGTTTTCAAACCCATACCTTGCAAATGTTTCAAGTAATCTTGCCCTCCTTGAGAAATGAGGGTCTCTAATGTCATCCAACTTTTCAAAGCTTTTTACCATGGCATAAAGTACCTCTCTCATAATTTGATCATCATTAAAATCAAAGCCAGCTATGATCCTCATGATTTCACTAATGCAAGAGAGGGCTGCAAGTCTTACCACCTCATCATGATGTCTCAATAAACGGGGCTTCACCAACGAACCAAACACTGGAGATAGCGTTGTTTGCATCTCATAAGAATTTGACTGATCAACCTTGCTTAAAAAAGTTTCCAACTCCTCCAAAGTTTTTAGAATGTCCTCTGCTTGCTGACATGGATTATCTAATTTCTTCTTTGCATTGTGCATGCTCTCTTCCAAGTCTTTGACACCTGTTAAAGCCATACTGATACCCAAGCTACCCAACAGGATGGCAAGACATTGGCTCTGATACCACTGTGATGTCCCTCACTTAGGGGCTCTTTTATCTGCACAAAAGCTCTGATACCACTGTGATGTCCCTCACTTAGGGGCTCTTTTATCTGCACAAAAGCTCTGATACCACTGTGATGTCCCTTACTTAGGGCCTCTTCTTCTTCCTACAAAAGCTCTGAACAACTGTAATATCCCCTTCAATCAGGGAATATAGAAACATATAAACCTCTGAACAAGATACAATTTGTAGAATAGATTCAAACATGCATAAACAAATCACAGATCTTATCATTCATCCAGCTGATTACAATAGATGTCCTTTCTTATTCAAACCAAAGAATATTACAGATAAGGTCTTAAAACCTAAATTCATGCAAACTGGGAATAAACTTGCAATTCTGGAAGTCTCAGCTTTTCTATGTCGACACACAGACGCCATCGTCGGTCGATATCTCACCGACGTCGGTCACTGTCAGTCAGATTTCTACCATCGTCGGTCCAAAGTCGACCGATGTCGGTCACTGGAAGCTCTCTGCCTGCCGAGGTCGGTGCCTGAGTTGATCTGTACGGGCCTGTACGGACTTAGTACAGCCGCCTACCTGTCTGTTCTTAATCCTTGATTGCTGAACAACCTGATCTGAAGATATACTATTCTAATACAGAATATCTCTATCTGTATAATTTATTGGATCAAAAACTAAATAAAGATAAATACCTGAAATATCTGTAATAACTTCTGTGTGAAGTTATCTCTCAACCCTGAAATTTTGTGATAACTTCTGGATGAAGCTATCTCTCAAATCTGTACCTCTGTGATAACTTCTGGATGAAGCTATCTCTCAATTTAGCAATAAATCAGCTGATATTTCATAGCCTCTAAATCGCACACAATGAAGAGTTGACGTTCTCCACTGCAATGGAATCCTGGAACCCTTGGCTCAGTCTTCACAGAAGAATTTCTCTAATTTCAATAATCAATTCATACATAATCAATAATGGCCTCCATGTGAAACCCTTATACCCTCAAAAGATATGCTTGCCCTAATTAGGGTTTTCTTAAATTAGCATTAGGGTTTCTAATTTAAAATTAGACCAAATAATTAATAATTAATTATTAATGAGACCAAATAATTAATATTTGATTAAATCAATCAAATATTAATATCTCCCTCAATATACGTCAGATCCTCAAACCGATCGAAGCAGGTGAATTAGGGAGTGATTCCGCACATGACCATACCAAAATAAAGGTGCTCCACTGCATATCAAATATCCCTAAAAGGTAGGAGCTTAGTGCCAATGCATCTGAAATAACCTGAATGAAAACCAAATGTAGAAATTCTGTGAATCAAAGTCAAGCCAAGCTCCATTATGACCGTCTATCCATCCTATTAGCCTACGAAGGTCGTATGATAAGCTAACCATCAAGTCTGTCAATGTCCACGAAAAAGGGGACATGACATATAAGGAGTTTTAAGCCAGTCTTAAAATGCTGCATGATCTAGCTTCATGGAGTCAAGAAATTCTAGACTTTTCACCAACTATGAGAAGGGTTTAGATAAAGTTGACGTAGGCCTTATGGTTGTGTTTGTAGAAGGCTGAAGTGTTTGGGAAAGAGGGAAATTATTGGTCTCTACTACTTTATGCCAAAGATGAGAAAAAACCACAATGGGGTCTTCTTCGATAAATATGGGAGAAGATGCATGGTCTTCCATGGGTGGAGGAGGGGTAGGTGAAGAGGGTTCCTCAAGGGGGTAAAGCATAGGTATTATTTCTCCCTCAACATGTGGGTGAGGAATAGGTAAAGTATGATCCTCCATAGGTAAAAGAAGGGGTAAGAGCGGTCTAATTGGATTAGGCAAAATAGGTCTCTTGTCTAATGTGGGATTAGATAATACTGACTCTTCTAGGAATAAAAGTGTAGTGGATTGGGTACTACTCTCTAGTGGTGGAGAAGAGGTAGGTGAAGAAGGTTGCTCAAGGGGGTATAACATAAGAATGATGTTGCCTTCAACATGTGGTTATAGAATGGGAAAGGCATGGTTTTCAAGTGGTAAGAGGATAGGTAATATTGGTGCAAAGGAAAGTGGTGATAGTAGCTCCTCTAGTGGTAAAAGAAGTGGTAAAGGGGGATCTTCCTCATGTGGGAGTGGAACAGGTGAAATAGGCTCTTCTACTTGGGGAAGAAGAATGGGAAAAACAAATGTCATTGGCTGTGGGAGAGGAGTTGATAAAATATGTGCCTCCTATTAAGGGTAAGGTTGAACTAGAGGTAAAGGAAAGACCATATTAACCATATGGATATTATGATTGCCTAAGTTGTGGTCTAAACAATATTTTGATTGGGTGAATGGTTAGGAAAAGGATGTTTCAACACATCCATACTTTGATTAGGGGTTTCATTAGGACTATCCAAGATGAGATCACCTCTATCAATCATGTCTTGAACAATGTTCTTGAATTTCCTACTATTATTAGAATTATGGCCTTTAACTTGATGGTAGCCATAAAACTCATCTTCCTTGTACCAAGTTGGAATAGGATGAAGGGGTCAAACTATATAGGAGGTTTTATTTGAGGAAGGGTTATGACACCTTTTTATAATATTTTTTCCAAAATGGATGTATATGACTCCCCAATGAGAGTGTATTGTCTTTGTTCATATTGTTGTTAGAATTGCTTGGTCGAATTTTGGGAGGTCAAGGAATTAGATTGGTTCATGGTTGTAGAAGAAGCTGACTTAACAACCACCACATTAGTAGAGCCTTTAGCTTTTTGTTTAGAAGGAGAATTTTTAGAAAAGGAATCATTTTATTTGAAATTAGGGTTCTTACTGCACAACTTGCCTCTTCCTTCGTCTATAACTTGAATCTTGAGTTTTTGTGCCATTCTAAAGGCTTCATCAAATGCACAAAAAGTTTGTACCTGGAGTGTGGATAAAATGTGTTTACAATATGCCCTTAAAAAGAGCTCAATAAGCTTAGGTTGGGATAAGGAGAAAGAGAGTTGATTGATCAAGCCTCTCTAGTGAGCAACAAAATCTGTAATAGACTCATCATCAAACTGTCTAATGGAATAAAGGTCTATAATAGAAACTTTTTTAGAAATGTTAATAGAGAAATGGTCTAAGAATATTTGTGTGAATTGGGTAAATGAGAAATGAGAGTGATAAGTTATATAACTGTACCAATCCAAGGTAGTACTTGAAAGAGACATAGGGAAAGTGTGAAGTAGTAATGCATCATCGTGCCCTATTAAATAACAAGCATGTATAAATTCTATTCTCGGTCCTCTTTCCTCTAGAAATGAGTAAATTTAGGGAGTTACCATTAGCTTGGATAAGGAAAATAGTCACAAAAGGAATGATGTGTTCATTGCATATCTGATTATAAGATAATACATTTTTTGAACCAGAAATGGATGTCTCTAGATTAGACATCTTGTCCATCAGCAGTTTAATGGGGTCTAGAGGGGAATTGGTCTAGGGGATTCCTCCTAAGTTATAGGGAACCTGATAGGAAGTAGAGGGAGCATATGACATAGCTTGATGAGGTTGTGTTGGGGCAACATAAAGATAATGAATCATAGGCTAGGGGGTAGAAATAACAAGGGCTTGTCCCATTGGGTTAGAGACTATGCTTTAGTTGGATGTTGTTATTATAATTTGGGTTATTGGCATGGTTAGACTAAATGAAGGGTGAGTCATAACTCAAGTAATTATAGGTGTGAGAGTAGATGGAATAGGTAACACTAAATTATAGAATGGGGTGAGACTTGACTAAACTGGTTGTGGTTGTGAAAGTAGGGAAGTCACACCAGGGTATAGGTGGGATTGGGCAGTTGGTGATGCTAAACATTGGATGTTCTTTATGGTTGGGTTACTTATTGAAGTGGTGATTTGAGTAACCATGAATAAAATAGTGGAGATAGATAAAACTAAAGTTGTCTCCATTAGAGAGGTTGACATACAATAGATTGGGTCACTCAAAGAATTATGAGTTTGGTTCATGGCAAGGTAATGCTGAAGGGCTGCCACATTGTGATCAAGAAATTTAGCAAAATATTGATCTCCTTTAGGTATAATGGGAATTTGGTTGGGATAAAGAGTATGCTATATATCTGAAGCATGCTTCATGATAAACTCAACAACAAGAGGGGAAGGTGGAAGTGGTTACCAACTTGCGTAATCAACAAGAATTTTGGCTTGAGCTTACATCAATACCATGCAAGAGGAAGTATAAATAGTCTTATTACTCTGTATTAGTGATAGAATAAGGCAAAAATAGGTTTGGGTGAAGGTAAGTGGGTTTTTTAGCTTGATATTTTGAGAAAATAAAAATTACACAGTCACTAACATTGGTCACTTGACTGATGTCATTAGTAAAATTTTATCGACGTCAATGGGATTAACTGATGTCGATAGCTAAAGTCTACCGACATCGGTATAGTTAATCGATGTTAGTCACTATGCTATATTTGGAGATGTAAAATCTAAAGTTTTAGAAACCAAAAAGTAGAAACTAGGTAAAAAAATGGATGCAAGAGGTCTATGTAAGAAGGAAGAACACTAAAAAAACCTAATATAATAGGTTATACAAATTGAGTATTAGAAACAATGTTGATTTTGTGAATCAATAGGAAAATTTCCTTACCAACTCCAAAATATAGAAGGCAATAGAAAACTAGAAAAAGAACATACAACCACTAATTATTAAATCCTAGAGATTAATTTTAGTCTCATGTTGGCTTATGCCTTAATCAGACAATGAGAAGAAAATCTGGTTGTCGAAGGTACTAGAAAGTAATCTAGAGCTAGTTTTGGTTAGTTTTGGCATTTAAGATGAAATTTGTGTTAGACTAGGTACATGGCTTGTTATAGAAGCTTTCTCCCCATACTTCATGGACCTAAAGCCAAGCCAAGTCACTTAGCCAAAATATACCTTCTGTTTAGAGTTTATACTCCACCAGAGAACAAAATGGGTTTTCTCCTTGGTGGTGAAATCCAAGTAGGATAGTTGAGTAGGGTAAGGTAATCCACCAAGTGATGAAATCCCAATGGGCCTTTTCTCAAGTGAGTTTAGATGTTTGTTTATGTGAGTGTGATTTGGTTGTGTAACATAGGTGCACTACAATTTATTCATAATGCTTGTAATTAATTAGGTGAACTAATATATGCAACAAGCAAATAAGGAAGTGCAGTAAGTTTTAAACCCAAATCTAAAATGTTTAGATTCGAATGAAAATAAAGATGAAATAGGAGTAGAGAATGAAATTCACTAGCCTAATGTGCATGCAAGAAGAAGTAAAGAAGAGATTCTTTCAACTTGTAAAAAAAATGATGAATTACTTTTAAAGGCAAAGAGAAGGAAAAGAAAATTTTAGTTTAATGTTTTTAAATAGAAAACAAAATGTGGAATTTTTCATTTTAAGAGAGAAAAGGAGAAAGTGCAAGAAATGAAGTTATCACTATAATGCACCTATATGAATTCTTAAAACAAGCAATGAACCCAAGGAAAACTCCAAGATCCCATAGGGCGTGCTAGAAATGTTTCACTAAAATTTGTCTATTTCAAGTTTAGTGAAAAATAGAGAAAATGATAGGGATAAGTGATTAAAATGAATCTAGATTGGTTTGCATACCATATCCAGATGTTGTGAGCACTTTTGTTTGGCTAGGGAGGATTACCTATAAGTAAGAAAGTACTACCATAAAATATTTGTTAGTAAATAAATGAGTGGGCTGCCAAGCTATGTGCTTGTTCCAAGAAGTGTGAAACTTCCTTAGAGATGATAGTCCACTTTTGAGAGACAAAAGAGTAATAAATAACTAAAAGAGAGGTAAAGTGAAAGTGAAAGAGAGATAATGTTACCATTGTTTACAACTTGAGTGTAATAGAAAGTAATAGAATGCAGGTGGTATCTTCTGTTTGTATTCTAGAAGGTGTTTGGGTAGGTTTTGGAAAGGTTAGGAAATCCGCAGTCATTGACATCGGTAAGGAAGTGAAGTGGGTGAAGGTGACTGATGTTGATTAGGCTGCCAAGGTTGGTAGGGGTAATAATTTCCTGAGATCTTGTAGAAGGCTTTTTTAGGTCTGAGAAATGGTTTTAGTCAGGTCTGGGAGGTTAGAGAGAGTATGGTTTAGATGGATTTGGTCAGAGGTTTGGTGTGTCGAGTCAAGGGGAAACAAGCAGGGAGGCTTTATAACTTCCTCATGGGGGTTCGGTCAAGAATGTGTAAAGTAATGAATAATAGATGTTAAGTGATAGCAAAGTAACTGCTCAAAATACCTACATAATAAGTGATATACTTAGCTATAGTGGTAACTAAACAATAAGTTCTGAATGGATGGCTCCTATCAGGTAGTCCAAACTAATGACCATAGAGAAAATAAGTGGGTACTGCTGGTCCTCAAGAGCTTGGTTCCTAATCTGGATTGATTTATGCAAGATACAATAAGCCAATATGTCAAAATTTAAATGCTAAGAACTTAGATGCAAATAAGAATGAGTTTTCTTGATTTCTATTGACCTGAATATCAAGTTGGGTTTTGGCTTATATAACTGATGTTGGTGATCCTATCGATGTTGGCCATGGATTGAATAATGTCGATTGCCTTAAAATAGGTAAAAATACTATTTTTGGCTAGTTTTCTATTGCTCCTCATGCCAAATGTGGCAGCTATTACAAAATGGTAAAAATAGGAGGCTAAGAAGGATGCAGTTGATTAGGAATTTAGTTTTCAGGTGAGAATAGGTCTTGGGTAGTTAGGATAAGGGGATTAAATCTTGACATGACTCATCAGGTGAGAATTAGTCTTAGGATGAGGTGCCCAATTAAGGTGGCATAAGGGGTTTTTAATTAACTTAATTAAGTATTGTAAATTAATTAAGTGTGTGAGGGGTAAAAACATGGGTTAGGGAGGCTAATTATTATTATTATTATTGAAAAATGAGCTTAAGGGGGGTTTCGACACAGGGAGTTATGCATGTGTGTGACTTAATTTTAGTGTCTACACCTTTATTTTCCATTCATAATTATTTGGTTTCTTATCTCTATATACATAGATAATTATCATTGTGACTTGGTTATAAAAATCTAGTTCCCTCTAGTCATTCCTTTTTTATCATGTGATTAGTTAGGAAACAATTAATCTCATTATACTCTCCTTTCACTAGTCTACTTTGGATTTCATTTTCCCCTTTATTCCCTTTTCTCAAACTAAACATATACATGGTTTAGACTTGAGATAACATGCTAGTTCATTTTTAAGCTTAAGTGTTCTATTCACTCTTGTCTTTGGTCACTTAGCTTCCTTTAGCCTAAGCTTAAAGCTCATTCATATGTATCACTCTATCTCTCATGATTGGTAATTTCAAGTCCTTATGGAGGAGGAATATTAAAAATCCTTAAAAAAATTCAAAGGCCAAAATCATTTAACAAAATACAATGATAACAATAGGCAAAAACATTTTAATTTTTTTAAAAGTCTAGTCACACTAAAAGACATGATTCAAAGCACATATTCTTCTTCTAGTTCAAGTTCAAACTCCAAAATTGACCTCACAATATATCCAAGGTTATTTGGGGTGTAGTATCCTAGTAGATTAGAAAAAGAGAATAAAAAAATATTTTAGTGCTACCTACTTTCTCACTCCAGTACCCAATCTTTGTAGTAGACTGACAGCTTTGTAAGGGGTCTTAAAGAATGGGTAATATTTCATGGGAAGGTAGGTCCATTTTAATTTTCTTTTACCAATATACCTTCATGAGTTTATCTTAGTATCACACTTATTTATCTGCATAGATTTGTGTCTATAGTGAATAGATTTTCTTTGTACATTGATGGTTACTAGTCACTTAGTGTCTTCTCATGTTTTTAGTATGCCTCATGTTTCCTAAGGTATTCTCATAAGATGCCTTGATTATGATTTTTACATTCCCTTTTTAACTCCCTACATTACTCATATTTTCTCTTAAGAAATATTGTTAAGTTCACTGATGACTCCCCTAGGGATTCCATTTGTGAGTTACATTGTAAGACCATGGATAGGATTTGGCCTTCCTCACAAATTACCATAATTTTAGATTATTATTACCAACATCCTTTTTTATCATATTTTCACATTTATTCCACCTCATTGGTGTTCCCTTTATGATTTGTAGTGTAATACCATGGATAGGACCTAGTCTTCCTCACAAAACTTTCTAATAATTGAAGTCACAATCAAAATTACATGTGTCAAATATGAGATAAGATGTGTTTGATTATGAAGTTACACATCATCGACATGCTTCCCAACTTGATTTTGTATGTTTTATGCTTAATTGATTTTTTATTTCAATTTTATATTCTTATTTTCTGATTACATGTAAGAATCCAACCATTTCTTGAATTTTTCATACTTCCTAGCTTGAATTAGTGTGATAAATTTAAGACTAAATTTTGACAATTTTGTTTTTATCTTATACTTCCCAACATGATTTAGTATGATTGATTAACTCAATTGATTTTGTGTTTGTACCATTTTTTCTTTCACATGCTTTCCAATTTATTACATTAAATTCATACTTCCCAACATGATTTAGTGTGATTTTACTTGTTTTAATTTGGTGCTAATGTTTGGTTTAAAAACAAACTTTTTACCATCTTGTTTTACCACCTTTTTGGTTCTTTATACTTAGTAATTTTCTTGTTATTACACAATTTTCAACATGAAATAATGTGTAGTACATTTTTGATTGATTATATTTTACCAAGTCCTTTTTGCCTATTTATTTTTAACCATGCATGTATTCTACATAATGCTAGAAAAGAAACCATAACTCATATATTTCCCATATCATATACAACAAAAAAATAAATACATGTGTGAGAATGAAATATATCCAAACATCCACAACCACAACCATAATATAAACATATACAATCAAAAATCCAAATCCTAAAATAAGACATCTCTATATATCAGGAGTTTTAATACAAAAATATAACCATATACAAAGATTCAAATCTATGGCTAGGCCCCATCTTGACCATATTTTGGCCTATCCACACTACCCATAGATGCCTTAGTCTAACTCCTCTGAACATAATGCTATAAAGAGGTTATCTGAGATCTCAGTCTTGATACCTTCTCCTATATATGAGCCACTTGAGCCTGTACCTGTGCCAACTAAGCTAGGGTCATTAGATGCATCACTCTCTCTTGATATTATACTTGTGTCATATGGGTTAGGATTATTACATGTATTTCTCTCTCTTAGGCCTATACCTATCCCATTTATGTCATGGTATCTAGATGCATAGCTCTCTCTACATCCAAGCCCTACCATGCCCATGCCTCTCCTACACTCACCTCTATAGATGGCTATATCCCCTCTTTGTGTACTTGTAACTACCTCACAACCTTTCCATCTAATCTAAATTGGATCACCTAAGATGGGGTAGATGGTACCTTGGGATCCTCTAGTGTAATGGGATCATACGACATCAACGACTCATCTAGGATTTCATGGAGTGATCCACTCATTAAGGACCCCCATCTAGTTCCTCATCCTCTACCACACCTATAAAAACTAAACCAAATAGATATTAGATCACTGATATATCTCAAAATCTATCTATATTTATCCTATCTCAAATAAACTTAAGTAAAAATTTAATCATCTTTTATTACCTATATGTGTGTTGGCCATTACTGTCTTGCCATCTACATGCCCACTAAGCATGGTCTCCCCATCATTTCATCCTTCAAGAAACTCATCTATAAGTCACTACCTAAAAACAAATCTTGGAATCACAACTCGTACCCATCTTAGGCTACACCTGAGTGGTCTCTCTATAGCCTAGTTCTAACCTGACCCACTTAATGGGTCATCTGAGATGTCTAATGTCTTGCTATCTCCTACTCCTACTACTTGTTACCTCCATCAATGTCATGTCGATGGTGTTATTTGATCTTCCTACTATGGAGCTAGAAGTGGTACCTTTGGTACTCCTACCTCTGTATCCATCTCCTCTCACTCTGCTGCCCATCATGCTTGACCTATCCATGGTCTCTCACACTGTGGCTTGAGCACTGACCTATCACCTAGTGGCCCTAGTCCTCCTCTCCCATGTGACTCTCTCACATGTCAGGCCCAAAATGTAGGCACCACTATCAACACCACCATGTGAGGCAATCTTATTTACCTTGGTATATGTGCCACTAGATGTGTCTCTATCTATTAGGTATAGTGCCTTATCACCTCAATCCATACCAAAACTAGTGCCATTGTCTCATAATTAATCCATATCATAGATATGTACCCATATGGTTTCCACACAATATTTACATGTCTAACCATCTACAATATTGGCATGTGGGGCATGGCCCATGCTACCTAGTCATGTCTCCATCTCTAAACTTGAGGTAATCTATCATTAATTGCATGGAGAAACCCAGTTAATCGATACATGGGGAAGCTCTCATATATCCATGCTATTAATAATATAATTGGTCCTAATAACTTCTACACTTTATACAACACTCTATACATTTCATGTACGAGTTGTATCTAGATGATAGATCCCAAGTCATATAACACCCTTTACTCTAATATCATCTGGCTCAAGGCTATCACAAATAGTAGGGTTACCTTTCTATCTAACTTATGGCACAACACCTATGCTATCAAGAGTCCTATCACAAACTTTTATATATCTATAATTTATGAGGTATATACATCAAACATGATCACTCTCGATCCAGGGTGTATCATCTATGAGCTTGTCATCGATATAGCTAGGGATCTCCTCTCTTCATCACTATTTAGTACTCTCATGACCATGGGTATACCTTTTATGGGTAATATTAGGATGGTATGCACATCCTCCAAGGTGATACCCACCTCTATGGTATCCCCTCCACCTCCCACCTGAAGGTGTTAGTCAATCATTCCTAGGCTCCCAAGAACATGACTAACAAATTTGAACTAAGTGGTATCCTACACATGTCTACTATGCCTCATAGGCCTAATGAGATCAATCTATCTGTATTCTCTATAGACAAGGGCTCCAATAAGTCTGGGAGTCATGATTCATCTACTAACTACCAAAATCTGGGCCATCCCTGCAACCATAGAATAGAAAAAAGATGTATTAGATCCTCGATGTCATGTTTAATCAAAATACATTCTTTTTTAACATTTTAATAAAAAAATAAGCCTAATTGATTTAATTTATTCATCTTAAATAAATTGAACCTATTTTTAGGCTACTCAACTCTTCTATCCCTCAATTGGCCATTTTGGGCCTTTCTAGCACTCTTTTAGCCTTTTACATGCATTTTCATACTATTCTGGTCCCTTGGTCAAACACTAGTTTAACCAAAATTTCCCTATTTTGACCTAGTTGACTTCAAAAACTAAGTCAACCCCTTTATCTTTCCCCTCTTAGTGTTGAGTTGTCACAGTGACTTTTTATACTAGGTCGATAACAATATACTAGGTCGGTATTTTGGAAAACACATTAGGTCAACACATACCTACTAGGTCGACAGTGTGGATTTTACTAATTTTTAGCCGGGGTCAACCTAGTTGTTTTTACTTGGTAACTTCTTACATTTTGTGAAATAAATGCCTTTCAATAGTTATTTCCCCAAACCCTTCTAACCTATTTCCCTAAATGGTTTTTCCTACCCTTAACATCTATTTTGGGTTCATTTTGATGTCTAAAAATGATCTAAATTACAAATTTCTAAAAAAACACTTAAATTCAATAAAATATTCAAAAACTATCTTGAGATTCTCAATTGCCTACCTATAGTGCACCCACTCTTACCACTAGGTTTCCTTATCATCTAACATGTTGTTTCCTTGCAACCCTAGATCATTTGGTCTTTTAGAGATCTTTTTCTCTCCTTCACAAGTCAAAAATACCAAATAATTTTCATTTCATCCTATTTAAAATCACTTTTCAAAAATCTTAATCTTTCAAATATTTTTCATCAGATTCCTTATTTTGACTATATTTTTGTTTCTATTAGTCTATTTTTTGAACCATAAAATGTTCTGGAATCATGATGACCTAGAGAATATTTTTCACTACTATATGCCTATCTTCATAAAATTTTGTTTTTTGGCTATTTGTTGCACTAACTTCTATAGGTTTGCCTCATGTTCTTCACATTTGGACACCTTCACTTCTCTTGTACTGTACTTATCTATCTACAACACTTCTATCCTTTCATTTATCTTATTTTCTACTTACTGCACTTATCATCAACATTATGTGTTATCATGTTCTATTCCCAAAGTACCATCCCATGTTGCACTCACATGACATGTGATGAGCTTCAAGTGGGGCATATATATACACATAATATTTTCAAAATTTTATCGATTACTGACACTTTATATCTTGAAGGAACCCATCAAGTCTTAATATATCTAAGTGCATGCCTTAAGGGGTGCATTGGGAAAGAGGTGGGTAGACCATTAGTGCTTTGCAAGATTGTTGTCCCTTTTGCCACTAGTTATCTACACACTTATCTCCTGAAAACATTATCCCTAAACTTTTTCTTCTTTGTTGTATCCTTTCTATTCATTTTCTACATTTTATCCTCCTATTCCTCACCTTAATCCCCTTTTGTCAATTGGATGTACTAGGTCAACTAGGTTAACCTTCTACAATTTTGGGTAATTTTCACTTAGGAACTAGTTTAGCCTTTGGTTGACCTAGCTCATGACCTAGTGAATAATTTTCTAAAATTGTGATAGGATGACTAGGTCGACCCTGTCGATGTATATTTTTGGAAGGGTTTAGGGTCAAATCTACCTATATATACAAGTTCATTTCACCATTATTTATAGAAGAGAAGAAGTAAGAGCTATCGTGTATATGATTATCTACCATTCTACTTGAGGAGAAAACTTAGGGTTTCATACATTATTTGGAGATATGGATCTTGTCTTGTAGATAATTCTCTTAGATGCATTGATAGGTTGTGTAGCCTAGAGATGATTTATCTTTGTCATTCTTACATACCACAATAACCTCTTGTGAAGCACCTTGGCAAAGGAAGAGATTGAGGCTCGATGGGTTCATTTTCAAAGGTAAATATTCTTAACTTTGTTACTCCTTTGTAAGAGTAGATAGATATACATTTTTACTTATCTTCCATGCATTAGGATTCCATATACATTCATGTGAGTATATGTCTTCTATGCATGTTTAATTTTATTGTTTTTAACCCCCATTTTGTGCCACAAGCTTTGGTGAGCACTAAATTATAGTTTACTTGTTATTAGTTTAGTGGGATATCAACACAAAAGACTCCCTTAAGGTTATTACATGATTTTGCTTGACTAGAAGCTTTGGAACCCTCCCTATCATAGTATATTGTAGTAAGAGATCCCCTAATTAGGTCTACTGGGTCCCCATATTGGTCATGTTCTTGCTTAACAAATATGTCCCCAATTGGAAGTGTATGGTATGATCTATCTTCTTCAAGTTAGGATTGATTTATAGACATGATACATTTATGATTGTATACACTGCATATGCTATCTCTACTAGTGTAGTCAGTTTTCTCATACATACATGCTTCACTTGTTATTTTTGAGTGTTTAAAGATTTCTATAATACTAAGGTCCTCCACATAGATACAAATTTACTACTATCTATCCATTGGGTACACATACACAGACACACAAATTCATCATTTGACACATTCACCCATTTGGGCGTATCTTATACATAGTTTCAATTTCTAGGTTACATCTTTCTATACTCTATATCATATATTTAGCATTATTTATATCTTAATTTTGATCACCATACAATCCATAAATTTTTTGCCAGCTACTACTAATCTAGACTCAATTTATGTACATCTTTGCTCTTATACAAATTTGTACCACATGTTCATGTATACTTTGATTTATATCTTTACTAGTTTAGACTTGATTATGTCTCTATGACTCTATATTTACTTGAGGAAATTTGCATATGCCATTGTTATATGGATCTACACCACTTTATTTCATCATATGTATGCTTTGGACACATGCCCATGTCTTTGTGTGTGCCTTCTTGATTATGTATGTATAAATTTGAACATGTCCTTCCATGTGGCTCCAATACAACTTGATTTATATTTGTGTATGTGGACATTTAAACATGTCCTTATATGTCTTGCTTTCTCAAATTTAGTGGCATGTGCCCATGTCCATTGTATTGTGGACTCTTGGCCTACTTTGCATGTCTCATGTGTGTTGTATGTATGCTTTCATGTATGCATCATGGACATGACACTTATCTCTTTCCTGTTACAAACTCCAGTTTTAGATGGTATGAGGGACCTCATGCATCTCCCCTTCTTCCTTGGGTGCCTTAATGGACATCATGGCCCATCCCCATAGGTAGTTACTTAGTTTATTATTAATACACATGCTTACATTTTCATATCTATCTTAATATCCTTGTGAATGTTAGATATAACATACATCTTACATTCTGATGTCATGTAACACATTATATTGGTTTATTACACAAATATCATATATGTTCAGGCTAACACATATCATGCCAAGCTTTTTATTTTGAGTATAGTTGTTACACATGTTCAATAACTCCCATAAAAAGAGGGGGAATTCATAAAGGTTTATCATTGAGATTAGGCCATCCAAATTCACTCATAGTATAAAATTACAACATGTAGGCACAAAAAACAAAGCTTATTTTCAAGAAAACACAGTGGAAAATAATTAGACAGAGATTAGAGTCAGTTTGGAAGAAAAACAACATAGTTGGAAACTAGAACCATAATGCTAATATTTATGGTATGTCACTACTTTCCAATACCCCAAAAAAGGAAAATCTATATTTTCTAGAAAAGTATAGTAGGTGTAGTCTAGGTTTTCATAGATTCAATTATGGATTATCATTTTTTGCTCAGTTTTGCATAAATCATACTAGTTTGTTCATACTGGGGGCATCATGTGTGGCATAATCACTCTCATTTTAGTTTCATATACTTAGATACAAATTATTTCAACTCAATCCATAGTTTATAAACTCAGATACAGATTATTACAACTCAATAAAGAATCATTATGCATATATATTAGTTTTAGGGTCATGTACATGACACATTACTTATTTATGCTCACTTGTGTACCAGTTGATCATATTAAATGGAAAAATCCATGTCATTAGCTGAATTATTAATCTATACACCATTTGCACTAGTTTATACTAGATTTGATGCCTTACTCTATCTGTAATGGTTGGCATTATTGAGTAGTCCCTGAGCTACATACTCAAGTGCCTGAGATGCCCCTAGGTTGATTTTCATTTCATAGTTCCTGAGTGGCCTCATAGATATTATATATAGATTTAGTTACAATCATACAACTTTAGCTACATTACAAAATTTAGTTATAGATACATCTACTATACATGGGTAGGTAATGATGGAGCATGGTCTACTTGATTAATTAAACCACCTACATAAGAGGGTTGGACAAACCATCATCCAATAAAAGTTATTCATAGGTCATGATCCACTGAACATGGGTGGGTAATGATGGATTCAAAACTATATTGAGTTCTTGATCCACCCACACATGGGGATTGAATAATCAATTCAACTTAATCCAACTTATTCATTGATCAATCACTAACTACACACATAAGATGTTACCAAGTTTATGCATTGGTTCACATATCTAGTGAGGTGTTCTTAATCCTTTCCTCTCTCTTCTCTCTTTAATGAATTTTGAATTTGCTTTGATATCTCTTAAATAAGGGCTGAATCTATGTATGTTTCATTTGTAGGACACGTAATGGAGCACACTTCCTATACTCTGATCTAGATTCATGGGTTTTATGTCTTAAGTAAGTATAGGTATGTTTCTTTCCTTTACCATAGTAATTTCACTTTGATGAATTTATATAATAAAAAGGGGGAATGTATTCTTCTAAAATGTCATTTGAGTGCCAAGAGTGTTACTTGAGACCACCTATCCCTAGCTTATCCATAGACCTATCTTAGGGCCTATTTAGAAACTTATCTAAATTTTTTTATAGGACACACACACATCACTATATATCTCAAAATCAGTCCCAAAACTTTCCTTAAGCATCCAGACCCCTAGTGCCTCAGGTTCTACCACCTAGAAATTAGCACTATAACTGGACACTAGCACCACAGTGCTAGTGTCTTAGTTGTACACTATTATCCTTTTCCCTCTTTTTAGATCCAATGGATATATTTTCAATCCTAAAGACACCTAGGATTAGGCTAGACCTATTTAAAACCATAGATAAACACCATATCAAGTATATATAAATGACTTTTATCCCTTTATTCACTAGATGTAAATAATATGCAAATACATGCAAACAAACTCAAAATAAGTTGTGCAAAATCAAGGTTATTAATCCCTATTCTAACCTACATCTACATACAATCATTTACAAATATCCTAAGCTTAGAATACATATATTTATTATCTCATGCCTCACACAAAACACTCAAACTAGCATTCATACTAGCTTCACTTGTACTTACACCAACACTTAGGTGGAGAGAACTATATCACACTTGATCCCTCTTCAGAGTATTGGTATGTAGGTAAATATCATCACAATAAGGTGTTAATAATGTCCAACCTACCCAACCAACACCACACGTTTACTACTTGTGCCAATAAAATGCCCTATTCACATGGGGTATAGGGATTACATATAAAATTAACTAAGATAGGTCACAAATAGTGAAATAGGGTTTGTCAAAATAAGAATAGGCTTGGTAGACTCAAAGACAGGTGTCCACAAAAGTACATATTAGTTCCTACACATAGGTCATTAGTGTTTAAAGTGGACACTAGTGACATAACACTATATTCTAAGGTAGGGTGCTATTTTTCAAGATGGGTTCTAATACCTAGATTTTGTTTGCAATACTTAGACCAATTCTTGTAATAGTTTTTAACTTCTGGATCCTTCATCTCAAACAATTTACAACTAAGTATTCATTTATTTCATTCATTTATATTATTAGAAATACCAAATTAACTTAGTTCTTCCATAAAACCAATGGTTATATTTATTACATATTTTACACCCCAATTTACTATACTCAAACCCTTTAACAACCTAAGGATCAAACTCCATAAACCCTTAAAATTTAAATCATTTGGTGAACTTGACTTACTTTGAATAGTAAAAAACCCCTAAATCTAGACTACCTTTAGGGTTTATGTTTCAATCCTTCTATAAATCAGACTCAGATTTTAGATCTTTATATTTTATACTTTTTATTTATATCTAATCATGATATAAAATGTTTATCACTTTTTAGTGTAAAGTTTTCTATTTGCAGTTACATGTTTGTTTCCTTTAATTTGGAATCAATTCAATTAAGATATGCACATATATGTACATGATGTCCTATATCAATTACAATATAGTTTATTAGACTTATTACATAAATTTAATACCCTAACAACCATGTTTCAAGATTCAATGTCATATCTTATGCACACATTATAATCCCCTTCTCCTCCTCATCTCCATGTGGGTGATAGCTACTTTTTCTCTAATTGGGTCCATGTTATCACTCCTCTAGGAGATGAAGTAGCCTATACTATTATTACTAATTCCCATACTCAGCCTATCCATGCCTCCACTTCTTCTCTACAAGGTGTGTTCCTACATATTCAATCTAAATCAACTAGGGTTTGAAATTATGAGACTCTAAGGGATAAAATTATCAGTATGAATAGGTTCATTTCAAAATTGCAAACTCAAATTCAACTATTACATGAAAATATTACAACATTGTAAATCTGATTATAAGACAAAAGCCTCCAGGGCACACTAGTGTTAACCATGTATATGCATCTTCACCTAGTCAATTTGTGTCAAGTAATGTTATATATCAAAGTAATAAATCACAACAAAGTGCATCAACAACTAGTGATCAAAAATTACTCAAATATTAAATAGAAGTTCAAGTGAGATTTTGAAGTAAATGATTAAAGATAAGTTGATCAACCTACATCCTCTACATCTAGTGAGGAGATCTAGATATTATTGTGCATATCGACACCACACTGATTTATGTTTAGCATTAAAAAGGAAAATAAAATAGGTAATTGATAATATGACTTAAATAGTGACACATCATCCAAATAACATACAATGGAACATGCACATGGGTTTCGGGGCCCCTTCAAAACCTGCTTTTACCTCTAATCTAAAACATACAATGGCACATGCACAAATTAAAAAAGGGTCAAATTTTGAAATAGTACAAAATTGGTTACCAAAGCATAACTTAGAATAATAAAAGGTTCACAAATCACAATCAAAGAAATAAATTATACAACAAGAACATGTAAAGAATGTAAAAGATACAAAGGCACATCTACAAAGTGAGATCTCACTTTCAAAGTAGTATGGGTTGGTCAAAAATATTTACAACAATTTGATTATCATGGTCAAGGTTTGGGAAAGCATGCTCAGGGCATCACTATTCCTATTCTAGTAGTTGATAATGTTGGTCAACAAAGGTTGGGATTTATGAAACATACTAAGGAAAATCATTCATAGATATAGTTTATCAAAGAAAAATATCAGGATACAAATGTCATATTACAAAAGTAACAACCACATCAATTGTAAATTCAAACTCATTCTAAACCAAAAAACATTCTCAAAAGAGGCTTTCTAAAAAAAGATCCTTCAAATCCCATATACCTATAATAAGAACAATTTCAAAGGGCACAATCATAAAAAATATTGCAAATCACAATTCATAAAGGTCAATTCCATAGTATGAGGCAACTCCCTATGCTCATCCATCTAAAACAAAAGTCATCACTAGCATTCTATTGGTTCAAACTCAAGATAATAATGATAAATTAAAAAATCCAAGTTTTTATGATTGCCAAAATATAGGCAATGATCCATACTCAGATTCACACTATAGCTCAATTCAACTAAAACATATCAATCACACTACATAAAAGGTCACCATTCCTATTTTTGACATAGGGCCCATTGAGGGTGGGTCTCTCTCAAGACTCATTATTTAGTATTATCTCTCCTTACTCATACATAGCTTTCATTTTCCAAGATTACTTGTATATATTTTCATTTTACTTGTACATAGCTTATATCTAAAAAATACACAAATACTATAATATGTCAAAAACACAAAAAACATTCAAGTATTTTCTCAAAATATACACATTATAGATTGTATACATTTCCATGTTTACATTTATTATACTTTTGAGGTACTACAACTGTTATCTTTGTTAGTGTATTTATTTTTATCATACATACATGTTTCACTTGTTCTTTACGAGTGTTCATAGTTTCCTACATGACTCAGTTCCTCCACACAAATATAGATTTGCTACTATTTACCCACTAGGGGCACATACATAGATATACGGATTCCTCATTTGAAAAATTCACTCATTTAGGGACATCCTATACATAGTTATAATTTTTAGGTTACATATTTCTATAATCTATATCCTAAATTTAGCATTGTTTATATCTTTATATTGATCATCCTACACTACATAATTTTTTGTCAACTATTACTACTATATACTAAGTTTATGTACATCTTTGATCTTATACAGATTTGTACCAAATTTTCATGCATACTTTAATTTCTATAATTACTAGTTTAGACTTGATTATGTCTATAAGATTCTACATCTCCTTGAGGGCATTTACATATGCCATTGTTCTATGACTCTATGCCACTTCCTTTCATTATATGTATGCTTTGGACAGGTGCCCATGTCTTTGTGTGTGCCTTATTAATTATGTATGCATCAATTTGAACATGTCCTTCTATGTGGTTCTATGCCAATTTGATTTATATTTATGTATGTGGAGATTTGAACTTGTCTTTGTATGTCTTGCTTTCTCAAGTTTAGTGGCATGTGCTCATGTAACTTGTATTGTGTCCCCTTGGCCTACTTTAAATGCCTCATGTATGCTGTATATATGATTTTATGTATGCATAATGTCCATGACACTTGTCTATTTCTTGTTACACACTTTATTTTTATATGTCATGAGGGACCTCATGTATCTCCCCTTCCCCCTTAGGTGACTTGATGGACATCATTCCCCATACCCCTAGCTAGTTACTTAGTTTATTAATCATATTTATTGTTCATACACATTCTTACATTATTATATATATCAAGACAACATTGTGAATGTTAGATCTAACATACATCATACATTACCAATTTAAGCTCAAACTATATTACATTGTAATGTCATGTATACATATTATATTGGTTTATTACGTAGATATCAGATATGCTTAGGCTAACACATATCATATAAATATTTTTATTTTGAGGATAGTTCTTGCATAGGTTTAATAACTCCCCTCAAAAGAGGGGGCATTTACAAAGGTTTATCATAGAGATTAGGCCATCTAAATGCACTCGAATTATAATTTATAACATGCAAGCACAAAATATAGAGCTATGTTTCAATAAAACATAGTGGAAACCAATAAGATAGAGATCAGAGTCATTTTGGTAGAAAAACAACACATTTGGACAATAGCACTAAAAGTGGACACTGGTACACAAATTTACTATCTAAGGTATGGATATACTATCTAGTAGCCCTATAAGCATGAAAATATAGATTTTCTATAAAATCATAGTAGGTATAGTCTATGTTTGCATAGATTCAATTACAAATTATCAATTTTTGATCAGTTTTACAAAAATAATACCAGTTTACTTAGATTGGGGCATCATGGAAAGCATTATCAATCTCATTTCAATTTTATATACTTAGATACAGACACTTACAACTCAATCTATAATCCATATACTCAAATTCATATTTTTACAACTCAATCTAGAATCCATATGGATAGATATTAGATTTGGGGGCATGCATGTGACACATTGTTTCTATATGCTCGATTTTACATTAGTTGATTAGATGGAATTTAAAGATCCATGTCATTCTTTATGTTCTTAATCTAGACACCATTCACACTAGTTTATACTAGATTTGATGCCTTACTCTGTCTTTAGTGGTTGACATTATTGAGTAGTTCTTGAGCTACATACTTGAGTCATCAAGAGGACCCTAGACTAATTTTCATTCCAAAGTTGTTAAATGGCTATAGATTCATTTAATATAGTTTCAATTAAAATCATAAAACTTAAGTTACATTATAAAATTTAGTTATAGATGCATCTAATACACATGGGTAAGCAATGATGGAGTCAGAATCTACTTGAGATATTGAACTACCTACATAAGAGGGTTAGACAAGCCATCCATCTAGTCCAAGCTATTCATATGTCATGATCCAATGAATAGGGGTGGGAAATTATGGAGTCAAAATTGGATTGAGTTCTTGAGCCACCCACACATGGGGATTGAGCAATCCATTTATCTCAATCCAAGTTATTCATCGATTGATCACTAGCTACACACACAAGATATCACTAGGTTTATGCATTGGTTTGCATACCTAGTGAGGTGTATTCATTCCTTTCCTCTCTCTTATTTATTTACTTAGTTTTTTCTTCACTTTCATCATCCCTTAAGTAAATATTTATTCTATGCATGTTTCATTTATAGTACACACAATGGAGCATGCTTCACATATTCTAATATAGATTCATGATCTTCACCTCTTAGGTAAGTCTAGGTATGTTTATTTTCCTTTATCCTAGTCATTTCACTTTACTACATTTATTTAATAAAATAAGGGCAAATGTAGTCATCTAAAAAACCACTTGAGTTCCAAGAGTGTTACTTGAGACCACTAATCCATAACTTAGCCCTAGACCTATCTTAGGGCCTATTTAGACACTTATCCAACTTTCATGCATGATACACACATCCCTAAACATCTCAAATCCTTAGGCATCCAATCCCCTATTGTCTTAGGTTTTACCACTTGGATAGCGCCATAATTGGACACTAGCACCACAATGCTAGTGTCTTAGTTGGGTGCTATTGTTCTTTTCACTCTTTTTAGCTCTAATGGATATCTTTTCAATCCTAAAGACTCTTGGGGCCAACTTCGACCAATTTAAAACCCCGTACAAGCACCATATCAATATATATATATATATATATATATATATATATATATATATATATATATATACATGATTTTTAATCTTTTATTCATTAAATGGAAATAAAATGCAAATATACACAAACAAGATTAGAACAAGTTGTCAACAATCAAGGTTACTTATCCTTATTATATCCTATTTCTACATATAGTCATCTACAAACCCTCATAAATTCAAAATACATAGATTTCTAGTCTCAATACTCACTCAAATTACTTAAATCGACATTCATACTAGCTCCACTTGCACTAGCACTAACACTTAGATGGGGATAATTACATTGGGCTTGATTCTTCCTCAAAGTATATTATGTAGGCAAATCTCATCACAACAAAGTGTTGAAGATGTCTAGACTACCCAACTAACATCACATGTTTACTAATTATTCCAATCAAATACCATATCACATGGAGTTTAGGGTTTTCATAAAAAATCAACCAAAATAGGTCATGCACAATGACGCAGGGTTTGTCCACACAAGAACAAGCTTGGCAGAATCAAACATAGGTGATCTTAGAAGTACAAATTAGTTCCTACATAGAGGACATTAGCACCAAAAGTAGACACTAGAACCATATTTCTACTATCTAAGGTAGGGTAATATTATCCAAAAGGGTTTCTGACACTTAGATCCTATTTGTGACACTCAAACCAACTCATGTACCAATTTCTAGATTTTAGATCCTTCATCTTAGGTAGTTTTTAGATAAGTATTCATTTATGTCATTCATTTATATTATTAGAAATATTAGTTTAGGCCATTTCTTCCATAAATTAGTGGCTCTATTTATTATATATTTTATACCTTAATTTACTGTACTTAGACCCTTTAACAACCTAGGGCTTAAACTCTATAAACTCTTAAAAGTTAAATCACAGCCTTAGATGAGGGTGAGAAAGAGATAAAGGAGGAATATTCAAATGTGTACTATCTATTTTCATATACTTTTGAGTATTAGCATGCCTTAAACCCTTAAGGTTGTGGGTTTCTACAAGAAACAAAATGTTATTGTGTTGATTAACTTAAGGAGTACACATAACTTCATCAATGATAAGTTGAGTACTCATTTGAACTATTTCATCAATCTATCTCTAGAATTTTAGGTCATGATTGTAGATGGTGGCACATTCAATTTTTCTATGAACTACCATAATATTAAGATTAATGTGGGAGAATAAAGGCTTGATTCTCATATGTTTTCTATTCCCATGGGTGGGACAAACATTGTTTTGGGAGTAAAATGGCTTACATCCTTGGGTAGAATAGAGATGGATTTACTGGAATTGTTCATGCACTTTCTTTATGAAGGTAGAACATTTGAACTACATCGATTATGGGTAAAGTAAACAAAATCGATTAGTTCCTATCAGATGATAAATATTTTCAAAAAATGGGTTGAAGGAATTGTACCACAAATTTTTTCCATAATAGCTCAACCAACAAAGGTATCTACACATCTTGATTTATAAAGGCTTCTTGATGACCACCCAACTATTTTTGGTGCCATGCCAAAATGACTACCACCAAGTAGAGAGCATGATCATGCCATTCACTTGCTTATGGGTAGTTTACCATTTAACATCAAACCATACAAGTATCCATATACCTAAAATAGTGAAATTGAAAACATGGTACATGAGATGTTAGAGGCGAGTATTATCAGACATAGACAAAGTGAATATTTATTCCCCATGGTCATGGTGCATAAAAAACATGACACTTGGAGGATATGCCAGATTACAGAAAACTCAACAAGTATATGATTAAAGGTAAGTTAAATATTCTAGTAATTAATGATTTTCAAGATAAATTACATGGTGATGTTTATTTTATAAAATTATATCTTTGTTTTGATTATCATCAAATTTAGATTTGAGATAAGAATATCTATAAAAAATCTTTCAAAACTCAATAAGGCCACAATGAGTATATGGTCATGTCGTTTGGTCTTAAAAATGTACAATCTACATTTCAAAGTTTGATGAACACTATTTTTAAGGATTTATTGAGGAAATTTTCGTTGATGTTTTTTGATGACATCTTAGTATACACCAAATCTTGGGAAGAATATTTACAACATGTGAAACATGTATTATTAGCTATAAAACAATGAAAACTTTATTAAAAACCTTAAAAATATAATTTTTGAGTCCAAGAGGTGGATTACTTGGGTCATATTGTTTCACATAAAGAAGTCAAAGTTAACCTTAGAAGATCAAAGCTATGATGGAATGGTAGGTGCCAAAATCCATCAAGAATCTCAAGAGTTTTTTTTGGGGCTAATAGGTTACTATTAAAGATTTGTGAAAAATTATGGCAACATAGAAACACCATTCATAACCTTTTTGAAGGAAGAATATTTCCATTTGATTGATATTACTACCTAGGCATTTTTTTACATCCCGATTCCTCGCTTAGAAAGCTTACATGATTATTCATTGATATTTATAGTTCACAATTTGATTTGGTTATTTTAAACTAAGCTACGAGTTATATGTTATTATGGGATAGTTGAATATTTTTTATATTACATGATTACATTTCTATGAATTAATCATACTGTATATTCTTACATTATGATCATGTTGATTTATTATTTCAATTATATTTTATGATGTATATATGTCATGATGTTATGGAATAACTACCTGCTTGTCATGAGTTGGACGTAGGAGAGATTCATCTCTTAGATCTTGACAGATGGAGAGTATCATCAGAGAGGGTGACATAGATGGAGTTGCTAGGAGATGACAGAGGAATGGATAGAACCCTACACATACCACATTAAATAATACATACTAGATGCATAGTAAAATTGTTAATGTTAGTATGCTTTTGTTGATTGTTTCCATTTATAATTACTTATAAGTGGTTAACATTATTACTTATTGATAATTATCTATTTTTAGATTATTGAATATGTGTGTTATTTTAGTTCAAATTTATGTTTATGCGAAGCTAACCTTTTAGGATTTATGTTGTGGTTGCTATAAGTTTAGATTGGATTAATAACGAGGGTAATAACATTTTTCAATTAAAATAATATTAATTACTTGTTAATATTAAGTTGTATTATTATTAATTAGTAAATACATTTTAATTAATGTATACATAGGGAAAAGTGAAAAAAGGGAATAAAATAGATAAGATAATTGTTTTGATTTTTATATTTGGAAATAAAGCCTCATAGGAGAAATAAAATAAATAAAAAAACAAATTGGAATAAGATAAATTAGAAGGGAAGTTTAAATTTAGGAAAAAAATGAAGAAAAACAAAAATAAAAAAAATCATAAAGGAGAAAGCAACTCCATATTCTTGGAGAGGAAGAAAATATAAAATAAGGGCGCAACTCCTAAAGGAGAAGGTAGAAAGAAAATGAGACAAAGTGAGAGAGAACAAAAGAAGGAAAAAAGATGAGAAGTGGCAAAAAAAGGAAGAATATTGGAGTTTTTAAGATCTCAATAGGAGCTTGAGAGGTACATGCCATTGTAACTCTTAAGTAAAACCAAAAAATTCTCTTGTGGTTTGATTATTGTTGGGAATGGTGAATATTATCTCTATTCATATTAAAATTTGTCAGTTCAATTTATCCTAGTTGAACCAATCTATGTATACATAATGAAATATGTATTGTAATTAATAACAAACTATATAACAAAAGTGACCTGTGTAGATAAACTAAGTATGTGTTTGGCAGCCTATGTAATAAGGTGATTTACATTAAGAACAATATTTATTGAACTATATAAATAGAAAAATCTATAAAAAAATACCTATATATCTATTTGTTTATATGAAACCCTGTGTGTGTGTGTGTGTGTGTGTGTGTGTGTGTGGCAATTCAACTATAGAGATTGAACTACTTACATAGGAAAACAACAATGTTTTGGTTATTTTTATACTGTAAACAAAAAGAAGAATATAAAAATAATGAACTTGTATGATATGTAACATTAAACAATTAGTGTACTATACGGTGATATAAAACAATATTAAATAATTAAAATAGTTATGTAACAATATTTGAAATACATGACTTCATTATGATCTTTCTTTGAAGGAGTATTTCACTAGATCATAGCTAAATAATATTTATGGACAACATAGAAATAGACATTATTGTGCAATGATATAAATGCAATGAACCCATAACTCTAGTGCTTTAAATTATATTTATACATAGTTAAAGACAGTGAGGTGCATATATCTATTTGATGAAGTGACTTCATATAGAATAATACATGAATTATAGAGTAGTGTATATGCAATGATTTATAATAAATATGCAGTGAATTAATTTATGTTTTATAGTGACCTATACATATGCAATGATTTATAATAAATATGTAATGATTCTTAATAAATATGCAACAATTTATAATTAACATTCAATGACCTATAAATTAGGTAAAAAAACCATGGGGTACTTATATTCACATTATAATTATGAGTTATAGCATTATAAATAGTTGTGGTTGCAAAATATTTATGTGACTCATGTG